>KZ062070.1:37098-74401 GCA_002091835.1 Anopheles maculatus | reverse complement strand
GTAGCTATTACTTCATAATAATTCAGCCTTTTATGAGCAAAAACGATGATACAGCCGCGCCCATCGTTCTGGATTTTCGGGGGGAAGTTTTGGGATACGAAAGTGTCTTACTTGCGATTTCATGGGTACCCGTTTTGCGCTGTATTCTTCCTTCTGATTTTTTCACAGAGACGCTCACAGCCGTTTCTTATTTTCGAGTGTCCGGAGATCAAGAAACTTTCAAACAAATTGTTTACTTCCAACCGAAGGGATCTCTATAGTGCGTAATCTGATTAAGATTATCTTAAACGCTTCTGCACTTTCATTCCCTTGGGCTGTAACTGAAGACAATCAACCCTTTCGAAGCTTATTTCGTATGCATTTTCACATACCGAACAAATTGTGCAGCAGCGCTTGTGGGCTGTCCGTTCGCTAAACTTGCAGTTCGGTGCACCATTAACGAGGAGACTACCGGAATTAAGTGAACTCGCTCTTACCTCAAGGCGCTGTATCATTAGCATGTCATTTGTTTTTACAGATTGTTGTGATAATGCTCTGCGATTAGTACAATGAAAAGTCGCTCCATCCAATGTAATCATTTCCTTATTCCTAAACTCACTCCTCCAGAATTAAATATCCCGTTCCATGTTTCCTACGAAAAAATACCCACCCACCGCAGCACACGCCTCAGCTTAAAGCCATCTTCTGTAACACAGCCATATATTTTATTATCACCTTTTGCAGTAGGGAAAACCATTGCGAGATCGAGCGGCGGAGGCGAAACAAAATGACTGCCTACATCACGGAGCTGTCGGACATGGTGCCGACCTGCAGTGCCCTGGCGCGGAAACCGGACAAGCTGACGATCCTGCGGATGGCCGTCGCGCACATGAAGGCATTAAGAGGTAAGTTTTGATGAGCTCGCTCACTTTGTTTTGGTGTTGTTCTGTTTGCAATTTTGCTTTTGTGTTTCCGTATTCCTTCCCGCAGAAGAAAGCCGTTCGTTGGTGGCTTTTTCATCAAAAGTTTGAAAGTAATTTCCATTGCAAGGTCGTAAATTTTGTTTTATTTCTCGTACCAATGATTTCCTGCAGCAAGAAAAGCATTTTCCCATTTCGTGGTCATAAAACCTTGGTACGGTTTTTGGATTAGTTATGCTGTTTTTTTTTTTGTTTTTCATTTTGGTTGGAAAGAAAAGCAAATTACACGTTTGGAATAGTTATGATTCTTAGACGGATGTTTCATTTCGGCTAGAGGTTTTATTACCTTTCATGTTATTAAGTTATTTTTTTTTATAATCGGATTTTAAGGAATCGTCAATAGCAGTTATCTAATTTGCCCATTTTGCGGAATGTTAGAAAAAGGTGTCCGATTGAAGTTTTATCCATTGAACTTACTTGTTTTTATTACCAACGCCAAGATTTTTTTATATCTTCCAACTTCATTTCTTTGTATCTATAACTACTTTGCTGTTTAAACAGTAATAAGTTTCACTGTGGTGGAAAGCACCAATGAAATCGGTAAAAACAACTGACGGTGAAATTCTTTCCTGGATTGTTCGTTGGCTAAACTTCGCAAAATGAAAGCATAAAACGCGAAAGCAGGCGATAATGCTGACCTCGTAGAAAGACATTCTTCAAGCTCCTAGCACTGGCACTAAAGAATGGATAATTTATTCAAATAATTAGCCAAGAATTTATAACTAGGAGACCATACCGCTGCTCACAACTTTCACAGCCAAGTCATGCGTCTTTTTGTAGGACAGATGAACCCGTTTTTTGTGTCCTTCTCTTTATACTACATTAGTCTTACAATTCCCCAGCGAAGACAAATGAAACTAGAACCCACAAGAAGGGGAAGAAAAACACGAGCTAAACTCGGCGAACTCTTTTCTAATTATTATCGTTATCTCTATACCAGTTAAAATAATAATGACTTCTGGATCATTTTCAAAGCCAACGAAACGAAAAGGGGCCGCCGCTCTGCCGGAATCGAGCATTAAAATGTCCGGACCGGACCGATGCGAAGGCACAACTTTTGCTTCGATCATAATAATTCAATCAATTGACAAGGTGCGCTCTAACGAAGTTGTTCTGTCGGACGATAATTAAAGAAACGGCTCACTAGTCTAGCTCGGCCGCCATTCGACAAGAGTTTAACTTACATCCATAAATACGCTTTAGATAACGAGCTATCGGAATACTTTTGGTATAAAGATGTAGCGATAATTTTTAATCGACTAAACTAGAAATAAACTGGCACTTGACCGATTGTGTTACTGCGCCACGAGAAACGTCTTACTCGCCGAGGAGCAGCAATAAAGCAGGTTAAAGGTGTCGGGGTCGGCCAAGCGCCAACACGCAGGAGAAGCGTAACAATCAGGTTTGCCCGTCGGCAAAAGAGATTAATTGCTCGATGTAAATCATTATGAAAAATGTCCGATTTTTATCACATTTTCCACAAAAAAAAAACAGTTGGAAGTACAGAAAAAACGAACAACCCTTTGCGGACATTTGAAAGAGTTAAGTACTGAAACAAACGAACTAGAGTTGAAGATAGTAGTACTGGTCCATAAGCAAGAGCGATCGAGTTATTGCCTAGATTTGAAATTATGGTGAGTAGTATTTAATTAAAACAAGAATTTTGATCAAAAAATTAGTTCTAAAACTACGTCAAATATTAGGAACAGTCCGTTGAGGATGTATGCGAAATTGTCTCTAAGCGTATCCGGACGCTTAAGCGCTCCGTCCACGAATATTCAATTGGAGTATTTAAAAATGTATTTAATGGACAGTTAGTCACGTCCTTTCCGCGGATACCGCACCAAAGAACGAAACGTATAAAACCCAAACCCTTCCAAAGGCCCCACAGACTGTACATCCTAGAAAAGTCATTTGGCAAGCAATAAAATGTCTTCTGACCATAGCCGACAGGATCGTTCATTTCCTTTTTACGGAGCAGCAGTTTCCGTGTGCCGTGTACCCGCCACGTGATCTGGTTTGTTGTTGTTGTTGCACACCCATCTCCTTTTCGGCCACGCACCAACACAAACACACACACACACGACGAGGTTTGTGGTCGGGGATATGATGGTGCGTTGCCACCGATGCTGACCAAGAATGGGTCAGAAATAATGTCACTCGGACGTCCATATATTTGAATCTAATTCGATTAGTTAATCCCCTGCGGAACAATATCCCAGTGCGGGCCACTAGGACGGCCGTGCGGTGAATAAACCCGGTACCACAGCCCGGGACCAGTGGTCGGGGGTGGTCATCGGACGCCAAAATGGGAGAGGTTAAATCAACTTTCGCCCAAAATGACCATGGTTTGGTTGGTTTTTTTTTCTCTGTCTCCCGCTACATCCTTTCCACCAAACCCCCTGTTTGTGAGGTTCTTTTCTTTTTCTACGGAATGTTAGAATTTTGTTGGAGTGAAAGTAGCGATGAAAGTGAAAAGAGAAGTAAAAAGGACATCCAGTAGAACTGCGTGCATGTCCTACCCGGGGGCCATCCGGAAGAAACTGCGAAACACAATCGACCGGGAAATGTGCGCTCATTGACGTCGAACTTGTGTCCTCGTGTTCTGGTAATTCTTTCTACTTTAATGATTAAACTCTACCAACCCCCCTCGCAAGAAAGTGGGAAGGGTGAGGGAGATCTGGAAGCGAAGGACAGACAGAAAGGAACAGACATATTCTACTACAGTCTCATCCCCTTGTTTACTGGTAGAACACGCGGAAATAAAACTTCCATTTCCGTTGTGTTTCGTTTCCGCGTCATATTGAAAGTAAAGACAGACCATCAGCGACAATGATACTGTTTTACTTTTACTTCCATTTGTCCCCGGTATTGTGTGCGAGTCTGTGTGTTTCATCCACCGCCTTACATTCTTGTTGTACTGTTCTTCTATTAGCCCCTTTATTCGGCTGTTCCTAGCCAACCCAAGACTTAGCCAAACGCGAGAAAGTCATCCTTTTTGTGCGCTGCTGTGCGGTTACGCGTCCTAACTGCAAACAAAAAAAAAAGCTGCGCTCCTTGCTGAAGGGAAAATCATTAAACCAGTTAATTGCTTTCGGACCAACGTTTATTTATGGTGTTATCCCGAATTCAATTTCCTGCCTCTACGTAACCCCAAACCCAAAAATAAGATGGTTGGCGGCACCGCTGGAACCGGGGTGGATTCTTGTCTTGTTGTTGGGAGCGCGGAAAAAGGCTCTCCAAAATGACTATAGACCACACACTCACACACACACTATCACCCACACGTTCACATACGGGTTGCTAAATTATGTGTGTTTGTGTGGTAGCAAAAATTCGGCGAACAAATAAAGTAGAACAAACAATTCATCAATCTTCACCAAGATGACCGGAACAAACCCTCTTCTGGGGTGGCAAAAGAATAAAGGACTTGCCATCGCAAATCATTACAACCGTTCGCATGGAATGGTTCCTGTTGACAGGCCAGGGCCTGGCTGAAGTTATCTTCTCACTCGCTCAAAGTTGAACGGGAAATGAAAAATTCAGCAGTAACTCCTCTTCAGCTGGAAGCGTGTCGCCTTCATTAGCGTTTTTTTCCGCAGAAGATCCATTACATTGATTGTGTTGCGTTGGGCTTGGAGGTAGCCGGTGTGCTCCAAAATGGAAATGTCATGCATGCAAAGTTTTCGTTGGTGTCAGATATGTTTACCGGTTATTCAATCTGCCCATTTGCAAACGTTTCGCTCGTGTGAGGCCAAAGAAGCCGAAAGGATCATGTTGGACGAATGAAAGAAAATCGCAAGAGCATTTTCTTCGGGCTAGCCGAAATTAAAGAGAAAAGCATGACAATATACATTCGCTGCAGACATCCTATCCACATGCCAAAACCATAACACTAACGAGCTAAGCAAAATGAACCACCTTTACCTTTTTACCGGTGACCGTCGTCCCCCAAAGCAAAGCACGATTCCAACGAGGTTGCCGGGGACGACAACGACGATACAGAAAATGAAACAAAATAAACGGTATCATTAGATGTGTACCATTAAAGGTTCCGAGGTAACTTCATTTATCATAATTTTATTTCTATCTTCCACCACTGTTAAACCATATCGTGTCCAGGCCGTTGTCCTTTTCACTGCGACACCATTACTGCTCCCCCTTTGGCCCATGCCACTCGTCTAGTATCTTTAATAAAAAAAAACCTTCCAAGAAAAACTTACGAAAAACATTCAATTTCGGACAGTGTTTCGTGTGAGATATTGATTTGTTCAAGCTTATTGATTTGATAGATTTGTTCAATATTTCTTATAGCTTAAAAATACACCTACTCTGTAGGGCGCTTTAGCTTTTAAAGCGGTCGAAACAAATATTCCTTGCCAGCTGGCTCACCTTTGCCGCATGAAGTGAACCATTTTCTCCGCTTTCTTCATTTCGCTACAAACGAACAGTTGGCGTTGGTGGAGCATCGTCAGTTATGAGCGTCGGGGAAAAGGATATTTCGCTACAGCAGTGAACAGTGAAAATGAATCGTTAGGACACCGAGGTGTCCTAGCCATCTTCTCCAGCTCCACCATAGTTTAGTGCCAAATGGTGCCATTTTTCGTACCGTTGGATGACAATCCTTACCTCGCTCTCTCTCTTTCTCTCTGGGACAAAAATACTTGGCCGATGAAAAATGCCAACAGAAAGCGGAAGGAAAAACAAGAAAATGGAGAAAAAATAATAAAAATATCTTTCCCCCTCCGGCGGGTCATGATTTATGACGGTTTGCGAATGGCAAAACGGATGGGTAGAGGACGGAATTAAAGTGGAAAGTCTGCGTACCGCTCCGGGAAAGATAATGCCCAGAACGCAGTGTGGGTGTCTGTGCAGGTAAGGTGCAAAATAGACTTTCCAAATGTCGTCCGATTGCGTTAAAAGACAGACGGTGGAACTATTTCTGAAGCCAAGGGACCAAAGTTACGGAAAATATGCAGCTTAGCGATGGAATACCTGCATGTTTGGGAATTTTAGTTAATTTCGGGAAAGATAAAACTGGGAAAAGCGATGAAACGAAGCATAATTTGCATCCCCTTTTTGCTATGCTTTTTATTCTTTTCCGTCTATGTCGAAGCTTTTAAACAAGCTTGAAGGTTTAATTTCAAAGTATTTTTGAAGTAAAAGTACATGTTTATTCTTTATGACAATCGAAAATATCCTTGAGGCAACAAACCATACTAAACCCGAATTATAGCAAACACCACATAGGTCCCGCAAAGATTTTATCTCCTGAGCGATTATCCACCCAGTAAGGGCAAGACCACCCAATCGTTTTGACCACCAGACGCATCCAAAACGAATGAGATGTTATCGGTTCCGGTCATCGATCCCTAAACTACAAAAGGGAGGATGCGTAGTGAAGGTAGCAAACCGCACATTACGGCAACCATTACACTGACCATTTAAACCATCTGGGGCAGGTGATGGTGAACCTAATGGCTGGAGGAATGGTGCATCTTTTTTTTACTATTCTACCACAAATTCGTATATCCGTATATCCACAGTCTTATGTACGAAATTATGAGACCATTTCGTTATTGAACGGGAGAAAACTAATCGCTCACGACCTTCCGTTAAAGATATAGAAAAATTATGTATTGTTGATAAATTTAGTATAAATAACTACAATATTTATGCTCACCGCTCACTACACTTGGTTGTTAATGTAACCCTTTACATTTTATTTTAGTTTTTACAAGTTTACTTAAGTATTAAGTTATGGTTAGTTTCTATATCTTCACCTGACTTGTACTAAAATTCCGACGTTATGTGAAAATAATGTAGACTAACTTTGGACACCATTAAATGCCTTGTTACTCTATTGAATTATATTTAATCATCACACGTGGAGGTGACAACACGGCAATTTAGAGAATAAATAAATAACTTTTTACACCGGTGAACATAAAACCGATCACTCAACGGATTACATTTTGTACGGATCCGACATTCAGTTAGTATCTTGGACATGGCTGTCTGATAACTACAAAAGAATTGCATAAGGTCTTGGTGTTTGGGTAATTAGTTGCAAGTAGCTTCATTGCGCTCAAGTCATTCAATTGAAGTGATTGTCAAATGGAGAGCTTTGTCCACGATAATTCGAACTGTATAGTTTTCTAAATCCACGCTGTCAAACACTAACTAACTAACTTAACTAACAGTTCTACTGGGATGTTTCTTGTACAGTAGAAAAGCAAGAACGACCACAGTGCATATAACCCGGCCATTGTGAGTATTCTAACGTGATCATGGTATAGAACATATTTTCAATCGCAGTTGCTCCTCTGTTTTGCCGCTTTTACACCAAATCAACTGATAATGCTGTAATATTTTGTTTGACAGTAAAAGACATATCACAAAACGCTATGCATGACTTGGTGAATCGCTGAGACCCTGAGCCATTGCAGGAAAAATCTTGAAACTCACTTTTTTAATGCATTCTTTATTAAAAACAGGTTTTTTATGTACCTCAAGTTTGAAACCCAGACAGGACGTGCACGACTGAAAAGCTTAACTTTTCCCGGCACATTTATGAAAACACGTCCCAAGCCCCGCACTTGCTTCAGTAGAATGGGTCCCAAATTGATCCCTGTCTGATGCTACTCAAATTCGTTCCCTCGCTTTAAAAACGGAAAAGAATTTTCATGATGAAATCCTTCACTTTACTACACTCCTTTGATGAAAAACTCTCCCATTGCCATATGGAGGAAAGCATCGCTGCCAGGGATTCAGGGACGAGAATCATCAAAGCACACCGAAGTGCATTAGCTTACCCGGTACACACACACACTGCAGCAGACAGTGCTGCAAACGTAACACAATGCTCATGCGGTTCCTATTTTTAACAAACGAATTCACCGAATGAAAAGCATATCGGGGCAATAACACTGCAAGGAATTCGTTGCTCGCCCACACATTCGGGTGTTTCTTTTTTTTTTTTGTTCGAAACGTAAAAGAAACTTACACATTCTATTTTGCTCCGTGGACGATTTCAAGAGTTTTGCTACTAGTCGCGTGTACATTTTCACAGGGCTCTGTTAGCGATACGATGCGCAAATGGAGGCTATGAAAGTACTAAAAAAACAAAAAGTGAAAGAAAAGCAGATGAACTCCAACAAAGAACTGTGCTACCCTTTTGTGTTGATAGCAACATAAATTTGTCTGTCTGGCTTTAGTATTGCAACACCCGAAAACAACGTGAACAAGTGATGCTAAACCAAAAATTTCGTTCTTTTACGACGGTGGGGTTTTGAAGTGGGTAAAGGAAAGTAAAAAAAATAAAAAGGTGTGTGCTTTTTCAATGCTAATGTTGTACAATGCCATTTCACCTATCCGTTGGTATGCAACATTTGAATATGGCGAAAAAAGGATTTGTTTTTGAGGCTTTGTAATGAACAAAACCGAGAATGGCGATGAATTAAGTTTGAAAAATAACTAGAGCACAAAGTTGAAATGGAAAGATTTTCTAGAACGTTGTTTAATTTATTTATTGCAACCTTAGGCAACATATTTCATAAAATATTCGAAGCACAGCCCTATTTTGCTAAGCAATTCAATCTCTCTGAGTAGTGAAATAGATTTACCCTCACTTACTTAAGAATAAATAAAAAATGTTTCCTTCTTCTGTAAGTGAACGATAGCGACACCCAAAAGCGCAAAAACTTTCAATTTTGGCCCCAGCGCACACATACACACACCTTCCCAAAACGATTTTCCACCTGTTTGTGTAGCTTTCTGGTAACGGTAACCGTATACAATTGCATTTCGTATGCATCTTGTGTGCAAAAGCGCAGCCCACCTCCCCGACACCAATGAGCGCACAATCGATTCCCCGCATTTTCCTGCCAGTAACCGTACCTCAGTCCCCGCTTCACTGCTTGCAAATGAAGGGTGGTACAACCGGGACACAGTCCACAGTCCAAGCGCACTGAACTACCAGTTGGTGGGCCGCCGAATGAAATTATTAGGAAATGCAGCTGCAGTGTAGTGGACAACAACACAGACAGGCAGGCGAGCGGACCGCTGTCTAATTAAAAACAATGGGCATTATAATTTTTTTTTCCCTGCCGGTGTATGGCGCTTGCCGGTGTGTGTTGTTTCGTTCTACCCATTTCGCAATGGAAACGCTTTCATTTCCCACTTCGTGACAGATACGGTTTTATCAGAAATCAAATCGCCAAGCGGGTTGTTGATGCAGCCCGACGCTGCCAGACGAATCCTGGGAACAGCAGCGGAAAAAGTGGGTGAAACGAACAGTGCAGAGTTGAGTTTGGCACAAGTACAGTTAAAAAGAGAAAACAAGCTTGCTAATAATAATAAAAATAATAACAATGATGATAAAACTCGTATCGTGGACCTTTCTCGCTCACTCCTCCGGCCCCGTCCGTGTGATAGGTGGCAAGAATCAGCATTCGATTAAAAGGGCTTTCTCATATTTTAGTGGCGGTCAAATGCGCGCGCCACCAGTGGACGGGAGAAAGTAGGGGAAATGGAACGGGAAGGGTGGAAAAATGATATCAAACGATATGCCCTCCCGGTACACGCAAACTCGCGGGCAACTACTCACTGCACCAGAAAATGCATCAAAACGAAGGCCTCCTCCTCGGTTGGGCTCTAGTTAATTTATTCTTTAATCCATAATTTATTTACCACACTCGAGTGGACGAAACAAGAGAGAGAGAGAGAGAAAAAGAGAGTGAGCCACCTCACATCCTAACCCCGGGGGAAGGTAATGGGAAGGTGGGTAAAGGGATCACCCGAATTGCAAACGATTCATATCGCCTTTTTTGTTGTTGTTTTGTTTCGAAAGGAAAAACAAAAAATGAAGAAAAATGCCACTGCCATATGCGCGACGATTGATGTGTTTTCCTATTCGAATGTGGTGCATATGGGTTTTTTTTTGTTTCGATGAATAGTTTAATTCATTTTATGACTGGGATAAATGCATGAAAAACAAATGCATTTACTGAGAGAATCGCAAAAAAATGCACATAAACACGTTTGACAAACACGCACAGTCGATAATACGTGCAGTAAACACATATCTTGCACAGGTCCAAACTGAAAGT
The DNA here is from genome assembly GCA_002091835.1 of Anopheles maculatus. Taxonomy (NCBI): domain Eukaryota; kingdom Metazoa; phylum Arthropoda; class Insecta; order Diptera; family Culicidae; genus Anopheles; species Anopheles maculatus. The sequence continues at coordinate 64,332 of KZ062070.1, read as the reverse complement.
AACTGCAGGATGCATAACAACTTAATCCTGCACCGGGCGAAAAGATGGAAAAACAATGATTTTCCCACTACAATGCACCTTGCAAGCAGTAGTATCGTAAAAGGCTTTTGTTGGTTAAATACCGTGTTACAAGTTTTTGTTGTGAGAAACACTAATTATGCTCCCCCCGGGACATTTAGTGATCCATTTGCTAAAGACCATTTTGAAAGTAGGATTCGTTAAGAAAGTCTCTAACGGGGCTTGCACCGCGTGGAGCTAAAAAGTGCAGCAGTAAAGCACAATGGAAAGTTATTTAGCAGTGTTATTAACCCGACTGTGTCCGGAGTTTCTTAAGAACCTAGAACCGAGAACGGCACATAAAAGTGCTACCAGCTGTTGTATGGCTTGGAAAACGGAAATAGATCAAACACAGCAGTGAGAAAGCTTCTGGTGAGCAGTAACGAGCACACATTTGAACGTACCATAGCTCAAAGAATCATGGCATCTCGTTCTTCAATCAGAAAATGGTCAATTCCACACATTCAAGCAGTGCATGTGCGCTTATGCAAATCTAAAGTCACCCACCGCCCTTTATCAAAAAGGCGGGAGGAGGTTTGAGCTGTTATATTACCACCGCCAACACCCAACACACTACGACGGGATTTCAAACTACCGCGTGCGGAACGATTGCAGTTGCATGCCCAGAATTGTCCGGGCGGTAGGGTTCTCCACGCTCTGCCGTTTCCTCTGACACATGCAGAAATAAAGCAATGAACAAAAAAAAAAAAGAATTCAACAGCACCAACCACCCTTGGCGAGTTCTTGTTCGCCTACATCGAAGCGTAACTGGTTCACTGCATTTATGGCTTCTTCCGCTCGCCGGACACCGAATGACAAATGCTGGTTAGCTATTAGAAGCAACAAACAGAAATCGTCAGAAAAAAAATCAAACTACCGCCTGAACTTCCGAGAAATTCTAACGCTTACAGGGAGGAGCGTGTACTCATTGGGGAAAAGAAAATTAGAACAATGCAAAAACGGCTTGACAAATGGGGACATTGAATGGTTAAATGGTGCCACACAATGTAAAGTCCCTCGAATTGTACTGCCAACACACGGGAAAAGCTACCGTAAGGAACCGTGTTGCTGCACACAGGAAACACTAAGAATGAGTTAGTGTACCGCCTGACTTAAGTAGGGTTAGAATAGTTTGTCACTGGTTTGATTTGTATAGTTACCGACCGAAAGAAATGGGCGAATGCATTAATGGTGCAGCAATATTTTTAAGGACTTCAGGGAACTGCAGTCTTATACCATCAATGGCAAATGAATTAACCTTCAAAATGTTGATTCTCTTGCCTGTACTCTTGAAAGTATTCAGGGATAATATGAGACCACGGTCGTGATACCAATACGCTGCACTCGGTAACATTTGATTGAATGCCGTAAATTTTGCCCCGCAGCAATACTGTGTTACAATGTTTACCACTTTTGGCATTACCTCCTCTATTCTGGAATTAGCTTTGCAACGTGAGCCGCGGAAAAAGGCTAATGAAAACAGCGATATGCGATCGTTCCGCTGTAGGAAGGAAGCGGCCGGAGGAGTTTGTTGATGGTGCGCAACAACAAAATGTAAGCAACTACAGAGGCATAAACGGGGGCACACCAAAGCAGCTGCTGCTACTGCTGCTGCTGCTGCTGCTTTGCGCCATTTCGGACAGTAGTAAAATGGCAGTCATCATCCAATGGGGCACACTAGTCGTCAAACCCCGGGACCGAGCAAGAAGTGGCAAGCTGTAAACAGCTTTATGACACTCCAGTCGGAATCGATTTAAATGTGCGCATTTCAAGCGCTACCGGCTTTGGTTGCTAGCCTGCAAAGGAAATAAGATGTCGTTGCGTGAAGTTCCGTTTTGAGACGTTTTTGTGAGTTTTTTTTTTTCTTTCGTACTTTGTTTTCTACAGCTAACTCGTTTATCGTATTGTTTTTATTGTGAGTTTCCTCTTTTACACTCTTGACTCTGGGCTGGACTCATGATCATCTTTGTATCACGCATTACATTATTGGAAGAAAAAAAAAACGCTCACACACACTCCAACCTCCTAACGCGAATCCCCCATGGGTATATATGGATGGAACATTCGGTCAGGAAGAAGCGGAAACGAAGCCTAAGTGGAAGTGCGCAAATTTCGGTAGCCAAGAAAATTTGCATAATAGTTTTAATGGTCTCGGTAATTTATCAGACTCCCAGGGTCTCTCGCTACTGGAGGGAAAGGGAAAGCGCTGGCTTGGCCTGGTGTTGATGTCGCATTCTTCGCGGGAAATATACATTTGCCCAACCCAAGCTCGAGAATTCTCTTGCTTCTCGGTAACGGGAAGAGATTAAGGCCTATAGGAGGGGGATTGTAGCACCCAGTGCGGTGCGCGCGATATTCGTTAGTGCGCTTACTTTTGCACCGTTTTCGCGGTCTGAAACTCCACTTTCCCGCTGAGTTTTTGAAATCAACGAATGACCAACCATCAATCAACGTCTGGTTTGAAGTTTGTACGGGTGCTACACAGGGCACAGGTTGCACGAGTTCCCAGCGTATGGAGTGTGTGGTACGGTGGGAAAGATTAGCCTACAGGGAGCATGTCGTCCGTAGTTTTTTGGTCACTGTTAGGAGACGTTTGTTAATTAGGTGGTTTTAAGTAAGCAATTTTTAATGGGTTTCATGGCGAGTTGCATGGAGCGGTGAGTGAGTCCATATTTACATTCGGGCTATGGACAGAAAAAAAACTCGTTGCGGAAGTCTACATTCCATTAGTTGTGTAAAGAACTAGAAACATAATAATTTATAGCAAGTTGAGACACGAAACACATGAAGAAATCAACGTTATACCTTTCTACTTATTTTTTTTTTTAATGAATCAGTTGTCAAATTATTTCATCTTCAAACTTTACGTATTTGCCATCATCAAACTAATCCTATTTTTCTCTCTCGTTTTAGGTATGTCCTGTAAAACCACTTATTTCTCACCCCAATTTCGCACACCATTGGTAAGCAAACTACTTAAACCATTTTTATCGGTCCATCCACCGCTACGGAAATCACAGCAAGTGTACAGATTTGCTTACCAATCAGCCAACATGGAAGCGTGTTGGAAATTGTAGAATTTTCATTTTCACGCATATTAGCAATATCTAAAAAGCATCGCACCATAAACCCACTGGTAGCATCGTAAAGCTCGAGATTAAGTGCCGCAGATACATTTGCCGTATGCCATAAAGTGTGGATTTTTCCTACACAACGCACTCTTACACAATATTGGGTCACCGACGAGCCATTAAGTCGATTGTTCTATTCACGAGACTCACGATGTGCATATCCATCTTTCTGCCGACACAACTTCGGACGGATGAATGACGTTTGCCTGCTTTTTTTGTGTTGCGCCAAAGCAAACATCAAAACGACATAGTTTGTACTTTGTTGGTCAAGCGAAAAAGCTAAAATTGAGCCAAATTTGCCTATGACCTCATTTCGCTCAAACCTCCAAACACTCAGAAACAAAGAAACAATAATCTCCTTAGAAATGCTTGCCTGGTTCGGGTATGAGTGATTGTGTATGGCTGCGTGAAGTTACGGATGTATACATTCGGGATTTTTTTTTATGGGTTTGTTTTCTACCAGTCAGTTACTTCATACTCAACCAAGCTGTTGTCCCCCTTTTCCTAGATGAACGCGTCCCCGTGTGTGCGCATTTTAGTTCTCGCTTCCAGAAACCAAAGACTTCAAATTTATCCCCGAACAATCTTCGCTCGCAGTGTTTCGCTTGTCGCCACTCGCTCGCTGCATCATTTTCGCAGGGAGGATATAATTGAATTTGATTATTTGCATAAATCTGAATTTCTAATTTCCACACTGCCGCAGCAGCATTCGGGTTGACGGTATTTGAAGTGGCATTCACAAGCAACATCAACAGCAGCACCAACCGCCGTCATAATCAGTACGCTACTCGGTGCTCGTTACGTAAATAATCTAAAGAAACTAAATCAGTTCTTTACTCGGCGCTGAGTACAGAGCGAGGGAAGTGTGTTATGTTTTTGTGTGTGGTTATATGAGGAAGACAAAAAAAGCCAACGGAAGGCACTGGGAAGAACCCTACATTTCCTATCCTACCAGCGACTAGTCACTAGCAGATGAAGTAGCAATACTTGAGATGGCTCTAGAGCTGTGTCGTTTTTTTTTTATCTTACCAACATTGCTGCAGTTCTTTTTTTTATGGCTTTCTGCTCAGCATCACTCAAAGTTTGTCGCCAATTTTACAAATTAAATAAGAACACAACAATATTTGTGTGCACAAACATGAAACCCGGCAGTCATATTTTGTACTTCGCAGCTTAAAGCAAAAACAGCAAAACAAAAACGTTAAAACCGAACCAGAGCAGAATATTTGATCCCGCACCGAAACGTCAACGCTCATTGCTTATGCTAAGAGACTGCAAAAGATACTCGCTGACAGCTAAAAATTGGTCCTGTCCTGTCAATAAAATCTTGGCAAACAGACGTTCCACTGTCTCTGTGTGCATTTGTTTTATTTGTTGCGAGACCCGGGTTTTCCCCACCCCACGGTCTTCGTTTCGGAAGGAAGATTAGCTCCCTTCGTACGAGCACCGCAACGGAGGCCAAGGAACCGACCGAACCGAAATCACGACAGCATGATGATTGTTTATGATCTGATCATTTGTTTTGTGACGAGATAAAATTGGATTAAATTTGCATAACTCATTTGCCGTTCGGGATTTTTCCGTTCGGAGCGCCCGTTGCTACTGCTACTTCCGCTGCCAGTTGATGTTTTCTTGCGAGCAGTTGATGCCGTTGATGAGGATAAGGTTGTTGATGCTGATGAGATGAACCTGCACCTCTCGCCCCACCTGTCCCATGATTTGTTTCATTCAGCCTGAATCGTCACACTCACGCTGCCTTGTCGACAGCAAGGATCGGAAGCTGACGTTTAATAAAAGAACGGATACACCAACACGCAGGAGGGCCAAACATGCTTGCTCTGTGGGTTTTGCCGGCAAAACCACACACACACATACACACACCGAACCGATAGCAAGCTCGTGTGGATGCGGCAAATGGGTGTACACCCGGGAGATGGGACGGATCGGAAAATGACTCAATTGTTATCATTCCGACCGATTTTAAGTGATTCCTGGCTTCGGATGCGTTGCGGTTCTTTTGCCAGTCTGTGTCGACCGACTAGAACTAGTTTCCTTTTGCAACGAGGCCGATTGCTCCGGTCGGTCGGGTTTTAGTTTTCTGTCTACTTTACATTTCTTTTTTTGCCCTTATCGCCCGAAGAGTCAAACCCATGCGTGCATGCACAATTGATGAAATGAGATTGAATATTTAAACGTTTGTTCCACTTTAGCAGCTTCCAAACGACGACGAGTAGTGAAATGTTTCAATCAACTCACAATATGCAGAGCACATCGTCTTCTCGACAGCTTCTCGACAGTAGGATGCTTATTTTCGCATTTTTAAACAATTAAAGCTATATGCGTCTTAGTTTTTAATTCTTGTTACAAGAAGTTACAAACTCCTACATGTTAAAATGCCTTGTACACAAGTATAAAACAGTATAATAGAAGTTTACAAAAAGGGAAGAAATGTACCTCCTGGAATGTCAGGCACTGATGTAGTACCAGTTCAGTGTTTTTTTGCTTTTCCTCGAAATCATTTAAAGAGTTCATAGCGAAAGCTGTCATCCAGTCATTTCCATTCCATTGCATTGCATCGTTTTTCCCTCCATTCTCCATTTTGACAAGCCCCGGACATTACCGTTCGATGCACCGGGACGTGCCAGGAGCTAGTGCTCCCTTTCAATGTGCTCACGTTCTTGCAGACAGCTACGCTTCTCGGTAAGCTATTTTCTTATCCCTTTTCCCATTTTCCACAGCCGTTTGCTGTGCCAACTCCATCCCGCCGGGTAGTACAGCCGATCCTCGCTCGCCATGAGAGCATAAATTATATGGCAGAAGTCATCGAATCTTTCATTCCCCCGTTCGGCGACACCCCTGTTTCTTCACCCCCTTTTCAGACCATTCCAAGAAAAATCTTGCTCGAATGCTCCGTTTTTTTCTTGCTTTTTATTGAGAAAACCCATCCACCGAATGCGAATGCGAGTGCTTTCGGTCCATTTATCAAGAAGTGATAGGAATTTTCTTGCATGCCCTCCCACAGCACTTTCTCCATTTAGAAACTGTTCCACCAGGCGATTCTTTTCAATTTCCTTTCCATCGCAACACGACGATGCTTTCCCGTTTGCTGCCGATTTGCCGATTGGAAAACGAAAGAAGCATCCTGCGAAATTCGTCTCCGTTCTTCTACGGAGCGAGACGCTTCCGTCCGTCCGACCTTCCGGCACCGACCCAATCGCCCAAACGGAGTGTGAAATTGTTTAAATATTTACCATACTCCGGCGGCGAAAGTCGAAATGATTTGCCATTTTCCGTTTAAAGTGCCTAAGCGTACCTGATGGTTAAACCGAGTGGCCTGGGTACTACGAAAGGAAAGATGCCTACAGAAAATACCTTCGTTCGATTGATTCGCTTCGCTGGAGTGGTGGAGGAAGGGCGAATGTGGATGTGAAGGATCGGTACCGAAAATGGGAACATTCTTAAAATGGAGCTTAGATTTATAGACGTCATCCACATGGAGCAATTGCGACTCGTGTCTACGCGCTAGAAATGTAGGTTGTACTGTAATAAATATTGCTCCTCCCGAATGTGTAAACGAAATTGTTTATTCTGACCTGTACAAGGTAGAATATCATTCAAGATTAATAAACAAAACACAAAACGAAGAGATAGAGAGGGAAATATTCTATCCAAAACCCAAAAGCACAATGTCTGTACTCATTATTTGTGAAATAATATCTATAAAATTATGTTTTTGAGTCATCTAACAAATAGCAATTAGCAAAAGTACATCTTTCCCACACTCAAATCCCATCGTCGCGTTCTCATGTCGTGCATCTAATAGAAAATCACCGATTTGTCACATCCCAAGTTACATCCCTCGAGCAAATGATACGTGAAAAAGATTACTTTCCGGATTCGCGATTGATCGCATGCAGCTGATGAGGATGATGATGACGACGGCAAGCGGTAGAGCAATCGACTGCACATAAATCATGCCGCGGTTTCCCATACTTAACCCGCCAAGTACTTCTTCCAGTGAAGGTTGATATAAAGCTCCAGCTCCCCATGGCGACGGTCTGATGCGCCGCGCTGGTGCGATGTTTGTGTCTTGATATTGTGTTTTTTCCTTCTTCTTCCTCTGCTTCATCGTGCATCGATGCCCATTCATTCCGCATCATTACGTCTTCATTATTTCATAATTTTCACGCGTTTTTCCACGCGGCAAACCACCGACGGCGGCCGTAGAAATTAACACATTAGCGACTAATTGAGCATCTTGCACGCGTCGTACCCCACTACTAACGGCTAAAGCGCTACTACTGTTTTTCGGCTTTCGGCCAACTCCCTCCCATATTTCCCGTCCGTTATCGTTATGGTGAGCAAATAAGCATACGTACAGCCCGGTGGAAAGCTTGCGTTAGAAAAGGCAGGAGCACGTTAGCAGCACTTATACGATCGCACATTAGTGCATTAAAATCTCCCGCCTTGTGCTAGGTACAGAAAAAAGGGGGCCACGGTAAAAGGAGTACCCATCAGTGGCAGTTATAATCGCAGCTAGCAGGCAAACTGCTAATAAAATATAAAAACAAACCTACCTCGGTCACCTCGGAGCGCTTGCCTCTGGGTTTCCTCGGTTCGTTTCACTGTCACCATCGGTATGGTACGAAAAGTCGATTAATTTTAACGCTGATTGTATACGCTTGTTGTCGGGTTTTGCTTTTAATGGTCGTGTTCGAATATTTTTCGGTCACCGGTTTTTTTTACTACTTCGCTTATTTCACGCCAACTCGCGCTATTCAATATTTATATTTTTTTGGGCAAGTGAGCGATAAATAGGAAACCCCAAAAATAAAGCAGACACGGAGGAGACATCGATTTGGTGAGGCTTCTTCAGTGCAGCTTAGCGGTATTGATGGGGTTGGGTTGAGATGTCTTTGATTTTGATGGAAATTATAATATCTTTCGGCTGTAGAAATAGTGCACCTTCAGTCGTCCCCGACCGTTTTGGTGTCGTTGTGTTTGCCCCGGAAATGTCAAACGTGCTGTGGAAGTTGCATTGTGAGGCTTTATGAAACGTAGAGTTCTGTAGCCCGTACCTCGGCGCCCGAAGGTCTGTTTTGATGTCGGGTTCCAATTGTTGTGATTTTTAGTCCACCAGGAAAATAAAGTGCCTTTAAACCGCTTTTCCCTTTGTCCTGTTGTACTTAATTTTTAGTCTAATTTTCATGACTTTCCCGCACCGAGCAACTACCAAAGCTGGCAATATTGAAACCAACCGACAACCGACACCAATATAGCCTCAATTAATTAAAGCCCTTCTAATTACGATCGTTCAATCACTGAGCAATTAAATGGGAGAAAAGGCTACGTCAGGGAAAAATGTACACCTTTTGTAGCTTACCTTCTTCCTGTTTTGCTTTGTACAAGTTCTGGAACAGTACCGGAGGGCAAACATCCACCACCCTTCACCGTTGGGCAGTGAAAGCAAACATTTTAAAACTGTAGTCGCTCACACCAAAAAACAGTATCATCGTTCTTGCTAACGAATTAAATTAAATTACCAATTAATGAGTAACATTTTGAAAGGTGTAGGGATCGATAGCTCTGTGGGCGCTAATAGCGGATACACCATTACGGTTTGGTTTGCCGTTAAGTTGCACAGAATGGTATCAAGTTCGTTTGTGTCGATTTTAATACACACTTTGATTGGCAGTTCGAGTTGAATAAAATGGGACATCAAATGGACCAATTTTTAATGGGAAAAGTGTGCTTTGTGGAAATATGGTGGTTGGTGTCCTTTAAGTGTCAAGCAGCTTCATAACCAGGATTGAAATAATAAGACACATCCTAACCATTGGTTATGACCTGCTACGAGTTCCTGTACATCTACTAGGGTATAGATTCTAAAAATCAAATAAATACAGATGAAGACACCGTGAGTCCGATAACTTTACTATGTAGATCTTGGATTTTCCTTGGATTTGGAGCATCCGTTTAAACGATGAAGAATATTCTGGCCAGTATTGGCACTGTTATACAATACTTGTTGTGTAACATTTCTACAACGAAATCATCGATATGACAATCACTCATACAAATGGCTTTCCGATGGTAAATCTTTGAAACCATCGCAGACAGGTTAAACACACTTTCAACAGACCTGCGTTGGGACCAAAGATATATATTTACATATCTCTATCTTAAGTCATTGCCTGGAATCCAAAAATTACTGAAAGTAATTAGAAAAATTACTTTTAAATTTATTATAAAATTTAACTTAAAACTTTAAAAAGAGTTCAAGTAAAGAATTACATCAACTTCGGCTATGATTTGTTCTTCGGGATTTCTGTATGTTTAGTTATACAACGAATGAGAAAAACCATGTCTCAGCAAAATGCATCAAAGACTTACACAGGCCGGTCGGGACGATGGTATTATTTCAATAAATCATAAATTTAGCATTTAATGATCGTAAGCGATACACACCAACGTCCTACCCAAGTGTCTGTGTGTGTTTTTGTGTGCGTTTATATGATGTTATGATGCTCAGCTGGGATTATTTTTCTGCGCCACCAAGCACCGCCCAGGAAACGGTCAAAATCCACCCGGCACACACAAACAAACACGCGCGCTTAAATCATCCACACACACCGGCGTTCGGCGCCGTCTCGGGTAAAGGTGTACCGACCATCTTCTGCCAGATGATGAAGTGAAGCCAACTGATGTGGGGGACGGAGTTGCACCCAGCGAAAAGGTGCATGCATTGTTGGTCACTTCTTGCGCTGGAATGGTTTTTAAGTACCCCCGGCTCGGCACGCAAACGATTTATATCCACTTGCATTTTTGTACACAACGGTGTGTGTGTGTTTGTGTGTGCATATGTGCATAGTAGCGTACCCTGCACATCGGGTTTTCCGTTCTTTGCCATCCCCCTCTCCTCCGCTTCCCCTCCTCGGCAGCAAAATCCGTTCGTTACGAGACGTTATTTTCTTCGGTCTCATTATTTTACATCTTTATTTTCCAAGTTTTTACCTCTTTTTAAGTGGCATTTTTAATTTATTTGTTGAGTTTTACTACGACCCCTCCGTTCGTGTCTTCTGCCGTGGCTTTTAGTCCGTTTCCGAATTATCCTTCAGCTCATCTTTGGTTGGGAAGGATTTTATTGGAGTTTTGTGTGTATGTTTTTGCAAACTTTTATTGCCCTGCACTGTGACTAATTCGTTGACGAGTCAAGTGTACGTATGCTGGTACTTTTCTTTTACGACCGAATGTTTCCTCAACGCCATTAAGATGTCGGCGCATTTAAACAGGGGAAAAGTTCTTTTTTTTTTCTCCATCACTTAATACTATCATGCCCAAGAAGAAGAAAAAAAACATTCACACGAAATAGAGCCATTTTATAGCCGTAAATGCAAACAAATGCATTACGCATCTATGCTGCGATATGAAGTTACTTGGCCGTTTAGACGCAAGATTTATTAATTCCGCAAAAAGGCACTATAATTAATAGCAAGACTTCTCCTATCTGGTTTATGGTTCGATGCAACTGGGAGTTTACGATAAAGTAGAAATGTATGCCGGAACAGAATAATCAGTGCCATAAATTATGCTTATCGACATAAATTTGATCTCGGCATGATAAAAGAGTTATTTTCTTAGCGTTGTAGACCGGTTGCTAATATTTCTCAAAATGATTATTGTTTTACTTGGAGATTTGTGCGTACTATGAGTTTATCAGAGTCTGAAAAAGTTTAAAATAGTAAGGCAATATCCTGACTACAGGGTATAACCACATCTTCTGTCTTCAGATCTAATCTAATAGTGAGAGAATCTTCTAATAAAGGACAAAGTTTAGGCACCAACCTATGTTCCTCAAACTTATTGAGGCTTTATTGACTAGGCGCCGTTATCGTTGTTTTCTTGATTTTAACCGTAGCTAGATAGTCATTCATACGCACGTTAAAATCCGGAGCCGCCTTAGAGAATCAGAGGTTTAAATTGTGAAAAATAGTATGAACAAACCTGATAATGTTACAAATACTCAGAATAAACGACTAACGACGCTTGCTAAAATCTTTTTAGCTGTTATCGCAATTGCTGACTCCTCTCGGTCAATAGATTTTGCAACGCTCTATCATCTAACCTAAATTCCTTTAGCTATTACAGATCAACCAACTGATTTTAAAAGGTCAAGAAGAGTTGGAAACATGTTGACAAAAGCTTAGGTTAAAGTTCTGATTCATTACCAAAACGGACATTTGGTGGTCATATTTTTATGGAAGGCTTTTTCGATGTATTCGGATGTATTATTCGATCGACATTAAATCCACAATTGTTTCATTTCGAATACCATCCAAAATTAGTTAATTTTTTAAAGTACACGTTACAAAGGATCAGTTCAACCTGCGTTAAAGCACGAGATGCGTTTATCCTTTTCCCACCACGGTCATCTCGGAACATCGTTTGCTTTTAGCGCCGAAGCACCTACGGTAAAGTACACATTAGTGAGCAAAATGCAAACCCTAACGCCACCGTACACAACCCCCGACATCCACACGCCACCCAATCGGTCGCTGCACACCGATACTGTTCAAACATATTTATACACCGATTACCCGGGGCTTATTTTCCATACTATTACCATAATTATGCTGTCAGTGGTGGTAATAAATACACCCGGTCCATGTCGTTCATGCAAACCCGGCCGGCCTGCCCGTTACTGCCGGTGGTGATGGTGTTGCTTTTTCGGACATATTTTTCCAACCTCGTCGTCCGGGTGTCGCCTAAGACGATCTCTCTAACACACCACGACGACGATGATGGTGGTGGTCACTGTAATGTGTTTTGGTCACCGGTCACCTCATCGTACACTGTCATCATACGGTTACACTGATCCCCCTTGCCCACCACACAACCCACCTCAATCCGGCACCGGGGTTTTATGTGCAATCCAAGGACCAAATCAGAACGTCAGGGCAAAACCGAACGTTCTACCGGCGTTTCCCAAACGATACCAACGAGTACGCCGGCGTGCATGCCATGCATTACACATATAACCACACACATACATACAGGCACACCCTCTCGGGGGATGGTGAGCAATATGGTTCCAGCGGTTCCAAACGACCGAAACTGACCATCATTTATATTATTCATTTTGCCACCACCGGTGGTGCCACAGCACAGAGCCACAGTACGGCTCTCGTCCTTTTAATAGCGAAAGGCACCCGGGGACCTTTTTGCTTTCCTTGTCGTAAGACCACTATAATACTACTTGCTGCCAGCACACACGACGTAGATTGAGCGCTTCGTTCAATGTGGTTTTTCATTTTTCCACCTTGCACCGTTTCTACCATTCTTTCTTTCTCTGGTCGATGGTTGGGAAATGTGACACACCCCTGCTTCTCCGGCATCCTCTTCGAGCAAGCGTTTTGTGTAAAATGCAAGGATTTGAGTACAAGCAGCAACAACAACAAGCAAAACGATGGATATTCCCATATCCTTCAGCTCTCATTTTTTTTTCGCCCAGCACCTACTAGCCGCACACCAACTCCGGAACCAAAGTTGACAGACATATGTGTGTTTGTACACATGCAAGCCAACGAATGCGGGGAAAAGTCCCGCCCTTGCCGGTATATCCCCTCACGGCCACTAGTTGCTCGTACGGTGTGCGCTACACGCGGGCAGGACAAACATTCAGCGTTTGCTTTCCGTGCGAAACCGACCACGAAAGATTGTGTTTAAAAGCGCGCACTTGCAACAGAGCGCATGCTGTTCGTACGCCAGCGAGAACGAAAGACGTGTGTGTGTGTGTGTGTGAGTGAGGAGCCTTTTTTTTTCGCCGGGAAAATGAATAGTGTGCCAGCTTGCTGGTCGAGAGTAGAGTGGTTGCATTTTCAGGGTGGAAAAACGCATTTAATCAACCGGACTGTGCTACCGAAAAGCGCACAGAGGAACTCACTTGTATCCGGAACGGACCTGGTAGTTGGTACCACTATTGGACATATTCGATTTTTCTCACACCGGTGGGAAGGGTTTTTCTGCGAAAAGTGTTAGTTTTTTTTTTGTGTCTTGGTTTACATTAAATATTCATTGCATAATCAAGGCAGGATTTATGCTTCCTCGGCTTTTAGATGATTCAGTAACGTTCCGAATCAAATCACTACGTCGTTCTATTAACACCACGTGCCGGAACGTTGAAAAAGCAATAAAAAATGGCACCAATAAAAAAAACACACACACACCCAAGCATGTTGTAAAAAATGTGCATAATTCTATACGCGCAGCACTCCCTTCGCAATGTTCTTGGTGGCCGTTCGCTATCGCAAGATGCACAAGCAAAAGACGAAAATGAAACACATAATTAAAGTGCACTTAGTTCAGGGTTTTTGATTAACCGATCGAGTATGATCAGTAAACCAAAAAAAAAACCTCCAGTTTTGCTACGCATGTTCTGATCTGCTTTTTTTTGTTGTTAAATTTAATTTACCATTTTTCCCTCTTTTCGGTCGGTATGATTACTTCATGGCTCGTGTTAAATTGTATCGCAATGGGGGGAACAGTTCTGCACGGCGGTGCTGTTGGAGGGAGTTCTGTTAAAACGCCTGGGAATTTTCGCCATAACCCAAAACACCGTGCACAAAGATGAAAGGAGAATTTTTTTTTGCATTATTTTTTCGTCCCGTTTCTCGTTTCTCTACCGTTTCGCGTGGCCATGCGTAATTGTACGAGCTGGGTAGAGATATCAACTGCATTAATAGGTTATCTACCTGCCGGCCGTTCTGGTTACCGCCTTCAGCGTCATGTCTTCCAAGTTTATGGCTTTCCACTCCCGTCGAAACGGATAAGAAGGGGATGAAGTTAATCATAATTTAATTAGATTCAGTTGCATTCTCTCAAGTATGTGCTTACTTTTTTAAATACATTTAAAGCTGCACACATTAAGTTAATGTGTCTGTGCGGACTGCTTTCACGTTCTACGCTTCTGCTTGATTAAGATGCATTAACCGGGTGCAGAAAAAGGCGGTTGCTGCAAGAGAGAAGGCACTGCATCTGCAAATTGTTTTTGTTATGAAAAAGCTTCTTTTTTTGGCCTGTGGAAGTCATAAAAACATGACAGCATTTTTTGTGAAATTTTTACTTTTTATACATAGTTGTGGCATTTCAATTAATCGGTTTGAGTCTAATTTGATGAATAACAAAACGTTTGCAAACAAATGCAGAAACTTGTTTTTTTATTTATTACTACAATATACTTCCATCAAGAAGAAACAAAATTATGGGGGCGCCTGGTGTATTTGTCGGGACTGTTTTTGTTTCTAATTTTTCCATTACTTTTTTCTAACATTCTGCTAATTAAATCAAAGTCCTACCGAAAACCACTTAGCGTTACGTATTTGCAGTCTCACTTGAATTAATTAAACGCAAAAGCAACCGTTGCGCTCAATTGCTTCCTATTTGTTGACCTGCGCTGGATAACGTTTCCCTTTTGCATAATGCAAGCTCAATGATTTGTACGAATTTTTGACTGATTTAATTAAAATCCTACCTTACCGACATTCCAACACCACTCGAACGTTGCCAAATCGCAGCCGACAAGTAACGCCTATCGTCAAGGTGCGTCAAGCGAAACGCACCGAGGACTTCACGAGGCTCCAAAGAAATTTTGCATAAAACCCTCATCAATCAATCGTCAGCTTCTGATTTGCCATGCCAACCTGTCGCTACGATATTTTCACCTTTTCGTCGGTTCGGCGTACCGCCTAATCCTTACCGATCCATCGAGCCTTACGTCTGGGTATCTTTCTCTTTGTTTCGAACGAAAACCCAGCTACACATTACCATTTTTTTTTCACCAGGAACTTCAAGATGTGGAGCTACTAGTGCTCGATTACGAAGCTACCGTTTGTTTGGTGTGCTTAAAGTGAATAAAGTAGCTCTTTTTTTTAGTTAAGCGTTTGACTCTTTTCTTTTGCAAATTGTCAAAAAAGGGGAGCATTCTTAGGATGCTTTCTTTCTGTTTATACTGCCTATTCTCTTCAAAGTATTGGAAATGCAAATTTGTCCCCTTTTCTTTGTAGCTTCATTTTTTTTCTAAAATATACCCCCAAACTTGATGAAAATAAATAGTTTATTTGCATCGTTTCCTAACGCATAATCTGAAACTGCTGATCTATAAGGTACCCCGAGGATGTGTGCCAAAAGTGTCCGGATACGCTTACGTTTGTGAATAACACCCAGGCAAATGTTTATATCCCGCCAAAACAATCATTCCTACCAACAGCTTCACACAGCCACACGTACACACACACACACAACGGTTAGTGGCGTTTCCGTTGCCAATAAACGACAGCATTATCACCTTTAGTTGAGTGCCTAATAAACACACGGTTATGTGTTATCCTTATCGTTTTTCCGCGGTGTTTCACGAGAGCGAACGATCGTCCCCTCACACATTCGGTGCTTCCTGTTTGCTTTGGCATACTTTTTTGTTGTTATGTCCTTCCCAAAAACAAAACCAAAAAAAGCCCCAGTCCCGTCTTCTGTCTTGAACGCCGCGTGCTGTATCGGTTTCGATGACGGTGACGGATGGATTCGTTTTCTAGTAAAGCGAGAAGAAGAACCTATCGCCGGGTGTACTAGCGTGGGAGACGCAATGATAAATGCTTCCGATGATATCGAACATAAAACGGATTAAGATTAAACATATTGACTGTCGCCCCCGTGTGCGGAAGTTTGTTGTATACCGATCCTGATGCCGTAGGATTTATGGTACGGGGACGGAAGGTACTGGCAGAAGGCAAGGTAATCGTTTTTCTCCCGCGATAAGCTCCAGCTAATGGGACAGACTCGGGTGAATCGTTTGTAGGTGAGTGTGTGTGTGTGTTTTTTTTTTTGCCCCCGTTTTAGCGCGGAAGAATCGGGAGCAGTTTATTGATTCGGTTTATGGAACCGTTTTCACCTTACGGTAATACACCGTAAAGAGTCCTCCGGGTCCATATAAGTGCTCTGGTACCTTTTCGGATAATATTACTCGGAGCACGGGAGCTTCGGAAGATGTTTTATTTTTTGCCCTCCGTTTTTTTTGTGCACACCCAGACGAATGTGTGTATATATGTCGTACTTCGATTTATGGACAGAAATCAATGATCTCAGGTACAGTTTATGGGGCGAATGGAAAACCTTTTGGCGGCGGAGGATATTGAAGGACTCGTGCTGTTAAAGACATTCTCGTGGGATTTATTACCCTTTTTGCCGAATCGATCGCATTACTGTTACGGGCTGATTATTCTCTACCGTAAATATTTATGTCTTTAATGCTTGCAGCTTGTTGCTGGTATCGATCGAGCGGTTTAATTATTTTTTTTATTTAAGATCACAATTTATTAGCTTTAAACGATAAACTACAATTGAGACAGTTGGTTAAAAGGACTTTATTTTGTCTTATTTAAAATATTGTTACCCGAAGCTCCCCTAGTCACATTGCTTTAGCACTCCTAGAGCAACTTACCATAAGTTCGTCCTAAGCATAAACCCAAATTCTTATGTGTCCCTCTTAACTATCTCTTCCAATTTAATAACCATTCTTTATGTGACCCCAATGCGATAAACTGCCAAGGTTTGCGTACGGACGCAGCAAAGATGCGCGGATGCAAATGTTCGCGCCCTTAGAACGAACCGAGTTTGCCCTTCTTTTAACGGCTTTTAATGCACTTATAGTCTTATGCAACCGGCTACTGGATTACTTGCACTTACTAAACCCACGCCGCCGGATTAGCATTTGCAGTCCTTGGCAAAAGGGTTCTGCCGCTGTGCTGCGAACGCTAGCATTCTTCGCAACGCGCGTCGTAAACTATCGCCCGGGCTCATTTACTGGGCGACCCGCGACACCCGTTAGTGTGAAAATGCATTTCTGTGGTTCACAACCATCTTGTCCTCGCGCAAAATAAGTGTAGGTCCGCCAGTAGCATCCAGCACACCGATAAAAAGGGATGAAAATCTTAACCTTCGTGCGCGCGCGACCATTTTGGGGGACGAGAAACAGTGAAAGCAGCAGGCAGCCGTCCGGTGACGATGCGAAAACAAGGGGAGAACTATTATTTATCTGCCTTTCTCAGCGAATGTGCTTGGCATTTGTAATGTGCCCTTTGGGGCATGCTTTTGCATGGTGGCAGTACGACAAAACCCAGCCGAACGTGCGACGAGCCTGCAAACGCAGAGCAAACGCGGGCAAGATTTATGCTGTCTTAAGATTACAATATTTTTAGTATAAATAATTTCGCTAAAATTATTTCACTATAATTGGATTTTTATCCCGCTCTGGTTTGTTGCGCGCTTGGTGGAAACTTCGAATTGTCCCGTGGCCGAAACAATTCAAATGGCACCAAACAGTAGTAGTAGTAGTAGCAGCAGCAGCAGCAGCAGCAACAATCTGCACAAGCGAAACTTTCCCATCTCCTTCGCTGGTGGAAGAAAAAACCGGCAGCCGAGAGGGAACTTCATTACTTCGCTCGTAAATGATGACGGCCATAATGGTTGGAAAATTTAAATTAAACTATTCTATTATGAATAACAATAAATTAAGAGCGCCGGCGCTAACAATGCTACCAGACCCTCTCGCTTCCCCTGATGCTGCTCCACCGGCGTTTGCTCACGCTGCCAGGTGCAATGTGCAATTTGTATGCCGTCTCGTACGTACCGGCCATTGTCGATCCACGTTCCAGGCTTTGGGGTGGCAGTGTATTTTTCTCACTTCAACAGTTGTTGTTGATGCCGAGGTTGCCGGCTAAAAATTTTAACCTCGTATTTTACGAGTGACTTTAGCAACAAAAATGCAACCCTTTCATTAGGTTTTTCTTTTTCTAAAGGGAATCCAGAGCGTGTGCATGACAGAGAGCACGAAAATAAAAAGATTGAAAGGGTAACCCTTGTTTGTGGAGCTTACCCTGGAGGTTGCACACAAAAAAAAGTGCGTCCGAAAAGAGGGAGTAACTTAAACTGCAAAAATTAGCACCGCCCATTAAGTAGCTCCCATTGCCACGACCGGGAGGCTCCATAAAATGCTAATTCCTGGTTTTGTTCGATAGGAAAATGTATGCATAATGCAACAAGATGCATGACATGAAGCATATTTGGTAAGGGCAGCAAGAAGTACTAGAAAATATAGTTTTAAAAATTGTTACCAACTTCTCCATATGTAACACTACCACCAAAAATTAAATCAATCAGTCACCCAATGCACTGTAATGCAATCACACTTTACTACACTATCACACTCATGCAAGAGAACGAATGCCGTACGGTGTACTTTAATAAATAACACGAGTGGCATAAGTGAATGATTAATATCCTAATTAGCATAATGAGAATATAATAAGTCATTCGAAGTCCACCGCTTGATTTCATTGCGGATTCCTGACACCGAACCAAACTCAACGGTGGAAAAAGGCGGATGTGGAGTGGATTTGGCCGTTCCTGACTCAAAGTTTGTTGCTACCATTTTATTTTCCATTTTCTGTAGTACGGAAGGGTTTAAATTTATGCGCATACACTGTACAATTGCTTTATTGCTTCGGTCACTTCGATCGGGCTCGGTGAAGTCTTGTGAGAAATGATATTCGCCACCGGGTCGGTATACTTCTCCCGTGTACAGTGTGTGTCCTAGCTGCTGATACCCTGCATTATGCCTAAGAGGTGTTGATGAGTGTGCGTGTGCGAAGTTTTATTGCTAAATTTTCCCCATTTTATGTCCATTTAAAGATGTAAAAACTGATTACCTTTGCGCCTTTGGAGGGTGCAGTGGAGAACGGATCCCGTCCGTTGTAATAATTGGCAGCTGGGAATGGGGGCCTTTTTCAACGTTGAGCACCCCCAAACATTTCGACGATTCCTCCAACACCTTGATTTCTCCCAGCAAGTCGAAGTCGTAAAACATGTGTGTGTGTGTGTGTATGTTTGGGCTTATGTGATTGTATGTATGTGCATCAGAAATTAATGATTACCTTTATTTAATGTTTGCAAAAGTCGGTAGGCGAACGGGGTGTGCATGTGTGTATGTGTGTGAGTGTGGATGGATCCCTTTTGTTTTACCGGTTGCTGTTAATGCGTTTTTGATATCAAAATCATACCCCCACGTACATGCGACGGTTCGGAGCCACACTGTTCTGGACAAGGGATTTCTGATAATAGTGCACGAAAACGACCAAG
Source organism: Anopheles maculatus (assembly GCA_002091835.1). Lineage (NCBI taxonomy): Eukaryota > Metazoa > Arthropoda > Insecta > Diptera > Culicidae > Anopheles > Anopheles maculatus. The sequence goes on along the minus strand of KZ062070.1, from coordinate 44,956 downwards.
CGAGGCAGCAGCAGGCGAACGGATTACAGTTTTGCGGCTGCTTAAAGTTTCCGAACGCCCAACAGCGAAACTCGCCATCGAAATGGACGACTGCAACTCGTCGGCGGTGGCTGTGCTAAATGCATCAATCGGCGAAGAACCTCAAACCGGCGTGAGTTAGGACTCATTTACTGTCGATTTCAACAGAACGAGAACAGGTTTTGTTCTTAGAAAGTCGAACTAATTGTACGGGTGTCCTACTATTATCGACAGACACGGGCACGCCTTTACGCAAGCCGAGTTCCCACGATTTACGCTGAATTCTAGGAACCAAAATTCAATTCTCTAAATGAAACTCGAGTTTTACTCCGGCTGATGATTGAATTTTCGTGATAGTTATGGTCCGTTAGACGGTTTCGCGCTTGGAATACAAATATAGCACACACACACACACACGCACACACACACTTATTTGAAGTCTTCCGACGAAAGCCGTTATATGTGTCAGAATGTAACCGATCCCAACCGGTAAATCATTGCTGTGCATCGATGTGCATCCTGCTAATTTGCTCATTTAATCATGCATCAAAGCGATGCTTTTCGGCAGTCCGTTTTCGGCCTTCACACTGACGTCGGGTAATTGGGTGAGCGCTAATATGCAAGCTATGGTCGCGGTTTAAACCGATACTTAGTCCATAAAAGGCACCTCTGACAGCGAAAGAGTACCGATCAGGCAAAGCAAACACGATTCAATGTATCTGCGCGTCATGAATGCCAACCTGGGCATTCACAACAAAACGAAGCGAAATGAAAAAAAAGCTTCCGTCGATAAGAACCGCTTTTCAAACATCAAATAAAGGTGTAAAAAGAAATAATAAAAATGAAAATAAAAAGGCCAGTTGCCATGATTTTCTTAGGTAAAGGAAAAAAAGTAATTGAAAAAAAACAAGATAAATGACAATTGATGGCTACTGGCGCTCAACAAAAAGAGAGAAAACGCAACAAACAAAAACCAAACAAAAACCATGGACAAGAACAAACACGCGACGCGAAAAAAGAAAAGAAAAAAACATTCGTCCCGTCGGAAAAAAGCGCACTATTGAAATGATAAAAATAAATATAAATGTTATTTACCGGATGCCACCAAATGTTCACCTGACCAGAATAGTTAATGCGTTTGCGTCCACCTCCCGTCGCCGCGTTCCGCCTTCGTGCGGCAGCGTGAACATTGCGACTTATACGGTTAGCGGCCGGTTCCGCTGCGCTTGTGACGCAAAGATAGCGCACCAGTTGGCGTAGAATTTAAGCATTTGAACGTGGCTGCGCGATCTCTTACCAAAAACTGTGACGAAGGAATTTTCTTTCCGCGGGCTTTGAAAGAAACCCCCTTCTGGAAACGGGTCTTCAAAGAATCGAACGCATCGTTCGTTCCTCACGGCAAGCGGCAAGTGTTGTAATGCAAGAATTCGGGGAACGTGTGAAGGTAACAAGTGTCTTACAGGGCCACGATTGCACGACCGCCCGTCCGGATTCCGGGGTTTGTCGTCGACAGCGTAAACCAATGCAATTCTAGTAGGTAGTAACCGGATCGTTTATCTCAAATAAGGACACAGACACTTGCATGTCTTAGCCGAAGCTTAAAGCTTCAAGGCAAAAAAAAAACTTCTTTTTCTGTTGGAAGTTTTTCTACTTCAATTTCCAGCCGGAATACAGCCGGCCGGCCTATCCCCCATTTTCGTTCGTTGGTATTCCACCGGGTAATGATCATATAATTAGCATCAACGAATAAATCTCCCTGTAATTCTCTTCGTGCGCGCACTGTCTTTGCAACTGCGTGTAATTTAATGTCTCTTTTGTCTGTTCTCGAGCTGAAAATCGGCTTCCTAGCTGGCAGGATTCTAATTTTATGACACTGTGTATACCCGTAATACCCGCACTCCCGAACAGCTACCCAGCAGTCCCTAAATTCGGCTTTGTTTCTCACGGGAACACTGTCATCTTCCGGTGACAAGGGATGAATAATTAAGTGCTGCTTCGGTGAAACTCTCCAAACACAGGCTATGTTCGTTTACCCCCAAAGCAGTACAGAAGGAGGAAAAAGTTCTGAAGCAAAAATTCATCTTCAAATGTATGACGATCACCACCCGGTACGCAGGAGTAAAGGAGTGTCAGGATATGATGGGGTTTACGCTGGATGATAATGATGATGGAGGGATTGAGTTAGGATGAAGCAAAAAAGAAGAAAGGCAGCACCACGGTTACCTATTGCTTACGATTGGGCAGTTTGTTGGTGCGTACTTGAAGCCACACAGCAAGGGAAAATCGGGAAAAGTGGATAAGCCATAGCAAAGCACAAGAAACACCCTATGCCACTTTGTTTAAACTTGTGTTTCGTGCAATAGCATAACGGGTAGATCATCATCATTGTTGCTTTCGTGTTTTCTACCTGGCAGCTTAAAGCTGATGTATTGTTTTCTTCGTTCTAGCTACACTAAGAACCTAAGCGTTACATCTTTTCCTGGAACTATATGAATTTTTTTGATAAACCTCCAAACCTAATTCAAACCATTACAATATACTACTTCCTTAAACACTCCCCATGCTTCCAGATTGTCCCTGTAACACGTACATAGGGCGTGTGTTGCACTTTGCTTTGCACCCCAAAATCACCTGCCCAAATTCCAAAGTTGTCGCGCCGTGTGGGTTAAAACTTTGCACGATTATTCTTCCACTCACACTCTCTTTATCTTAACCAAACCGAATGGGCAAAGGAGTGCGAGGTTAGGCGGTTAGATAAAAATAAACGTTAAAGGTAGCTGGCTGAAATCGCTCTGGGACGTATTATGAAGAGAAAACTCAAACTCACCCCCGTCCGACCAAAGCCAGTTCGTCTAACTTTTCTCGAAAGATATAAGATGCAAACAGACCCACACCATCATCCCCATGCTCCAGCGTACTGCAGGTAGGATGGTGGAAAAGTTTATCGAAGATTTTCGTCATTATACAACGGATGGAACACCGTTTTACAGTGTTATTTCCATTCCGGGGCAAGATCCCACTTTCCAAGGTTCCAGTGTAGTGAGAAATCCCGCCCCAAAACCCCCACGAGTACGAAAGCCATAGATGTCGCGCAAATACTCATAAGTAAATTTTCGCCTCGTACGTGTTCGATATCGTTAGGGAAGTATTTTAAGCTTGTCCCAATATTTCTCGCCGGGAAAGGCGATCATCATCGCCGTGTGTCTCTCGCACCACGGGAATGGATTTTCACGTGAAACACCGACACCGACAAATTCTGGGCATCATCTCCACAAGAGATGCAATCGAGGAAGAGCAGGACCGCCGTTTGGGAATTGTGGGCAAGAAGAGATCTTCGCCAAGCGGAGGAAAGAAACACGTGGGAAACGATGTTTAGGGCTGCCCGAAACAAACCGGATAACGGCAACCCCTAACGGACAAGGATGCTTCGATGGTGGTGGCGTGTTCGTTGTTCGCCTTTGAAAAAGAAGGTGCCATTTTGCCGAACAGTGATCCTATACCGGTACATGACTTTCGACGTATCTTCCCAAGAACGTAAGTCATGAGCATAAGATTTGTCTTGAGAACCTACCCGGTACGGTCCTCTGTGCGCTCGGGATGCATAATTCCGATGTCTTTTGGTGGAAGATTGCGGTATGCGTCCCAGGGCGCAGTTTAGAACGCAATTTGCACGTTGTTTTATCGAGACGAAACACTGCCTCAAGGGGTGATGCTCCCAACGAGCGAATGGGGAAAATACAAAAAAAAAACACACACAAACACATTCAAGAGGGCGATGCTACACAAAAGTATATGCATCATATCTTATGAATTTTTCCACTCTCCCAATGTAAAGTGTACTACCTGTGCGGAGGGAGGCGTTTGTCCTTTTTTATTTCTTTCCTTTCCTATATCGGAACTTTTAGCCAAGAAGAGAAGCCATGGCTTCGGGAAGGATTATTATTGCCACTCACTGCTTTCGTTTCTTGCCAGGCATTAAGGGAGCATTAGGGGTTGCAAAGTACACACAGGTGTATATTCCCGTAAGAACACTCTTTGTGCACACCGGTACACCACCGAGGAGCGCGCGTTATCGTAATGGGGATCACTTTTTGGGATGGATGGCACGTGGGCCACACGGGCATCGAAGGTGTTGTGAGATTTTAAACTTTTCACAAAATAGCAGACAAATATCTCCCATCATCATCATTACGATTATTGCGAAAAGCTGGCGTGAAGTATTTGGCAAGACGAAAGAACAGGACGCGGTCGGCGGTACGGTAGGAAAACGGTTATCGACCGCACATGTGTGTGTTTGTGTGCGTATATTACTTTACTTCAATTCCCGACTTGATTCCCACCCATCTCTTAGCTAAACGACGGATAAGCATAAGTAATGGTACTGCCTGGGATATGCTGCCTGCATTGGATCAGAGCTCAGGAATTATTGCCACCCTTGGCTTGTCCTCATTCAAATGGCGAACTTTTGCCCAGCTAATTAAGATAGCTGGCGCTGGTACGATGGTTTCGCTTCTGCCGTCTTATTACCCGGCTCGCCACCAGCAACGGCCCATACACGTGCAAGATGTCATTCCCAAAATGAGTGGGGTTTCCATAAAAATAGTACTACGAATGGAATGGCTAATATGGCTTTCATGCTCCGAAATGCGTTTAATCGTCCCGCTTATTATCTCCGTCTGCTCTGCTGCAGCAGAGAATGGAAAAGTTCTTCTACCCTCAGAAGCGGCCACGAGGCGTACTATGAAAAGGAGTGGAAGGAAATAATGTCTCTCTTTCTGTGCGATTCATTGAATTTTATGAACTTGTACTTTTCTTGAGGTCTTCATCTTTATAATGGAAGTGCTCAGGATGATAGGTTTATGGTAAATGGATAAGTTTTTTAAGCAAAATTCTCCTGAGAACTTCTAATATGGCTTCATATTGTTTGACATCTTAGTTGAAGAAGGTTTCTTCTGTTTGGAATTGGTATCAGTACACAAAAGAAATGGTTCGACATGGTTTGACGTTACATTTAAATGGGTTAACGACTTTTCTTCATTGTGTCAAACGCAGTTGCTTGTTTCTTCCCTCCTATTCAAATCCTTGTGGACCCGCTCCGACCAAGATTCAAGCTTGAGGAGCCGTTTGGCTTAGTTTATGATTCTGCTCAAGTAGCCAGTCGGATTTACGGTTAAAATGCTGTCCGTGTCGTCTACTCGCCAGAGATCTCTGATTATCAGCTCGACCCACTCACACTCGATCACCGCTGCATCGGAAACACACACGTCCCCTTGCACCGGAAACAAAACGATCTATCAAGGCGCGCTCCACTCGAAAGGACACACAAAAGAATCGTATTAAACTTTCCATTAAACAAACCGAATCTATATCGTCACTTTCATCGCACGGCCAGTATAAACGAAGCGGCAGCAACGACAAAAAATCGAGGAAAATTTAACACTTGACTTGACGAAGAAGAAGAGCCTTTTGCGTACTCTTGGTGAGTTGTCCGTTGGCAGAGTAGAATATCGTCGGGTTACGAGTGACAGATTTACTTTTTTTTGTTGTTGTGTCATTCCACTTCACCAGTCCCCTATATCCTTGCGAGCCTACCAGACTCGTCAGTTATCCAGCACCCCAGCTCCGAAACGCCACAAAAGAGTGGTGACCACCGATGAGACATGGTCACCAAACCATAAAACACCAGACATAAACCGTATCGAAGAATTGCTGAGAAATAATTAAAATAAATCATGCCGTGAATAGCAAATGAGTGCGAGTCTGATTGTTTCCCTTCGGGAGGGCGATTCTTTCTGGTTTTGTATTTTATTTTATTATCTTATCCCTCACTCAAGTGAAAACTGCGGCTGACACTGGTCACACATCTTGCATCGGCACATACCGTTGTGTCGGTTCCGTGTCGCTGCTGCTGTTGTTGGCTTTCCATTTTCACCGTAACATTGTTGTCACCAGCAGAGAGGGATACAGAAATAAAATGCATAAATGGTTCTCTTAACCGTTCAGACTGTCTCGCCACAGCAAATGGGTAAAATTTGCGTCAAACGCTCATAATTTATGCATACGCACATCATCATCTCGATAAGAGGTAACTTCTTCTTGCTGTCAAACGCTATTGAAATTTCTTCAGTTTTACAACTTGACACGGAGTTACTTTAACGGTAAATTTTTCTCAGAAGAGATTATCCTCAAAATCTTACGTCTGCTTGTTTTTGCCAAACGTTCCGCTTTTTATTATGAGTTATGTTACATTTATTTAATAATGCAATCAGACTCGCTAACGTTTGTATGCATCTGCAACGATCAGCAAAACAAATCTATTTGCTGTCTTATCATAACAGAAACCAACCTGCAACAAACCCATTTCTCTCATCACCTACGCCATAAATTACGAAACCTACCCCTTGTCAGAGTCGGCTAATAATAATGGGAGGCCCAACCGTTCCAGCAAATCAATTCCAGTCTCAGTCTTGAAGGGAAAATGGAGCCCTCGCAGAATTTATGGCTCCTTTCGTTCATAATTGGTTGCGCACCTATGAGTACCGTCGACGCCTTTTGTGGCTTCCCCCGATGATACCACTGGCGAGGCGTCCGTTTCCAATGGAGCCGAAAATCCTTCGAACTGCTGAGGCCTGGCTGGGCTGTGCAGTTATAATTGTTTCCGCCGTACATTACATTTGTTGCATTGTGCATCTCGATGCTCTCTGTTAAATATGTGTGTGTGTGTGTGTGTGTGTGTGTGTGAATTTATATTGCTGTATCTCCCAAACATAGAGGTGGGTTTTAGTACACCCAAAGCAACCTACAGGCCCCACAATCACCCTTGTTTGGTTTTGGTTTGACGGTTTATGGACTATCCAACCGACCAAACCGATGGAAACTGGAATTCATTACCACCTACTCCCCCGACCGAACTGAGGTTTTCGCTGATTGTTGTTTATTTTAAAATTTCACGCTGAATTAGGCCAATAAAATAATAGACAATTACTTTATTTTACCCTTTTTCTCGAGCCAATGATCTCACCCGTTTTTTATGAGCTTATATTTCACGCATTTTACGATGTGGTGCACTCTCTCTCAACACATTTTCTTGTTTGCTTTTCTTATTCTATTTCGCAGGTAAGCATTGTCGTGGAAGTCGTGAAGAGATGGGATGATTATGGTTGGTTGAGACCGTCGCTTTAAGACCCTGGCGGGAACGTTGCGCAACATTTTGCATCTTCATTGCTCCGCACATTCATAACTCTTTTTGCGGTAAGGTAAAAGCGCGTGGAACGAAGTGAGTAGATGATGATCGGTGTGGCACGGTAGATCCACACAGACACACCAGATCCACCACCAGGGTGTTGGCCGGAAGGTGTGCGATCTCGCAGCAAATAAAACCAGCACAATGCCTGAGAACTTATCAATATAACACCCCGTTAACCAATCGCTTCAAAGTATGCTATCGTGCCTGTTCGTGACACAGTGTGCGGGAAGCGGGATACGGCGGTCTTTAGCGAGTGTTCCTCACCCGACCGATTCGGTATCGTGAGTGCATAATGAATGTTAAGTTTGGTACCTTCATATTAGATGCGAATCGACCGGTATTATCTGCACCGTCTGCCCATCCATGATGCAATCGCAATGCGAGCCTGGTGCATAATGTAAAGGTTCGAGCACTTCATTCATTATTTTTGGGGCAGCTGCAATGTTGAGCACTTTTCGGTGGTGCTTGCTGCTGCTGCTGCTGCTGCTGCTGCTGCTGCTGCTGCTGCTGCTGCTGCTGCTGCTGCTGCTGCTGCTGCTGCTGCTGCTGCTGCTGCTGCTGCTGCTGCTGCTGCTGCTGCTGCTGCTGCTGCTG
>KZ062070.1:11451-35610 GCA_002091835.1 Anopheles maculatus | reverse complement strand
CGGGTAATTGGGTGAGCGCTAATATGCAAGCTATGGTCGCGGTTTAAACCGATACTTAGTCCATAAAAGGCACCTCTGACAGCGAAAGAGTACCGATCAGGCAAAGCAAACACGATTCAATGTATCTGCGCGTCATGAATGCCAACCTGGGCATTCACAACAAAACGAAGCGAAATGAAAAAAAAGCTTCCGTCGATAAGAACCGCTTTTCAAACATCAAATAAAGGTGTAAAAAGAAATAATAAAAATGAAAATAAAAAGGCCAGTTGCCATGATTTTCTTAGGTAAAGGAAAAAAAGTAATTGAAAAAAAACAAGATAAATGACAATTGATGGCTACTGGCGCTCAACAAAAAGAGAGAAAACGCAACAAACAAAAACCAAACAAAAACCATGGACAAGAACAAACACGCGACGCGAAAAAAGAAAAGAAAAAAACATTCGTCCCGTCGGAAAAAAGCGCACTATTGAAATGATAAAAATAAATATAAATGTTATTTACCGGATGCCACCAAATGTTCACCTGACCAGAATAGTTAATGCGTTTGCGTCCACCTCCCGTCGCCGCGTTCCGCCTTCGTGCGGCAGCGTGAACATTGCGACTTATACGGTTAGCGGCCGGTTCCGCTGCGCTTGTGACGCAAAGATAGCGCACCAGTTGGCGTAGAATTTAAGCATTTGAACGTGGCTGCGCGATCTCTTACCAAAAACTGTGACGAAGGAATTTTCTTTCCGCGGGCTTTGAAAGAAACCCCCTTCTGGAAACGGGTCTTCAAAGAATCGAACGCATCGTTCGTTCCTCACGGCAAGCGGCAAGTGTTGTAATGCAAGAATTCGGGGAACGTGTGAAGGTAACAAGTGTCTTACAGGGCCACGATTGCACGACCGCCCGTCCGGATTCCGGGGTTTGTCGTCGACAGCGTAAACCAATGCAATTCTAGTAGGTAGTAACCGGATCGTTTATCTCAAATAAGGACACAGACACTTGCATGTCTTAGCCGAAGCTTAAAGCTTCAAGGCAAAAAAAAAACTTCTTTTTCTGTTGGAAGTTTTTCTACTTCAATTTCCAGCCGGAATACAGCCGGCCGGCCTATCCCCCATTTTCGTTCGTTGGTATTCCACCGGGTAATGATCATATAATTAGCATCAACGAATAAATCTCCCTGTAATTCTCTTCGTGCGCGCACTGTCTTTGCAACTGCGTGTAATTTAATGTCTCTTTTGTCTGTTCTCGAGCTGAAAATCGGCTTCCTAGCTGGCAGGATTCTAATTTTATGACACTGTGTATACCCGTAATACCCGCACTCCCGAACAGCTACCCAGCAGTCCCTAAATTCGGCTTTGTTTCTCACGGGAACACTGTCATCTTCCGGTGACAAGGGATGAATAATTAAGTGCTGCTTCGGTGAAACTCTCCAAACACAGGCTATGTTCGTTTACCCCCAAAGCAGTACAGAAGGAGGAAAAAGTTCTGAAGCAAAAATTCATCTTCAAATGTATGACGATCACCACCCGGTACGCAGGAGTAAAGGAGTGTCAGGATATGATGGGGTTTACGCTGGATGATAATGATGATGGAGGGATTGAGTTAGGATGAAGCAAAAAAGAAGAAAGGCAGCACCACGGTTACCTATTGCTTACGATTGGGCAGTTTGTTGGTGCGTACTTGAAGCCACACAGCAAGGGAAAATCGGGAAAAGTGGATAAGCCATAGCAAAGCACAAGAAACACCCTATGCCACTTTGTTTAAACTTGTGTTTCGTGCAATAGCATAACGGGTAGATCATCATCATTGTTGCTTTCGTGTTTTCTACCTGGCAGCTTAAAGCTGATGTATTGTTTTCTTCGTTCTAGCTACACTAAGAACCTAAGCGTTACATCTTTTCCTGGAACTATATGAATTTTTTTGATAAACCTCCAAACCTAATTCAAACCATTACAATATACTACTTCCTTAAACACTCCCCATGCTTCCAGATTGTCCCTGTAACACGTACATAGGGCGTGTGTTGCACTTTGCTTTGCACCCCAAAATCACCTGCCCAAATTCCAAAGTTGTCGCGCCGTGTGGGTTAAAACTTTGCACGATTATTCTTCCACTCACACTCTCTTTATCTTAACCAAACCGAATGGGCAAAGGAGTGCGAGGTTAGGCGGTTAGATAAAAATAAACGTTAAAGGTAGCTGGCTGAAATCGCTCTGGGACGTATTATGAAGAGAAAACTCAAACTCACCCCCGTCCGACCAAAGCCAGTTCGTCTAACTTTTCTCGAAAGATATAAGATGCAAACAGACCCACACCATCATCCCCATGCTCCAGCGTACTGCAGGTAGGATGGTGGAAAAGTTTATCGAAGATTTTCGTCATTATACAACGGATGGAACACCGTTTTACAGTGTTATTTCCATTCCGGGGCAAGATCCCACTTTCCAAGGTTCCAGTGTAGTGAGAAATCCCGCCCCAAAACCCCCACGAGTACGAAAGCCATAGATGTCGCGCAAATACTCATAAGTAAATTTTCGCCTCGTACGTGTTCGATATCGTTAGGGAAGTATTTTAAGCTTGTCCCAATATTTCTCGCCGGGAAAGGCGATCATCATCGCCGTGTGTCTCTCGCACCACGGGAATGGATTTTCACGTGAAACACCGACACCGACAAATTCTGGGCATCATCTCCACAAGAGATGCAATCGAGGAAGAGCAGGACCGCCGTTTGGGAATTGTGGGCAAGAAGAGATCTTCGCCAAGCGGAGGAAAGAAACACGTGGGAAACGATGTTTAGGGCTGCCCGAAACAAACCGGATAACGGCAACCCCTAACGGACAAGGATGCTTCGATGGTGGTGGCGTGTTCGTTGTTCGCCTTTGAAAAAGAAGGTGCCATTTTGCCGAACAGTGATCCTATACCGGTACATGACTTTCGACGTATCTTCCCAAGAACGTAAGTCATGAGCATAAGATTTGTCTTGAGAACCTACCCGGTACGGTCCTCTGTGCGCTCGGGATGCATAATTCCGATGTCTTTTGGTGGAAGATTGCGGTATGCGTCCCAGGGCGCAGTTTAGAACGCAATTTGCACGTTGTTTTATCGAGACGAAACACTGCCTCAAGGGGTGATGCTCCCAACGAGCGAATGGGGAAAATACAAAAAAACACACACACACACACACATACACAAATTCAAGAGGACGATGCTACACAAAAGTATATGCATCATATCTTATGAATTTTTCCACTCTCCCAATGTAAAGTGTACTACCTGTGCGGAGGGAGGCGTTTGTCCTTTTTTATTTCTTTCCTTTCCTATATCGGAACTTTTAGCCAAGAAGAGAAGCCATGGCTTCGGGAAGGATTATTATTGCCACTCACTGCTTTCGTTTCTTGCCAGGCATTAAGGGAGCATTAGGGGTTGCAAAGTACACACAGGTGTATATTCCCGTAAGAACACTCTTTGTGCACACCGGTACACCACCGAGGAGCGCGCGTTATCGTAATGGGGATCACTTTTTGGGATGGATGGCACGTGGGCCACACGGGCATCGAAGGTGTTGTGAGATTTTAAACTTTTCACAAAATAGCAGACAAATATCTCCCATCATCATCATTACGATTATTGCGAAAAGCTGGCGTGAAGTATTTGGCAAGAAGAAAGAACAGGAGGAAAACGGTAGGGTAGGAAAACGGTTATCGACCGCACATGTGTGTGTTTGTGTGCGTATATTACTTTACTTCAATTCCCGACTTGATTCCCACCCATCTCTTAGCTAAACGACGGATAAGCATAAGTAATGGTACTGCCTGGGATATGCTGCCTGCATTGGATCAGAGCTCAGGAATTATTGCCACCCTTGGCTTGTCCTCATTCAAATGGCGAACTTTTGCCCAGCTAATTAAGATAGCTGGCGCTGGTACGATGGTTTCGCTTCTGCCGTCTTATTACCCGGCTCGCCACCAGCAACGGCCCATACACGTGCAAGATGTCATTCCCAAAATGAGTGGGGTTTCCATAAAAATAGTACTACGAATGGAATGGCTAATATGGCTTTCATGCTCCGAAATGCGTTTAATCGTCCCGCTTATTATCTCCGTCTGCTCTGCTGCAGCAGAGAATGGAAAAGTTCTTAACTGCTACCCTCAGAAGCGGCCACGAGGCGTACTATGAAAAGGAGTGGAAGGAAATAATGTCTCTCTGTCTGTGCGATTCATTGAACTTTATGAACTTGTACTTTTCTTGAGGTCTTCATCTTTATAATGGAAGTGCTCAGGATGATAGGTTTATGGTAAATGGATAAGTTTTTTAAGCAAAATTCTCCTGAGAACTTCTAATATGGCCTCATATTGTTTGACATCTTAGTTGAAGAAGGTTTCTTCTGTTTGGAATTGGTATCAGTACACAAAAGAAATGGTTCGACATGGTTTGACGTTACATTTAAATGGGTTAACGACTTTTCTTCATTGTGTCAAACGCAGTTGCTTGTTTCTTCCCTCCTATTCAAATCCTTGTGGACCCGCTCCGACCAAGATTCAAGCTTGAGGAGCCGTTTGGCTTAGTTTATGATTCTGCTCAAGTAGCCAGTCGGATTTACGGTTAAAATGCTGTCCGTGTCGTCAACTCGCCAGAGATCTCTGATTATCAGCTCGACCCACTCACACTCGATCACCACTGCATCGGAAACACACACGTCCCCTTGCACCGGAAACAAACCGATCTATCAAGGCGCGCTCCACTCGAAAGGACACACAAAAGAATCGTATTAAACTTTCCATTAAACAAACCGAATCTATATCGTCACTTTCATCGCACGGCCAGTATAAACGAAGCGGCAGCAACGACAAAAAATCGAGGAAAATTTAACACTTGACTTGACGAAGAAGAAGAGCCTTTTGCGTACTCTTGGTGAGTTGTCCGTTGGCAGAGTAGAATATCGTCGGGTTACGAGTGACAGATTTACTTTTTTTGTTGTTGTGTCATTCCACTTCACCAGTCCCCTATATCCTTGCGAGCCTACCAGACTCGTCAGTTATCCAGCACCCCAGCTTCGAAACGCCACGAAAGAGTGGTGACCACCGATGAGACATGGTCACCAAACCATAAAACACCAGACATAAACCGTATCGAAGAATTGCTGAGAAATAATTAAAATAAATCATGCCGTGAATAGCAAATGAGTGCGAGTCTGATTGTTTCCCTTCGGGAGGGCGATTCTTTCTGGTTTTGTATTTTATTTTATTATCTTATCCCTCACTCAAGTGAAAACTGCGGCTGACACTGGTCACACATCTTGCATCGGCACATACCGTTGTGTCGGTTCCGTGTCGCTGCTGCTGTTGTTGGCTTTCCATTTTCACCGTAACATTGTTGTCACCAGCAGAGAGGGATACAGAAATAAAATGCATAAATGGTTCTCTTAACCGTTCAGACTGTCTCGCCACAGCAAATGGGTAAAATTTGCGTCAAACGCTCATAATTTATGCATACGCACATCATCATCTCGATAAGAGGTAACTTCTTCTTGCTGTCAAACGCTATTGAAATTTCTTCAGTTTTACAACTTGACACGGAGTTACTTTAACGGTAAATTTTTCTCAGAAGAGATTATCCTCAAAATCTTACGTCTGCTTGTTTTTGCCAAACGTTCCGCTTTTTATTATGAGTTATGTTACATTTATTTAATAATGCAATCAGACTCGCTAACGTTTGTATGCATCTGCAACGATCAGCAAAACAAATCTATTTGCTGTCTTATCATAACAGAAACCAACCTGCAACAAACCCATTTCTCTCATCACCTACGCCATAAATTACGAAACCTACCCCTTGTCAGAGTCGGCTAATAATAATGGGAGGCCCAACCGTTCCAGCAAATCAATTCCAGTCTCAGTCTTGAAGGGAAAATGGAGCCCTCGCAGAATTTATGGCTCCTTTCGTTCATAATTGGTTGCGCACCTATGAGTACCGTCGACGCCTTTTGTGGCTTCCCCCGATGATACCACTGGCGAGGCGTCCGTTTCCAATGGAGCCGAAAATCCTTCGAACTGAGGCCTGGCTGGACTGTGCAGTTATAATTGTTTCCGCCGTACATTACGTTTGTTGCATTGTGCATCTCGGTGCTCTCTGTTGAGTATGTGTGTGTGTGTGTGTGAATTTATATTGCTCTATCTCCCAAACATAGAGGTGGGTTTTAGTCCCCTATATCCTTGCGAGCCTACCAGACTCGTCAGTTATCCAGCACCCCAGCTTCGAAACGCCACGAAAGAGTGGTGACCACCGATGAGACATGGTCACCAAACCATAAAACACCAGACATAAACCGTATCGAAGAATTGCTGAGAAATAATTAAAATAAATCATGCCGTGAATAGCAAATGAGTGCGAGTCTGATTGTTTCCCTTCGGGAGGGCGATTCTTTCTGGTTTTGTATTTTATTTTATTATCTTATCCCTCACTCAAGTGAAAACTGCGGCTGACACTGGTCACACATCTTGCATCGGCACATACCGTTGTGTCGGTTCCGTGTCGCTGCTGCTGTTGTTGGCTTTCCATTTTCACCGTAACATTGTTGTCACCAGCAGAGAGGGATACAGAAATAAAATGCATAAATGGTTCTCTTAACCGTTCAGACTGTCTCGCCACAGCAAATGGGTAAAATTTGCGTCAAACGCTCATAATTTATGCATACGCACATCATCATCTCGATAAGAGGTAACTTCTTCTTGCTGTCAAACGCTATTGAAATTTCTTCAGTTTTACAACTTGACACGGAGTTACTTTAACGGTAAATTTTTCTCAGAAGAGATTATCCTCAAAATCTTACGTCTGCTTGTTTTTGCCAAACGTTCCGCTTTTTATTATGAGTTATGTTACATTTATTTAATAATGCAATCAGACTCGCTAACGTTTGTATGCATCTGCAACGATCAGCAAAACAAATCTATTTGCTGTCTTATCATAACAGAAACCAACCTGCAACAAACCCATTTCTCTCATCACCTACGCCATAAATTACGAAACCTACCCCTTGTCAGAGTCGGCTAATAATAATGGGAGGCCCAACCGTTCCAGCAAATCAATTCCAGTCTCAGTCTTGAAGGGAAAATGGAGCCCTCGCAGAATTTATGGCTCCTTTCGTTCATAATTGGTTGCGCACCTATGAGTACCGTCGACGCCTTTTGTGGCTTCCCCCGATGATACCACTGGCGAGGCGTCCGTTTCCAATGGAGCCGAAAATCCTTCGAACTGAGGCCTGGCTGGACTGTGCAGTTATAATTGTTTCCGCCGTACATTACGTTTGTTGCATTGTGCATCTCGGTGCTCTCTGTTGAGTATGTGTGTGTGTGTGTGTGAATTTATATTGCTCTATCTCCCAAACATAGAGGTGGGTTTTAGTACACCGAAAGCAACCTACAGGCCCCACAATCACCCTTGTTTGGTTTTGGTTTGACGGTTTATGGATTATCCAACCGACCAAACCAATGGAAACTGGAATTCATTACCACCTACTCTACTCCCCCGACCGAACTGAGGTTTTCGCTGATTGTTGTTTATTTTAAAATTTCACGCTGAATTAGGCCAATAAAATAATAGACAATTACTTTATTTTACCCTTTTTCTCGAGCCAACGATCTCACCCGTTTTTATGAGCTTATATTTCACGCATTTTACGATGTGGTGCACTCTCTCTCAACACATTTTCTTGTTTGCTTTTCTTATTCTATTTCGCAGGTAAGCATTGTCGTGGAAGTCGTGAAGAGATGGGATGATTATGGTTGGTTGAGACCGTCGCTTTAAGACCCTGGCGGGAACGTTGCGCAACATTTTGCATCTTCATTGCTCCGCACATTCATAACTCTTTTTGCGGTAAGGTAAAAGCGCGTGGAAAGAAGTGAGTAGATGGTGATCGGTGTGGCACGGTAGATCCACACAGACACACCAGATCCACCACCAGGGTGTTGGCCGGAAGGTGTGCGATCTCGCAGCAAATAAAACCAGCACAATGCCTGAGAACTTATCAATATAACACCCCGTTAACCAATCGCTTCAAAGTATGCTATCGTGCCTGTTCGTGACACAGTGTGCGGGAAGCGGGATACGGCGGTCTTTAGCGAGTGTTCCTCACCCGACCGATTCGGTATCGTGAGTGCATAATGAATGTTAAGTTTGGTACCTTCATATTAGATGCGAATCGACCGGTATTATCTGCACCGTCTGCCCATCCATGATGCAATCGCAATGCGAGCCTGGTGCATAATGTAAAGGTTCGAGCACTTCATTCATTATTTTTGGGGCAGCTGCAATGTTGAGCACTTTTCGGTGGTGCTTGCTGCTGCTGCTGCTGCTGCTGCTGCTGTTTGCTTATGGAAGCTCTGTTGTTTACCACCGTTTTTGTCTTCCCCATAATTGGCATTAATGATCAAATGCTGCGAACATAAGCTTGCGAATGGTAACCAACAGACACACTCGGGTAAGTTAAATGGGTGTATGCGTGTGTGTGTGTGGGGAGTTTGTGGACAGTATCTAAAAATGTTGACCTTCACCGCACAACCAGCAGTAGTAATAATAGCCGGTTTCGGTGGTTAGCTTTGGGATCGTACTGTTTTGGAAAACCGTTCCTGCCATACGCCGCAATAAAGGTGAATAAACATTAGGACACCGTTATGGTAATCGTATCGAAGCGTACGATGCAGGAGGGTTACGATGTGCATCACGGTACGCTGGCGTGTTGCGGAAATGCACGAAAATAATAAATTGAATAATGTAATTAAAGTGTTATGAAGCCATAAAATTGAACACTCGATAAGTTTGATTAGCATATAAATTATCCACTAGCGCTGTACGGAACTGCGTGTGAGCGAGCTCAGGACGATGGTGAAGGTTTATGAAGGATGACCAGCTGAGAAACAGCTGGGATATATTTATTCATTTGCAAAACTGTTCTTAATTTTATCGGTCTTTTATTTAGGGGACTTTCATTCGTTTCCCTGCGTTTTGCGAGGAATGCAATTGAAATTTAAACTCAATGGGAGAAGGACTAACAGTATTTCGAAGCACAGACTAACGTATGCTTTAAAACATGGAAGAAACGGAATAAAAATACTAAGCATTTCACAAAAATAGTATCTTTCGATCAAATAATTGAACAAGTTCCTCCGAGGATTGTCAATTTCAGCGAGCGTCGTACTTACATCAAAACTATAACGTTCTCAAATGTCATTCACCATGACCGTCTCGTGGATAACTTCTTTTTAGACGTGGACGTCGGGTTTTGTATAATAATATTCATCTTTTCTAAGATGCCACAAGGCGTAAAGTTTTGAGTTTATTTAATTTGTTTTTGCTGTAATTTGAAGCGCCGCATAATAAAGGTGGGTGGTCAGAATCTATCTCTTCTACCAGAAGTGCGAAGATGTTATAAAAATAGGCACGAATATCGTCAGGATATGTCTCACTATTGCCAACAACTTTACGCAGGGCTAAACCTCATAATACGAACAATCTTCCATTGAATTTCCTCGAATATTTTAGCCATAGCTACTCTGAATCAATCGATAGAGCTGAAACATTTTGTCTATAGATAACTTACATTGCACATTTCAAAACAGCATTAGGATTAAATGGATCGCTAGGATACAGATTCATCGAGTGAAAAAAAACTTTTTACAATGCATCGTGTAACCGATTAATTTTACTCGGTATTTGATTGTTTAATATTTCTCCGTCCGATAAAGATATTGAAATGTGGGTCATCTTTTTTACATGTTTTCTTTCTTATGTTTGCCCCAACTAATAAATTCAAGCAAGCTCAATAAATTTATCTTGTTCAAACTCTACCTTGACAACCAGTCGGCCCGGCGTGTACGCATCTTACCCCATTTGTCACATTCGTTTGCTCGAGTGACAGTTGATTTTTCCCTACGGAGGAGGGTTAAACAAATGCCATCAACAACTTGCCACCCCACCAGTAAACGCTTTTCGACGATTCAATTACTATGTGCAATGTTTCCTGTTACAGCCAGCAGCATATACTCTTGCGCTCCGCTCCGTGCTCCTTTATCGCGTATGCCAAACGGGCGCTGATGACAGCTCAAACAATGGTCAATTTGAAGTGATGTCATCGTCGGTTCCTTGCGCTGCGTACCCGACCCCGACCATTCGCAAAATCACCACCAACATTATATTTATGCGCCCCAGAAGGAGGTAAAGTTTATTTATGCAAAATTTTGCAAAATTCGCAATTGCAAAGCGAGAAAAAACACCGAACCGCGGATTTATACAGGGCGCGCGCTGGTGGATAGCATAATATGATGGTAGCATACGAATGGATAGGAAATCCAGTGGAACAAATCATCAACGTGTTTTACTCCTCGCCAACATTTTTTGCCCTCTTCGGGAGGGGCTGCGCGTGTGTTCTGCGGTCGAAGCCAGGTCGAAGAACTTGCCCGTCCGCGGATGCTCCTTTTTTTAGTCTATCTTATTTATTTTACTTTGTGTGTCCCCTCGCGAAAGACGATCATCGTCAGCGGCATTATGAAGTCGATGTCAAGTATTTTGATTTTATTCTCTCGTTATTTTGTGGACCCGCGTCACACAACAGCACCGGTGCACGGCACGGTGGAAGGCTAATCAAAATTTCGCTCTCGCTTTATTTATCTTCCGCGCATCCCAATCATAACTCTATCAATCTTCTGTCAAGCAGCAACTTTTCGTCGCAGGAAGAGCAAGCGAGGACTACGAAGCTACGGGGCACGGTGTCCCGGCATTTTGTTTGCCGTGTCGTTTCTTCTGGCCTAACCATTTATGCTCAATTTATGCTCCGTGTCTTTTGTGTGAAGGGTGCGCGATGTTGCGGTTTTCGTGTGTTTTTTTTTTTGTTGTCTTTTGCGGTTTCGCTACCTCTACTTCTGTTGGTTTACCTCCGCACAAAACACAAAAAGGCACACATTTTGCTGTTGTCCCCGATTCTAGCAGCTCCGGCATGTTTGAAGCAAGCAAGCAAGCAACCAACAGCTCACGATTGACAGAAGAGCATCAAGGTTCATCAGTGTATTCCGATCGATTGACAAATCCTTTCCCCGTTCGTCCGTTACCTTCCGTTGGCGCTGCCAGCATCATCATTATCAACACCATCAGTGTCACTTCTGAGGCAGAATAAAGATGTTCAATTCGTTTGCCCTTTTTTGCATGCCCTGCTGCTAAGTAAAGGAACACACGGACCGATGGCTGTACCGCGCGCGTACCTTCGGACGAGCGACTCCAAGAAGGAGAGAAACCTCCAAGATCTGATTTGTTCTTTGGCGCGTTGCTTTTATCCACCATTTGTCAACCATTTTCGCTACCGGAAGATTGACACGATGTCATCACGGTTCGGTCGATTTTTGTCACTCGTCTGCTCGTCTGGTTAGGCTGCGTTTCTCCCATCAATCTTATCAGCGTGCAGCCTCTAATCCCGGGCTTTCTTTGCAAAGTCTATCGTGTGGGTTTTGCCAGGATTTTGTGTTTCCCATTTTATTTAGCGTTCTGATGCTGGGAATAAGTTGTGCTGGTAGGGAAAAAAATGCCACGACAGCAACATTTCCGATTCCAGGTGCACCTTATCGGATTATGGTGACTTTAAAATTTCGCTAGATTCTATACAAAAGGAAGTCTTACGGATAGGCTAAGTTTCATCGTTTAATAACGGCAGAGCATGTCAAGCCCATCTACCGCTGCATAGCTTCACTTCAACCGGTACACGATGTTCTTATCCGGACAGCTTGACTCATTCAAACATTCCATTTGCAGCAAAACACAAGTACGCGTCATCAACGGCGGCGCTTCATTCGGTCGGTCACGGTGCTATATGGGACACGCCACGCTGGATTTAGCAAACCCGCCGTTCCTCGTACGGTCGCGATATCACATTTCCCGTGAAATCGACGACAATCGACACAAGGGTAAACCGTTCTCTTAACCCTTCTTCTTCATTGTCGCTTATCTGTTGCCTTTGCGGGGTCTGTGCCACACGATGGAGGAGCATATGGTGAAACACGAAGCCTCTGGCTAGTCGCGAATGGATGGCACGATGGCAAGATTGTGCGCGCACATACACACAATACAAGCATAAATAAAGATGTCAGCGTTCTGTAATTAACAATATAATAGAGATTTCGATACATGACATGAATTTCTGAGCCCGAACACAATAATCACCCACCTCACAACTTCCAACACTCCGGGGTGGTTTGTTCCTTGCGTTTGGCGTGCAAATGTAGCGGCGATTCTAGCGCCCCCCGGTTCCTGGAAACAGCGTACACATACCATACCTTCGTCTCCTGGTCACGGCACCTACACTATTTGCCACTCGGCCACGAAGAGAGACAAAGAGAGAGAGAGACAGAAACGCTGTGCGACAAATAAATAATTTTAATAAACCGACAACGACCGTTGTCAACTGGTCGTTGTCGCGTTGGGCCTGCCGAGGATGTAGCTTTGGCCATCCTCCCTCCTCCGTACCCATGACCCCCACTTACGTTGGAGACGCGCAAAATGGAACGGACGCGGTAAGTGTTTATGTGTGTATGTGTTGATAACTAGTTTTGCTATGAGCCACCACTGTTCTGTCCACCCTTACTTAGCAAATGGCGACTGTCGGTGATGTCGGTGGGCCAAGCGACACGAACCATTTGCGTTTTACCGCCCGAACTCCGATTGTTCACACACAGAATCATAGCTGAAAGGAAGGAGCACACCTAGAGGAGCCCAACCGGTGGCAATCACAGTAACAGAAATAAGCCATAAATAATCAATGTATCAATATGTATATTAGCAACGAATGGTGCATTGTTTCAAACCACCGTTGTTGCTGGCCTCGTTGGATAGGTTTCTATCGGTACGATGAAATCTTTCGCACGATGTGGAAGCCTCTATACCAGCACCCGTTCCACCAACGTCTATAGGAAAACCGTTGGCACTAATTGCTGGGACAAAGTTGATACTGGAGTGGAGTGGAGTGATCCGTCAGTGAGCAGTCAGGTATCTCATATTCGCACAGGTTATTTGTATGTTCCATCGTGTCATACATAATAGTCTCTGGTGGCCAGTTTTCTTGAGCAACGACTGTGCCATGTTACTAAACATAAAAATAACAAAAAGCGAGAGACACCCATCTTGATGAAGGAGTTGTCTCCCTCGTAGTGAATCATGTATTCTTCTCATGAAATAGCTTTCATTTTGGTCTAGCACACTTTTCCACCGATGGCATGGATTTTTGAGCGAGCGTCAGATATCGAATTCTTGGTCTGGCTCAAATTGTTGCTAAGACAAAGCACAACACGGCGTTCGGTGGCGAATGGTTACGGTTATTATTTTTCAAGTCTCGCTCTATTCCCATCATACGCCCGGGATACATTGTTTGGATCATATCATGTCTATTATTTTTTTCCAATTTATCGGCAACATTGGTACGGTTGCGATGTTGCACGATTTCACCAAAAATTAATGTGTTTCCAATCGGTTATCAATTAATATCAACGATACAGCCATTTTTCATCGCTTGCAGCGTGCTTTTTCTTTCATCGGTCGTATTGCTAGCAGAGTAATTGAAAAGTATCCCTCGCGTATTAATCACTATCTGCAGCCATTCGTTATGTCTTGTCTTGCTTTGCCACTCCGTACAGAATAATTCACAATTTTCAAAGCAAAAGCTACGTAAGTGCTGCGCTTCTCTACTTTAACGTCAATCACATGCACAGGCCAATTATGTGTGAACAATGGTGTAATGTGAAGCACTCGATTCGAAGGCGGCGGTGTCGGTTACCTTTTCTGGGTGGTACCGCTGCTGCATACGAGCTGACGGAGACATCCCGATCCTCCCGGTACGGATAACAAGACGAATGCCGACCGACTGGAACAAAAGGCGAGCTGGCTGCTCGGCGGCTTTGATCACTGTCACACAAGCAGGCGGTAGCTGTTGAAGATTATGACGCCGATTGCTGCCACCGAGTGCTGCGGCATCGTAGGAGGGTGAATCGCCGCCCATTGGCCAAAGCGAGTGACCGGTGTCCTTAGCATTGGCTGGCGCTGCAGCTCGCTTATCGACCGCGCAGGATCATTCGCATCTTTTTCATCCGCTACAAGCGAAAACGATCTGACACATAATTTTCATTAAAAAACAATATACCATTCAACGGGCCTTCCTTCGCGTATCGTACTTCTGTTTTGTGTTTCTGGCTTGATTCATTCAGCAAGATTAACCTTCTTCCCGGGTGGATGCGTTAGTCATGTTTTGTCGTTTCTAAAGCTTTCGCTGGCAAAACATTTGAAATGGAAACAACCTGATCAAACCTTTTTCAAAAAGATAAACCACACAATCTAGACCTTGGCTGGCTGGATGACTCACTTTGCGCTTATCCGCAATCGAATGCTCTCGTTCTGGAGATGTTTGGGTTGTTGTGTTTTTTTTTCATCATCCATTTGTTTTAAACCTTTTTGTTTCTGTCCACTCGCATGGGGCAGAGGGCCACTGCTAATAAATAAATAAAGAAAGAAAAGGTTTATCTTCTTGAAACAGATTAGTCGAGGCATCGGGTTGCATTTAAATTAAGCAAAGGTGTTAACGAAACCAATTCCGGTGCTCGTCTCGTGCCCGTTTGTTTGTCCAGTTCCCGAAAAAGAGGAAAAACATAAATAAATATCTAATCAACTCAAGAGCCCAACCAAAACAGTAGCAATGGAGGCACATTAATTGATGAAAAGTTTTGGAAAAGAAACAACGAAGCTATGCAACTGTTTCAGCTGTGCAAATGCAAACGATCGACAAAGCCATCCATAAAAAGTTTGCCAGCAAACGAATTAAAATGTCGATGCCATGTAAATTGAAAACCTTTTTAACGAGCGAAAAGATAAGCAGAGATTTTGGTTCTGCCAGCAAACGGTCGTCTCTTCACGCGGTGTTTTAATCGAACTGAACCCGAAAACCGAAAGCCCGAGCATCAAATTATTCAAATTTTTGGCAAAACGGTGTCAATTAATTCATTTGCCCCGGTCAATGGTAGGATGTTCTTTTTGTGGATAAATTTGCACATCGGCTACCGTCGAATGTCTGTTCTTTGTTTCTTACATTTTTTTTACAAACCGATTCGTACACTGTATGATTCGACCAACCAAATACAAAGCCAGCAAACGCAAGGCGAGCCTCAAGAACGGAAGCACCAGAGAGTCGTACTGTGTGTGTGTGTGTGCATTTAATTATTTCTTTAAGCCTGACAGAACTGTTGAACATTTTAACAACCTGTAAACAACGTTATTTAACCCTCCGCAATCAATTTAATCTTCCGCCCGGGCACATTACATTTGCTTTCGCCCGATCTTTGACTTCTGTCTGTCTGGCCCTAAGCATCCCGGTTTGGGATCATCCCGTAACCGGCCTTCCAGTGTTACCCCTGGTAAGTTGCCCGGGGGCATGCTGGTGCAGACATCATTTATCAAGCGCGCTGAATCTCGCGCACCGCAGAAGGCCCAACAACGTCCGAACGAAACAGATTTGAATTATTGGACGCAGTTGCAGTGAATTTCAAAAAGGATACAAAACGTTGTCCGGAAGATGGGACTGCGCTCGAAGGGGTTCGCGAGCGAGAGAGTAAATTATAAAGAAGACACAATCCTCGCCATACTACACACACACTCATCTACAATCACCCTACGCACAGCAAAGATCTGGCTGGCAGACGAGATCCGTTTGTCGTCCTCCCCACGGGTGCAAAAGCTAAAGCGCAGACAGAAAAACACAGAACTAAATCAGCTAGCGAGGCAAGAAAAAAGTGTCGGTCGGCAGTATACACAGCAACAAACCGCCTTAAGCCAATGCCTACCGGTGTTGAATGGCGGATGCAGGAAGGCGTAAAACAAAAGGTGAAAAGTTGTTAAACCTTTGCTCTCTCCCGGGTCTCTGCTCGGTGTATGATATCTCTTCGCTTCGGTGGAGATTGGATCATTTTGGTTTGGTCACGTCCAAAGCGACGAACCCTGTGTACCGCCATACCGGGCGGAAGAAGAAAACAAAAACGCACCCGCTAAGCGTACCTTTCACACAGAATTTTAAGGATATTCAAAGAACATTATTCTTACTGGTATCAAAACCAAGTATTTCTATTTTATGTGCACCAGGCAAAAGGATTCTTAATCAATTCATACACCACTTTTTTGCATTTCTTTGTTGACAAGTAAATAAAACGTTTTAAATTTTCAGTTTTATATGTCCGCCTTGGTGTAAGACGGGTTCGCTCCATCCAGCGGCCAAGAGATTAACAGCTACCATCTACGTTGCACAGGGATCAACCGGCCAGGGATGGTTATTATTTATGATAATTTGAAAATTATTCAAGAAAAAAGTATCACTCGCACCAAACGAAGGTGCAAACATACCGGCGGCATACTGGAAACGAAACAGTGCGATCAAACAGAGAGAAACGTTTTTTTTTTCAAAACGAACCCCAAAGAACTTCTCCAAGAAAAGAAAAGAAACAAGTCACAGATACAAAGTAACTTACCGTAAAGTAGAAAGGAGCAAGCGATGATGCTGATGATGATCGGTGCCCGGATTGCTTATCCTTCCCTTTCGGGTGCGTTGATTTTAAAGTGTGTTTTGTTTTTTTATTCCCCTTCAATGCATATGCTTTGCCACTTTTCCACCCGGGGTCCCTCTCCATCCTCAGTATCAGTACCAGCTAGCCGCGCGAAAACCCTTCGGCAGTAGCCATCGCGTAGTCGGCGCGATATCAGATTTGATTAATATTTAAATCATTCCCGCACCAACGGTGCACACGCTTTACGGCCCTTCGCGGGACCTTTATCTGACGGGTTGGCCTGTTTGGGCCTTTTGCTTGCCGATTCCTGCTCGCTTTCCCGCCTCGCTATCCTTCGCTTGTTGACGCATTTGTCTTGCTGCTGCTTCTTCGGTGGAGCTTTTAAACCTTCTTCTAGCTGCCAACACACACACGGAGTTATATCTTCACCGCAATGGCGTTGGCCGCTCGTCGGGACCGATGACAAAACTGTCCCAAACGCCTCGTAATGTCCCGCTGCGGTAACAATGATTCATTGACACGGGGTACTTTTCGGGGCTTCCGAGGTTTTCCGAGCGCGCGCCATCGCGAATGTCATCGAGTATTTTGTGTATGTGTGTGTGTGTGTGTGTGTGTGTGTGTGTGTGTGTGTGTGTTGGCCGGGGATGGCATTTTATTTCTATCCGTGAATGAACGGAATGAATGGATGCATTATTCATTCAAATCCGTTTTGACTGTGATTTTTATCCCCACCACTAGTTCCCTTTAGTATCCCCCCTCGTTACCGTGTTGCGGATATGGAATGGGTTTTTTTTTCTTTTTCTCCTTCTTTTTCTGCGCCCTATCATTACACCGGGAGACCTTAGAATTACTCGTTTCCACTACACACGGACATCCACCTTCTTTGGTTGATTGGGAGGGGATTTGCACAACAAATCAACCACACACCACACCGGGACACACCGAAAGTATGGATCAAAAGATTGAGTCGGTTGAGGACACGGTACCCGTAAATACCCTCCGACATGCTCCTTCAACTATCACGGTTCTGCTACTACAACTACGACTACTACTGCTGCTGCCTGACGTCAAAGGAACATTGATGACGGGATAAACCCCGTAGGAAATAGTCAGATGTGGTGGAGTAACATTGTGGAATTGTTGAGCGCGCCAGACGCGCAACCCCGTAGGGCCAGTTATAACTATGGCCCCGTCATCGCTCCATCAGCACCTTTCCAACCGGGCAGAATGCTTATCGGTGAGCTACGATCGATAATTTCTATTTCACGTATGAAATCACCACCGGTCAGCGAAAAGGAAAAAAAGCCGGTCGACCAGCAGCACAAAACTTGACGGAAGGGCAAAACGAGCCAAAAGAAACAATTTAGATTCTATAGGATTTCCCAGGATTGTTACCAAGCAGTAGAACCAACCATGACTATCATCGCAAGGCCGACGGTCGGGTGGTGGCACCAGGAAAAAAGGAACCTCAAAAGAGATCAGTATAATGGATTTCCTTTCCTGCTACATTCTCATGCTGCCCTTATTTTGCCACTACTGGTGGTGGTTTCCGTTCGGCATCGGCATCATCAACGGGTCAGGCTGGGTCCGATGTAGCACTCGTAGTAGTTGTAGTAGTAGTCGTCGTCGTAGTAGCTACCAGCGCACCGTATCGAACCACAGCGAGAAGCGAGAAGACCAAACCCGAAAACGGAACTCTTCTTCACCCGGCCAAAAGTGTAGGAAAATCAAAGCGCCCAGTATCCGTATCCGGTTCGGATGCGGAAACCATCCTTCCTTGTCGAATTCGTCGGCCAAAACGGTTTCGTCCTGTGCATCTTTTCGTCCTCCTCGCTCTGTTTTTCTTGTTCTTCCTCTCGGGGAAAAAAGGGAAAAACGGATCACGGGTGGTGTTTGTAGCCGGGCATGTAAGCCACTCCGGGTGGGAGAAAGATTATTGATTGAGATGAGGGAAAAAGTTTTGAAATGTAATTACCACCGGGGTAGTTTCCGAAAGTCCTCTCCACACCGGTCGGTTTCTTGCTTCATTCTTTGGCCGGGGTTTTCTTTTCCTTTCCACGTTAGATTTTCCTCGTTTACTTTTTTCTAGTGCTCAATTTTGGCAACGCCAAGGGAGGGTTAGTGAGGGTTTTTTTTTTGCTGTTGCTGCTACTATTCTTCGTGCCCCATGTTTTTCGCTGTCTTCATCAGGTTCAAAGTTCGTTTTTTTCCGTTCCCGAACGCTTGAGAAGGCTGTGTTCGACGATCAGATCGAACGGTGGAGAAGCATGGATGATGATGATGCTGCTGCTGCTGAGCAAAGTTTGGACGCAATCCAATGATTATTCCCGTGCCACATTGATGAAGTTCCTTGAAGGGGTTTTTTTTTCTTGTGTTGTTGTGTGCGCCTCTCCTGTCTATGATGTTACTTATTAGTTGCTTCGTTTGTTTTTTTCCATCCTCAGCTGTGTATCATTCTCAACAGAAGAAAGACAGTACATCACATTTGTGAGCATATTGCTAAACACTGTTTTTATTGTACACATTAATGGATCTTGATCATATTAGTTAGTTTTGTAAAATGGAAAAAAAATCCCATTAAAGAACCACAATTACATTCGCTCCGATTATTTAACGAAAATTGATGAAAAAGTTGCCTAATTGCAGCCTGTGTGTAGGGGTGCTGTCGGTGGATAGATAGAGGTAACTACCAGATATACCATTATTACAAGCTTCGATCATCATTTTCCGCTCGAGTCACGCAACACACAGTTCAAAAGCTTTCAGAACACCGTCCACAGAGCAAACCGCTTCCGCTGTGGTTTGGGCTGCAAAACATTTCCTTAAACTGATTGCACCTAACTGCAATCGATCTGGCTGCGATTAGATAGCACCTGTATGCACATGTACAAGCTGGTACAGACCCGTACCCAAACATACAGGAGGCAACCCATAAAGACAGCACACGGTGTTGGCTGTGTTATCCTAGGCTGATTGCTCCATTCGAATGGAGCTCCATCGTCTCCATCTTCTCACCGTAACAAGCCGTACGCAAACCCGTCACAACAAACTAAAGCTGACCACACAATTGGCCGTCCACTTTATACTCCCGCAACGCAACCCCGTTTGCACACTTACCACACTGGTTGGATAAATAAAAGAGATTTTATCAGCGGAACACTTCGTGTGGTGACAGCAAATGACTGTCATCATTGAAAAATGTTTCATCCATCCCATCCATTGCTGAACCTCCCCCCCGTTTTGTAGCAAAGAACGGCAGAGAATGGTTGTTCACTTTTTTTGTTTGTTTGCTGCTGTGTCCCTGCTTGCCTGTCACCGAAGCACTATCAATTTTCCAAACTGCAACACCATCATCAGGCTCGGGGTTCGTCGAGCGTCGGGAACCTCACACATGCCAGAACCATTTACTGTACTGTGGTGGAGTTTGTAGGGTGGAGCACACACACACACACACACACGCGAGAGCTAGAAGAGATAAGTGGTGGAAAGGAAATGGCATGATTTAACCTGACAGCCTGGGTGGCCAGCAAGTTGAACATAACATTTCATACCCGATACGCCAAATGACGCCGAATAAGACTAAAACAAACAAAACACGCCAACTGGTGGGGTCATTCGGAAGGGTGGGTAGCCTGGAGATTGAGAATGGAGGTGAGTAAAAGTATCCCTTGAGAGGGCAGGGAAAGTAGTGCGAGTAGTGCGAAGTCTCTTAGTGGACACTACAGTGACAACGGAATACACTTACTGGGTTTTTTTTGTTGTTGTCCTGTTATACCTTCTCTGCGCCAGTTTTTTTTGGAGTTTCTTTATGCAAACACAAGACTTTTTTTTGCAGTTTTGTTTGTTTGTAGTGTCCAGCGGATGTGGAAACTATAATTATGCAGATAAACCCTCTCTCCTTAGTACATACACACACACCCAGAGAAAAAAAGCTCACATACCAACTGACCTTCCAAACCTTCCAACCGCTTTCCAGCGAATGGAATAAAAAGAACTAATGTTTTGTTTGTCCTATCCGCGCAACTTATGGGGAGTTGTGAAGCATAGAGGGTGCACACGGCCGGGCAGCAGGTGGGCACATCGTGAGGTGTGTGGATGTAATGCGCCATTCAAATGGGTCAACAGTGGTGGCGTTGGGCCGTAGCAAAGAGCCACAGGAACAAAAAAAGTACGCTGCGCCTCATAAACGTTAAAATGATATTAAAACTATGTAAACAGTGTTTCACTTGCCGGAGCCGGTGGTGGCAGCGTTGCGGCTCAATTCTCTAAGGATGTGTAATGGGGGGAGCAAAAAAACAAAGCAAGAAAATAACGATCCTATTTTCCTTCCCGGTTGGGAAAACAACGGTGAGAAAGGCTTGTGGTTCAATTTTTTAAAGCCAGGTGTAATCATTCATTGTTTTTTGTGTTTTTGCTAGTGAATACAAACCGATTAAATGGTAGGTGGAAACATTCATATCCCTTGCTAGTAGAACCTAGGTAGAACCAGCTAAGAAACTTACGGTTTA
Source organism: Anopheles maculatus (assembly GCA_002091835.1). Lineage (NCBI taxonomy): Eukaryota > Metazoa > Arthropoda > Insecta > Diptera > Culicidae > Anopheles > Anopheles maculatus. Next base: position 14,543 of record KZ062070.1, on the reverse strand, counting down.
GAAGAAACGAAAACCAGGTATGACTGTATGCTATGTTTGTGGTATGTTTTGAAAAACTTATCGAAAAATGGATGCTAGTGTTTTAAAGCTCCCTGATTCATCAATTCATATATTAATTCATCTAAACCATGTTCTATCGAACGGCACTGAAAATATTACGATAGTGCATCATCTGGAGTTACACAGCGGATGAGATGTAATTTCCCATTTTAACCGGTTTGGCAACGTGATACCAGAGATTATTATTATTATTATTATTTATTTAAATTCAACGGGCCACCTTGAAGCCGTTACACATATAACATAAAACATATAACATAAATCTGGTTAATGATGATCACAGATGACGTCAAACTCACGGCACATACAGAGAAAGGGATCAGAGGCGCCGAATCGGGTTCGACGGTCCTCTACGTCGAGCAACGGACTTATGCGTATATGTTGAACCCAGAGAGTAGATCCGGCCATCCAAAAGTCCCGCAACAAATAATCTCTGGCCGTTGCAGTTACGCTGGTTCAGCGACTCGATGCCTAGTAGTGCACAGCGTGTGTCGTAGTCGATTTGGACCCTCCAGAAGCGCAAAGCGAACCGGGTGAATTTGCGTTGGACGGATTCCAATCGGGCCAGGGGACTAGCAGCAGAGGGCCACCATACAATATAAGCATACTCCAGTACCGACCGAACCAAGGAGCAGTAAAGCATCTTGATGGAGACTGGGTCCGTAAGATCATGCGCTAGTTGCTTTAGCAAGCCGATCAGTTGGTTGTCCTTAGTGACAACATGCTCAAGCTGGTCGTGGAAGCTCAACTTTACGTCAAGGAGGACTCCTAAGTCCCTAACACAGCTATTGCGATCAATGCACGAACCGTTTAAGGAGTAGTCGTACACTAAAGGGCATCGCTTTCTTGTAAACGTTATAATAGCACACTTCTCGACGCACAGGTCAAGACCATTTTTTGAACACCATGACTGGAACGTGGAAAGAATAGCTTGAAGGTGTAGTTGGTCAGAGCGGTTGTAGGTCGGCATGAACAGCTTTGCATCGGCTGCGAATAGTCGGCTGCGAACACCCCTGAAGAAGCAGTGATACGACGCGACATGTTTTGTCAAGCTTTATAATCACTTTGTGATGTCCGAAATGGTATTCTGACTATTTTGGTTACAAAATTCTTGATTAAAATCCTTGACTCAATTCCTACGGCGTTTCCTAACACTTAGTTAAACGATTAAGCCCTTGAGACACTCAGAGCAGCATCTCCTTACAGGTTGGGAGATTTTCTAAGAGATGCAGCTATCATTTTGTTCATTTGAAACAATGCTCCTGCAAATGGCGATTACTACGGACGCTATATTGATGTAATCAAAACGATTTAATGCAATAATCAAATTTCAATAGTTTCTTCACCAGTTTCTGCACCATAAAGCTAAGTTTATTTTGTGAGATTTGGGATACCTATTTATGATCGTAGAATCAATTCGTTAACGACTAGTTACTTAGCTCAGAACTTAATACATACCAGTCCTATATTTTAAATCCCCATCCATAAATAGTGTCTATTATAGTTGGTTTAACTCCAAATATAACACAGTATTTATCTCAGATTCACTGTGCATATGTATCTGCTATTTAGCTCAGCTACAAATCAAGCAATTGCCCCGTGCAGTATACAGCACCGAGCGTAGTTAGGGTGCAAAGATCATGGCCAGCCACATGCTCTAAGGTGCATTTGAATACCAAAGCAGCAGGGAGTAATGCTGCGGCATGTAATATCAAGCAATTGCCCCGTGCAGTATACAGCACCGAGCGTAGTTAGGGTGCAAAGATCATGGCCAGCCACATGCTCTAAGGTGCATTTGAATACCAAAGCAGCAGGGAGTAATGCTGCGGCATGTAATGCTTTAGCTTAAAACAATTCAACTTCGTGGCTGTCTGAACACAAAAGCGTTCGAACGTTCATTTTTATCTTACGTTTTATCGCTGTGCTTAGAGAAATGTATTCAAAAACAAGCATGCATAGCTCCAACCGTTTATCGCTTTCCGGCTCAATTCAATCAATTTTAAAAGGCACAATTTGCGTCTCCTTTATACATGTTACGACAGTTATTCACTTTGACTCCTGATCAGTCTCCATTTCCTCACTGGTAAAACCGAAAGTCTCCAATGAACAGTTAACGCTCGAAGCGATAATCTTCCAAAATCGTTTCATCTGCGTCATTATTTAGCATACATATGTATAAAAAGCTACTTAGCAGACAAAATCGATACGCTACTCCTCGTTAAGCGGAAGAGCAGCGGAGTTGCCTTCTGCACAAGTGACAGAGACACCAGTGGGTGTGAGTGATAATTGGAGATGATTTTCTTTGGAGGTCTTTTCAAGGGTCGTAGAAAATGTAAAATGGCACAATACACAATGACATGCCCTTTCCAGCCCCCGCGTGGAGTGGGTTGGAAGGAAAAGTGATGATTTTTCTTTCGCTCACAAGCGCTCTCCGTTCTGGTGCTTGTTCCAGTCAGTGTGCGATAAATGAATCGTTTGCTGGAATTACACTATCATTCGCACTTGGCGCATTCGGTGCTGTCCAGGCAAATGAGGCGTGAAGTGCGGGAGGGGTGAGCAAGAAAGGAAGCGGGGGGGATAAAAATCGATCGGATGTAGTCCTGCGATCGGTAATGTGCGCTCGTACGCTGGTACCATATTGAAGCACTTTAAAGCGACAATCAATGTGCGGCTGGCTGTGGGGCTGGGCCGGGTGATTGAGCTAAAGCGTTGGGCGAAGGAATCATATAATGACAAAAGTCATACAATCTTTAAAAGTACATTACGATACCGATTTTCGGGTAAAGACAGGCGCGAGATGTGTGAGTGTATTAGTGGTTGAGTGAGTGTGGTGGAATTGATTTTTAAACTAGAAGTAGCGCATCGATTTTGCTGCAAAGTAGCTTTTTTTACATATGTATGCAAAATAATGACGCAGATGAAACGATTTTGGAAGATTATCGCTTCGAGCGTTAACTGTTCATTGGAGACTTTCGGTTTTACCAGTGAGGAAATGGAGACTGATCAGGAGTCAAAGTGAATAACTGTCGTAA
>KZ062070.1:0-11405 GCA_002091835.1 Anopheles maculatus | reverse complement strand
GGGCATCGCTTTCTTGTAAACGTTATAATAGCACACTTCTCGACGCACAGGTCAAGACCATTTTTTGAACACCATGACTGGAACGTGGAAAGAATAGCTTGAAGGTGTAGTTGGTCAGAGCGGTTGTAGGTCGGCATGAACAGCTTTGCATCGGCTGCGAATAGTCGGCTGCGAACACCCCTGAAGAAGCAGTGATACGACGCGACATGTTTTGTCAAGCTTTATAATCACTTTGTGATGTCCGAAATGGTATTCTGACTATTTTGGTTCAGAGCGGTTGTAGGTCGGCATGAACAGCTTTGCATCGGCTGCGAATAGTCGGCTGCGAACACCCCTGAAGAAGCAGTGATACGACGCGACATGTTTTGTCAAGCTTTATAATCACTTTGTGATGTCCGAAATGGTATTCTGACTATTTTGGTTACAAAATTCTTGATTAAAATCCTTGACTCAATTCCTACGGCGTTTCCTAACACTTAGTTAAACGATTAAGCCCTTGAGACACTCAGAGCAGCATCTCCTTACAGGTTGGGAGATTTTCTAAGAGATGCAGCTATCATTTTGTTCATTTGAAACAATGCTCCTGCAAATGGCGATTACTACGGACGCTATATTGATGTAATCAAAACGATTTAATGCAATAATCAAATTTCAATAGTTTCTTCACCAGTTTCTGCACCATAAAGCTAAGTTTATTTTGTGAGATTTGGGATACCTATTTATGATCGTAGAATCAATTCGTTAACGACTAGTTACTTAGCTCAGAACTTAATACATACCAGTCCTATATTTTAAATCCCCATCCATAAATAGTGTCTATTATAGTTGGTTTAACTCCAAATATAACACAGTATTTATCTCAGATTCACTGTGCATATGTATCTGCTATTTAGCTCAGCTACAAATCAAGCAATTGCCCCGTGCAGTATACAGCACCGAGCGTAGTTAGGGTGCAAAGATCATGGCCAGCCACATGCTCTAAGGTGCATTTGAATACCAAAGCAGCAGGGAGTAATGCTGCGGCATGTAATGCTTTAGCTTAAAACAATTCAACTTCGTGGCTGTCTGAACACAAAAGCGTTCGAACGTTCATTTTTATCTTACGTTTTATCGCTGTGCTTAGAGAAATGTATTCAAAAACAAGCATGCATAGCTCCAACCGTTTATCGCTTTCCGGCTCAATTCAATCAATTTTAAAAGGCACAATTTGCGTCTCCTTTATACATGTTACGACAGTTATTCACTTTGACTCCTGATCAGTCTCCATTTCCTCACTGGTAAAACCGAAAGTCTCCAATGAACAGTTAACGCTCGAAGCGATAATCTTCCAAAATCGTTTCATCTGCGTCATTATTTTGCATACATATGTAAAAAAAGCTACTTTGCAGCAAAATCGATGCGCTACTTCTAGTTTAAAAATCAATTCCACCACACTCACTCAACCACTAATACACTCACACATCTCGCGCCTGTCTTTACCCGAAAATCGGTATCGTAATGTACTTTTAAAGATTGTATGACTTTTGTCATTATATGATTCCTTCGCCCAACGCTTTAGCTCAATCACCCGGCCCAGCCCCACAGCCAGCCGCACATTGATTGTCGCTTTAAAGTGCTTCAATATGGTACCAGCGTACGAGCGCACATTACCGATCGCAGGACTACATCCGATCGATTTTTATCCCCCCCGCTTCCTTTCTTGCTCACCCCTCCCGCACTTCACGCCTCATTTGCCTGGACAGCACCGAATGCGCCAAGTGCGAATGATAGTGTAATTCCAGCAAACGATTCATTTATCGCACACTGACTGGAACAAGCACCAGAACGGAGAACGCTTGTGAGCGAAAGAAAATTCATCTCTTTTCCTTCCACCCCACTCCACGCGGGCGGGCTGGAAAGGGCATGTCATTGTGTATTGTGCCATTTTACATTTTCTACGACCCTTGAAAAGACCTCCAAAGAAAATCATCTCCAATTATCACTCACACCCACTGGTGTCTCTGTCACTTGTGCAGAAGGCAACTCCACTGACTGCTCTTCCGCTTAACGATAGGTCCTTAGTCCAAGACATTTTTCTTTGCTATCACTGTATGTGTGCGTTGTGTGTGGGTGTGTGCGAGTCTCCCTGTTCCATTCGCCTCCCACTGAAACAGTCGTATTTATTTTTTATTGTTATTTTTATACTGTTATGCAAATTAAAATTGAAGAAAACGCTAAACGTCATTTACTTTTACAACTTGTTGTATCTTTCCGGCGCGCCGGTTGGCCTTCATTCGCGGTGTCCCTTTTTTTGTATTTTGGCCATTCTTGGCGATAGGAATTTTTTGTTTAATTTTTAAACACACTTCTTGCTACTGTGTTGGTTTGGTACGGAGCAAAAATGAAAAAGGAAACCCCTTTTTTTGGGACATGGTTTTGTTTTGCTTTGTTACTCTTCATTACTAGGTACTTGTTACGCATTGTTTACTTCAGGGTAAACTTTATTTACCATTTATTTGGCTTATCGGGAGTCCCATAAGCTAACCCACTCGCCGTGGGTTCCACCCGATTTAACTAAACATCTTCTTCGCGACCGTTCTACCCTGTCCGGGCAGTTTAAAGAATTGTTTTGATTATCTTAAAATTTGTAACGATTATTAAACATACCATACGGAGGAGAGAGAAAAAAGCTTCCCGTCTTCCTGCTCCGTTTCCGGTGGTTCAAAACGACGGGTTAATACAACACAATTAGACGCGTATATTTGCATACAAAAAATAACAGGATAGTCATTTCACCATTCTTGCACCCATTAAAGTGGTGTGTGTAATGGTGAGGAAAACGGATAAATAAAATGGAATGGAAATCCCATTTCTAGTATGATGGTGCTTTTGTTAACGTATACTTTCCCTGTCTAACTTTCTGTTTTTTTTCTCTCTCTCTCTCTCTATTCTACTTTTAGGAACCGGCAATACCAACACGGATGGCTCGTACAAACCATCCTTTCTTACCGATCAGGAGCTGAAGCACCTGATACTGGAAGCCGCAGATGGATTTCTGTTTGTGGTAAGTATACATCTCCAAAGCAAACGAGCAAAGGTAGTTTCTGTTTTAGTCGATTATATCATTCCAAGGGTTTAATTAAACGTGACGCTTTTAGAAAAAAGGGTAGTTTCTACCTCACTATACCTCGCTATTAGGAGCAACAAAAAGTGAATTATTACATTAAGCTAATTCGTTTCTGTCCATTCGCTTTAAGCGAGTACGACAATGGAATGGTTTCTGTTGTGCTAATGGAAAATCTCGCTTTAAATCTAGCTGTAGAAGCTACAAATCGAAACTAAAAAGCATTCTAGAAGGACATAAAATGCAAGGAAAAGTCTAAAAGTGTTTTAACTGACGAGCACAGCTACAACATCAACTGCAGCTCGCAGCTCGATGGATAGAAGCAAGAACAGATGCATTGTCTCGAAATACAGGAAAATAGTAGTAGTGTGTATCTTTTTATGTTGGCCGTGCGAATTGCATACTAATTACGGCTGGCGCACCGTCCATTTGCAAAACTCCAGTAGCCAGTACCTTGCTTGCCTGGTGCCAGAATGCTTCTCGACTGAGCAGGCAAGAGAACTCCTTTCTCAAACGGGACAGTGTTGTCCTTCCAATTGAAAGGATGGTATGCATCCGCGCCGGTAGCCGGGCTGGGTTTTAATGGAATGTTAAGAGATAGGGTTGATAAAAAGATGGTTGAAAAATGTATTCAAATTCCAAGGCATATTCCAGCAAAACAACTGGTGCACACAAAAAATTTCACCATGGCATCCGTGTCCTGTTGCCGTGTACTGTTTTCGCCGTTAAATTACTAAAGATTGTTAAAAAAAACTCGTCGAACCTTTAATCTTGGACTGAGAACTAATTTATATCAACTTCATAGAGCACACTTTTAGGAAAAATTGCTCGATTTTCGAACCAAATGATGAAAAATTGAGTCTGCTGATTGGTTGTTGGGAAATTATTTAAATTTCTCATTAAAATTCATCCCCCTCTCCGGATTGGGTGTATAAATATTGGAAATTAAAATTCATCCAAAACTTATCAATGAGTTCCTGGAGAATGATCCAGGGTGCAGGAAGCAGAATATAATGCTAAGAATTTCCATCCCAAACGTCACCTCCGAAACATGGAATGAAAGAACAGGGCGAATGCAAGACCCCGAACGCGCTGCGCCGAGGTGTAAAAGAGGAATGCAAATTTTGCGTTCAATACATATCAGCTGGATAATTTATTTATTTCCTCATCCCCCCCATCATATCCACATTCCCAAGGGAATGTCTTGTTTTAAGTTTCCCTGTTTGCTCGTTTTGCTCCCAACAACTGCCGGATAATACAACTTTGTTTCGGAGGTTCACCGGATAACTCCATTCCAATCGATGGAACGCGCTCACTAGCTCACTAGCTGCTCGCTCACGCTTTAACTTCCTTAACATCGTCACCGCACACTAGAAGACATTCCTTCGGACAGTGTTTCGGTGGTGGAGTTTCGCCTAACGGAGGTTTTCGCATTATTTATCGTCAATTAGAATGCAGCTGGGCACAACGCAAGGGCACAAAATTACTCATTAGGCATTTTTCAGCAGCCCTCGTACCTGCTTGGCTTTTTCCTTCGAGGTCCTTCCATCCAAGCAAGCTAAAAAATGCAAAACATCTCCCCCCGCAACCCACGGTTGGCTGCTGTTTTACGACAGTTATTCACTTTGACTCCTGATCAGTCTCCATTTCCTCACTGGTAAAACCGAAAGTCTCCAATGAACAGTTAACGCTCGAAGCGATAATCTTCCAAAATCGTTTCATCTGCGTCATTATTTTGCATACATATGTAAAAAAAGCTACTTTGCAGCAAAATCGATGCGCTACTTCTAGTTTAAAAATCAATTCCACCACACTCACTCAACCACTAATACACTCACACATCTCGCGCCTGTCTTTACCCGAAAATCGGTATCGTAATGTACTTTTAAAGATTGTATGACTTTTGTCATTATATGATTCCTTCGCCCAACGCTTTAGCTCAATCACCCGGCCCAGCCCCACAGCCAGCCGCACATTGATTGTCGCTTTAAAGTGCTTCAATATGGTACCAGCGTACGAGCGCACATTACCGATCGCAGGACTACATCCGATCGATTTTTATCCCCCCCGCTTCCTTTCTTGCTCACCCCTCCCGCACTTCACGCCTCATTTGCCTGGACAGCACCGAATGCGCCAAGTGCGAATGATAGTGTAATTCCAGCAAACGATTCATTTATCGCACACTGACTGGAACAAGCACCAGAACGGAGAGCGCTTGTGAGCGAAAGAAAAATCATCACTTTTCCTTCCAACCCACTCCACGCGGGGGCTGGAAAGGGCATGTCATTGTGTATTGTGCCATTTTACATTTTCTACGACCCTTGAAAAGACCTCCAAAGAAAATCATCTCCAATTATCACTCACACCCACTGGTGTCTCTGTCACTTGTGCAGAAGGCAACTCCACTGACTGCTCTTCCGCTTAACGATAGGTCCTTAGTCCAAGACATTTTTCTTTGCTATCACTGTATGTGTGCGTTGTGTGTGGGTGTGTGCGAGTCTCCCTGTTCCATTCGCCTCCCACTGAAACAGTCGTATTTATTTTTTATTGTTATTTTTATACTGTTATGCAAATTAAAATTGAAGAAAATGCTAAACGTCATTTACTTTTACAACTTGTTGTATCTTTCCGGCGCGCCGGTTGGCCTTCATTCGCGGTGTCCCTTTTTTTGTATTTTGGCCATTCTTGGCGATAGGAATTTTTTGTTTAATTTTTAAACACACTTCTTGCTACTGTGTTGGTTTGGTACGGAGCAAAAATGAAAAAGGAAACCCCTTTTTTTGGGACATGGTTTTGTTTTGCTTTGTTACTCTTCATTACTAGGTACTTGTTACGCATTGTTTACTTCAGGGTAAACTTTATTTACCATTTATTTGGCTTATCGGGAGTCCCATAAGCTAACCCACTCGCCGTGGGTTCCACCCGATTTAACTAAACATCTTCTTCGCGACCGTTCTACCCTGTCCGGGCAGTTTAAAGAATTGTTTTGATTATCTTAAAATTTGTAACGATTATTAAACATACCATACGGAGGAGAGAGAAAAAAGCTTCCCGTCTTCCTGCTCCGTTTCCGGTGGTTCAAAACGACGGGTTAATACAACACAATTAGACGCGTATATTTGCATACAAAAAATAACAGGATAGTCATTTCACCATTCTTGCACCCATTAAAGTGGTGTGTGTAATGGTGAGGAAAACGGATAAATAAAATGGAATGGAAATCCCATTTCTAGTATGATGGTGCTTTTGTTAACGTATACTTTCCCTGTCTAACTTTCTGTTTTTTTTCTCTCTCTCTCTCTCTATTCTACTTTTAGGAACCGGCAATACCAACACGGATGGCTCGTACAAACCATCCTTTCTTACCGATCAGGAGCTGAAGCACCTGATACTGGAAGCCGCAGATGGATTTCTGTTTGTGGTAAGTATACATCTCCAAAGCAAACGAGCAAAGGTAGTTTCTGTTTTAGTCGATTATATCATTCCAAGGGTTTAATTAAACGTGACGCTTTTAGAAAAAAGGGTAGTTTCTACCTCACTATACCTCGCTATTAGGAGCAACAAAAAGTGAATTATTACATTAAGCTAATTCGTTTCTGTCCATTCGCTTTAAGCGAGTACGACAATGGAATGGTTTCTGTTGTGCTAATGGAAAATCTCGCTTTAAATCTAGCTGTAGAAGCTACAAATCGAAACTAAAAAGCATTCTAGAAGGACATAAAATGCAAGGAAAAGTCTAAAAGTGTTTTAACTGACGAGCACAGCTACAACATCAACTGCAGCTCGCAGCTCGATGGATAGAAGCAAGAACAGATGCATTGTCTCGAAATACAGGAAAATAGTAGTAGTGTGTATCTTTTTATGTTGGCCGTGCGAATTGCATACTAATTACGGCTGGCGCACCGTCCATTTGCAAAACTCCAGTAGCCAGTACCTTGCTTGCCTGGTGCCAGAATGCTTCTCGACTGAGCAGGCAAGAGAACTCCTTTCTCAAACGGGACAGTGTTGTCCTTCCAATTGAAAGGATGGTATGCATCCGCGCCGGTAGCCGGGCTGGGTTTTAATGGAATGTTAAGAGATAGGGTTGATAAAAAGATGGTTGAAAAATGTATTCAAATTCCAAGGCATATTCCAGCAAAACAACTGGTGCACACAAAAAATTTCACCATGGCATCCGTGTCCTGTTGCCGTGTACTGTTTTCGCCGTTAAATTACTAAAGATTGTTAAAAAAAACTCGTCGAACCTTTAATCTTGGACTGAGAACTAATTTATATCAACTTCATAGAGCACACTTTTAGGAAAAATTGCTCGATTTTCGAACCAAATGATGAAAAATTGAGTCTGCTGATTGGTTGTTGGGAAATTATTTAAATTTCTCATTAAAATTCATCCCCCTCTCCGGATTGGGTGTATAAATATTGGAAATTAAAATTCATCCAAAACTTATCAATGAGTTCCTGGAGAATGATCCAGGGTGCAGGAAGCAGAATATAATGCTAAGAATTTCCATCCCAAACGTCACCTCCGAAACATGGAATGAAAGAACAGGGCGAATGCAAGACCCCGAACGCGCTGCGCCGAGGTGTAAAAGAGGAATGCAAATTTTGCGTTCAATACATATCAGCTGGATAATTTATTTATTTCCTCATCCCCCCCATCATATCCACATTCCCAAGGGAATGTCTTGTTTTAAGTTTCCCTGTTTGCTCGTTTTGCTCCCAACAACTGCCGGATAATACAACTTTGTTTCGGAGGTTCACCGGATAACTCCATTCCAATCGATGGAACGCGCTCACTAGCTCACTAGCTGCTCGCTCACGCTTTAACTTCCTTAACATCGTCACCGCACACTAGAAGACATTCCTTCGGACAGTGTTTCGGTGGTGGAGTTTCGCCTAACGGAGGTTTTCGCATTATTTATCGTCAATTAGAATGCAGCTGGGCACAACGCAAGGGCACAAAATTACTCATTAGGCATTTTTCAGCAGCCCTCGTACCTGCTTGGCTTTTTCCTTCGAGGTCCTTCCATCCAAGCAAGCTAAAAAATGCAAAACATCTCCCCCCGCAACCCACGGTTGGCTGCTGTTGGCCGCTACAGACCAGAGCGGCGACGGTGGTTTGCCTGCCTTTTCTTCTCTCATCATCATTCATTTGTCTCCGTGGGCGTAAAATCGGTGGCTGGAATTGATAATTTCGCCACGCACGCACTACATTGATTAATGTTTTATTTATTCGCGAGTTATCCTGGCGACACCGGCAGGAATCGATGAGGGTTATGCAGGGTAGAGAGCCGCGTGCGCCGGCAAAGAAACTAAAAGAACGGACGATTCAGGGCAGTTTTAAAGTCTTAATTAATGTACCTTTAGGAGACGAGCATTTTGTTGTTTTTGTTTCGTTACGGCCCATTTGTTTACTTGACAAGTTTATAAATTACTTCAACATAAAAGGTGTACTTTGAAGGAGTAAGTTTGATCAAGAATATATATGCTAAACGTTTGGGTTTTTCTTTTTGTAGGCGGGCTGTGATACAGGACGCATCATTTACGTGTCCGATTCGGTAACGCCGGTGTTAAACTACTCCCAGAACGAATGGTACAGCGGGAGCCTTTTCGATCACATCCACCCGGACGACATCGAGAAGGTGCGCGAGCAGCTTTCGACGCAGGAACCGGTCAACAGCGGACGGATACTGGACCTCAAAACTGGCACCGTCAAAAAGGAAGGCCATCAATGTATGTAACAAACACGTCTGCCAATTGTAACCTCGTCTAAGCGTCTATTTTTCTCTCGCTTTTCGACAGCATCGATGAGATTATGCATGGGTTCGAGACGGGGGTTTATCTGTCGGATGCGAATTGGACCGCTAACGCCAGAATCGATGGCACTCGGGCATCTGAATCGACTGCGAAGGAAAAACTCACTAGGTCCCTCCACGGACGGTCACAACTACGCGGTAATGCACTGCACAGGGTACATAAAGAACTGGCCACCGACAGGTAAGTAGAAAGGCAACGATGTAGGGGAGCTGGGGAGAACCAATTCAATCAAAATTTCCATCCACGAATCCTTTTCGACAAATACACACACACACACAAAAACACGCACAATACACACAATTGGAATGCTCCCGGAGACTGTTAATTATGATCCGCCGCAATTCAGATATGTTTCCAGGGGTGACGATCGACCGGGGGCAGGATGATGAGCTGCACAACACGCACTGCTGTCTGGTGGCGATCGCACGGCTACAGATCACCTCCTCCACCACGGCGAACGATCTAAATGCGAACAATCCGAACGAGTTTATCTCGCGCCACGCCATGTGCGGCAAGTTTACGTTCGTCGACCAGCGGGTGATCGGTGTGCTGGGGTACCAGCCGGTCGATCTGCTCAATAAAAGCTGCTACGATTTCTTCCACCCGGACGACATTGCTCATATGAAGGAAAACTTTGACCAAGGTAAGCGATTTTCTACTGCGCCCTCGGATTGATCTTTCTCTGCTCAACCGAAACCTCGTTTATGGTTGTTTTTAGTGCTAAAGCAAAAGGGCCAAATGTTCTCGGTCATGTATCGGTTCCGGGCGAAGAACAAGGAGTGGGTTTGGATGAGAACGCAGGCGTACGCCTTCCTCAATCCGTACACGGACGACATCGAGTACGTGGTGTGTACGAACAGTTCGGCCAAGTAAGTGGGAAATAGTGCGCAAGCGCAAGCGGCTATTGGATCGCGAATTCGTATAATGATTTATTTTCCCATTCCATAAAGGGCACTACATTCGTCCCACGATACGGTAACGGCACCGGAGCAAACGGAAACACCTGTCGCGTCCTATCCGGCACCCGGGTTGGATTATACGCTACCGGGCCGAAGGGACACCACACAGTCGAGCAATATCTACAATCCTCACAATCTGATTTCACACTTGCCATCGCAGCCGCAGACAGCAGGGCAGGCGGCCGCCGCTAGCAGTATTCAACGACCGGAAAGCGCACACAATGCCGTGCAGTACAGCTACAATCCGACCCCATCGCCAATACAGTGAGTTTTTTCGTCTCCTTCAGAAAACAAGTGTTTACAAGTACTAATTGTGCTCTATATTCTGCTCGCCCTACAGATACGGTTCACCGGGAACGCCTAGTGGTGGTGCGACGGGTACGTTGGGGCATATTCCCAAAACTAACAATACCTCGCCAACGCCGGCAGCCACTGCGTGGACCCTGCGACAGGTAAGCATTGACAAGTGGACAATAACCCTTCATATGCAACAAGAAAAAATGAATTTGATCACCTTCTTTTTTTTTTTTAGCCACAACCCGTCACCGAAGGTTACCAGTACAGTGAACTAAGTCCGAACCGGTCACCGACCGGGCCAACCTACACCCAGCTTAACGCATCTCGTCAAACGTCCACCTTTACACCATCATCGCAGGCCGGACCAGGTAAGCATGTCATTTTGCATCTACTACGTATTCAATTACTTACAACGGTCTAGTGCCGTCGTCTGTCTCATTTTGCATCTACTACGTATTTTATGTTCATATGGACAGAGGGTTAGTTTGCATAGTGCCCCATTCTCATGACATGACCAGCCTGTCGCGGAATCTGACGAGTTTAATTTGATGAGAGCTCGTCATTGTAACAACTCTTCCATTGTCCTTTTACACATATTTTAGTAAAATATATATTTTAAACAGTGTCACTGATGTCGCAAAGGTGTATAAACTTCGTCTGTAAAGGCGGAAGTTTGGAGTGGAGTAGATTTCTTAGGCTGTAGCACGACCGGTGGACAGCTTTGTAGCTATCGCTTGCACGTGTCTTAACACCTATTTGGATTTCGATGCTGATTTTTGACTCACGATGGAAAAAAATCTTGTGGACAGTATTAAACTAACTTCCTTCTTGTATATGGCGTAGATGACGCTAAGATTCCTATCACAATGCTCGTACCTCATTAATGATTTGAAAAATTTCATGTTCGAATATCGCACCGCTGTGTTTGGGCGGTATGACTACTATTCCGTTGGTAGTTGATGCCTTATTATTCTTAAACCGATCTCAAACCAAGGCTACGAGTTTTGCCTAGTTATTCGTTGGCCTGCCTAAATCCCTAACCTTACTACCACAGAAGGTCACCTTCCGACACCGTCAGCTAATCATTATCTATTATCCATTCAGGTATTTGGAGCGGTTGGCAATCGCACCATCACGGAACCGGACCGGAACCGATGCAAACGGGAGGTTCCGGTGGTACGACCAACGGGCCCGGCTCATCACACACCTCCGTTGGGCTAGCGCAAGAA
>KZ062069.1:198754-222396 GCA_002091835.1 Anopheles maculatus | reverse complement strand
TTGTTGGTGTGATTTTATTTTCCATTACCCCCCCCCCCCCCCAAAAAAAAACAGGACAAAGGTGTGGACCACATTGTGAGTGCGATCGTAGAGCAGGCGGTATACTTTAAGGAAGTGCAGGAAAAGAAGCGTAAAAGTGATCTTCTAACCTTTTCGGACCTTTCGAGCAGTCTGAACAGCATCAACAGTGCGAAAAACTACTTTCCCCAGCGTGCGTTTCGTTCGTCCGACTCCGTTTCATCGGTCGTGTCCCCGGCAACGGACCCTGACCTGGATGCGTCACCCTCACCACTAACGCTCACTCCACCAGTAACGCCACCGTCAACTCCCGCACTTCCCGCGTGTGAAACACCCACAACCGAGGAGAAGCAGATGATGAAGAAGAAGGTGGAAAAGGCCAATGACACGCTAGAAGCTACGAATGGCATCACCACCTTCATCGGCGCTGCGGAAGAAGCGGCGGTTCCAGTGTATACGACGGTACAGCAGCACCAGCCCGACAATGATGAAACGAACCCACCATTACCTCCATCACCCTTACTACTACCCACACCGTCAATGCTGCCGCCCGGTGCTGTTGCTCCCTCGAACCTGAATCTAGTGGAAATGAGTACAAAACATAGTGTAAGTCTACAAACAACTAGTGATAGAGAGAAGCCCGACATGGTAGCGCGCCCCGTAATGATGACGGCCGAGGAAGAAGCACTGATGAATTCCTCTAGCGGTGGAGCAACAGTAGTGGCAGCGGCAGCAGCACCAGCAGTAGCGACAGTTCTGGGTGATGGTGATGAGAGCAAGACGACGATGATGAGCACCTCAGCGGAAACAGTACAAACCGACCATAAAGAGCCGTCGACGGTTGTGCAGGAGGCGAAGGATGGCTGTGTGGAGTTGCTGGTGGCGAAGGTGGTAGAGAAGGAGGAGGAGGAGGATTCGCATTCAGACAGCCCGGTACCGCAGGCGGCCAAAAAGCCTCGACTGGCGAAGCAGGACAGTGTGCTGACCGAGTTTGAGGCATCGCTATCTACGGCCATGGAAATTGGGGACCAAAGAGAGGAAAAGCAAAAGCTCACACCGGAACAGCAGGTTACCAAGGAAGTGTCCCGTGCGCAGATTATGATGGAGGAGGACGTGCCCGAACTGTGCACCGATTACGATGATGATGGTAGCAATTTACGAATTTCCGAAGAAAACCTCTTCGTCGATCTTGGCATACCGGCCCTGAGCGAGGAAGAGCGTGAGTCGGGACCGAGAAGTGCTTCTGTTGAATCGTCCGGGGATGTGTTTTCACCGCTTGCGCCACCATCGAAGAAGGACGAGCTGCAGCTATTATTTGAAAAATCTCAACAAAAAGAGAAAGGCAAACAGCAGTCGCCGGATGTGTCGGTGGATGTGCAGCTACAGACTAACGGTGGTTTGGCAACGGAAAAGAAAGAAAGAAAAAGTGCCATTAACAGCAGCAGCAGTGATGAGCGGCCGGAAGAATCGTCAGCCGGAAAGAAGAAGGATCGTACGCAATCGAACAGCAGCACCGACAGCATCGTGGTAGTAGAGAAGGCGATACCGATTAAGGACAATGTGGTGGTACCACTGTCCCGGTCGCTGGATTCGGTCGGCGGTGATGAGTCCGACTTTGAGAGCAGCAGCCCGTTCCGAACGACAGCTCCCACCACCTTTCCGAACGAGCGTTCGTTCAGCTCGGAAAGTCTCAACAGCGAAACGTCGATCGATTCGAACGATTCGAAATCAAGCCTTAAAATACACGAGTCCAAGTTTGCCGCTAAAAACGGTACCCTGGAACGGCAGCAATCGAACGTGAACCGCGACACGGTTGGTGCGGAACAGGCGCCAAGCAGTCCGTGCGGGTTGCAAGTGCTGGTGCTATGGAACAATGAGATTACGCGCAACTCGGCACGCCACTTTCAACGGTTGCTGGAGCGGACGAGCACGCTCGATACGCTGAACGTCGGTAGCAATCAACTGTGCAACAGCTTTATAACCGGCATCAGTGGATGCTTGAAGGGGAACACCACACTTACCAACCTGGGCCTGCAGGGTGCGCATCTGTCGGACAAGGGCGTCAAAACGATGGCCGAAATCATCGAGTTCGGGGGTAATTCATCGCTGCAACGGATCGATCTGCGGCACAACAACATACAGAAGGCGGGCCTGGAAGCGCTGAACGAGGCGATGAAATCCAACAAATCCATCACCCGCATCGATCTGGACGACACACCGAGAAGGATCAAGGTAAGAGAGCGACAGAGAGGGCGATTGCGATAGAACATTTACTCACCTCACATCTTGTCGTTCGAAGGATACATCACTGGATGGCGTCGGGTCGGAGTACAGCCGGCTGGTAAACAACATCCGGGCACAGTGCGAACGGAACAAAAACCCACCGGAACCGAGCGAACCGATCAGCACGACGGTACGCCGTGCCCGGGCCAACTATCTTAGTTCGCGCAAAATCTCGCTCACCTGCCCGTCGATCAAAACGTCCCCGAGCGCGCTGGCGGACAAGCAGCATCTGCTCGATCCGAACGGTGGGTGCAAAAAGTCGACCGGTGGCCGTTTGCGTTCCCCGCTGCCGAGTCCCATTCCTTCGCCGATTGCCTCGCCGGTACCGAGTCCGTCCCGCAACCGATTCCATGTATCGCGCGTGACCGATTCGACCGGTGGTGGCGGCGGCGGGTCCGTCTCGTCCCCGTCACCCTCGTCGACCGGCAGTTCGCCGACCCTGTTCTTTCCGTCGAATTCGCGGTTTCGGGTGGTGACGGTGGCTGAGCCGGATGTTCACGCGGGTGCTAAAAGTGCTAACAATCCGTACCGCAGTAGCAGCACGATCAGTTTGCCCATGAGTGGTAAATCGTCAACCTCATCTTTTACTGTGGGCGGTAGCGGTGGTGGTGGTGCGGGCGGAACGGCACCCACGACCACAATCAATCGTCGGCCGGTGTGCAGTTCCGCTCCGACATTTTCATCCTTTCCTTCATCGCCCCTGTCCCCGTTGGCTACTGCTGGCGGTGGTGTTCCGGTGGTGGGCCGGGTAGCTAGCCAAACACCGTCCCCGCTGCTGCCTCCATCATACGGCAGCGGGAGTAACAATACGTTCCATACGGCCATGCTACCTTCGCCACTGATTGCACCAGCCGGACCGGGAGTGATGGCGGGATCGTCCTCACCGACTACCATGTCCACGATACTTCCCATGCCGAACAACTCGATGCCGTTGGGGATGGCACAGTGTACACTACTACAGCAGCAACAACAACAACAACCACCACACCAGCAACAGCTCCAATATCAGCCACTACCACCACCACAAATCGTTCCAATGATGCATCAGCAGCAGCAGCCGCAAAACTATCACTTTGTCACAACATTCGGTCCCGGCAGCAACACAACGGTTCCGCCTCAACCAACCATGGTTACCCTATCATCCCTACAATCGCAGATCGTACCACAAACGATCGTTCATCACCACCACCACCACCAACAACAAATTATACCACAAACACCGTCCTCATCATCATTGGACACGGGTAAGGTGCGCCAATCGTCAAACTCATCCGACTCTGCTCATCAGCACAGCATCAGCAGCAGTAGCAGCAACAACAACAACAATAACAACAGTGGCAGTACCCTGCACGATTCCGTGCTTTCTTCTACCAGCATCGAGAGCCCCGATCTGGACGTTTGCAAAATTATAGTACTTCGTTTCGGGGCGCGAAATTTCGCGTTGGCTTCTTCCTTAAATTTTAACAATGCTTATCGTTTTCGTTTTAAATTTTTAGCGCACTTCCTTCCCTATTATGTCGCACCATGTTGATGATATCTAAAACAAAACATTGAATTTTCAAATGTTGTATTCTAAAAGAACGTAAGTTTTAGCGCAAATATTTTTAAGAACAATTACAAGGTACATACATACATACGCCTGTGTAACGCCAGCTTCTTGCCAGTTTCGAGCGCGCGAACTTTTGAGCCGCGATTAATTGGTTTGTCACTCTGCAATGCTGCCGCTGGCAACTGTCTGTCGTACTAGCAGGTAAAAAAAACACGTACATTAGCGCATTAGGGATGCTACTAATTAGGTGCTTTCCGGTAAAGGACTATATCTATCTTTCTGCTCAGTTTCCCAAGGTTGGGCAACAGGCCAAAGGTAAACGAGTGATATATCAAATCGATTGCACAATCTTGTAGGTGCTACTGTACCTTGTGGACCTGTGGTTTTTCATTCATCAAACCCTTGGTGCTCGAGAACCACACTCACACACTAATTGGCAACGATCACCTTCTCTCTTGATTGCAAAGATCACCATCATTTACCAATTTAAACCAAACAACAAAAAAAAGGAAACGGAAAATTGTGGCCACTGTTGTTCAGAGTTCAAACAAGAGATATAAATTGTTTTTAAAAAAATCTCCAAAAGGGGTCTTTCTGTGGCGGCTCTTTTACGTGTGTTTCGTTTGTTAATTCGAAACAGCTGCTCGCGAGATCGCTTGTACCCAAAAGGACGACGGACGACGCACCATGCTTGACTTGCTGGCTTGCTTGTTTGCTCCACTTCTCTTCACAATCAGTCAGTAAGTTTGCAGAGAGTAGTAAAGCACGACAACGCGCGATCACGCTTTGTTGGCGTGTGTTTCTTCGTTTCTCTCTTCGTTCTCTGTTGTTCCGTTTTGTTAGTTTCGTTTGTGTATATATGTCCTATTCAGTCAAGTATAGTATATCAAAGTTGTTGTTCAACATCATCCAATAATGCATTCATTGCGCAACGTTCGCTCGACATCATATGACCATGATCTCTCAACTTTACAATTCCAGCTATTAGACACACGCACACGCTCATTTACACCCTTCGGTTACGATCGTGGTTTCACTCCATTTCCCGAGTTTAGTGATCAAATTGATTCAATTATTCAAGAAGGCACATTATGTTTCTTTGTTTTTTTTTTTTTGTTGAGTAGACTGATGGGAATTTAAGGATGTGATAATAGCGGGCATGGGCAGCCCAGCAAGCTTAAATACGCGATCCGATACGCCCTAAGGGATACGAAACAGTCTCACAATACAGCCTCTTAAAAACAGCCCTGACGAGCGTGATAAACGATAAACGTGTGTAAAAGAGTATCACAAAATGGCTTTTTCCAAAAGGAACAGCAAACAAAAGGCTTTCGATTTCGAGCTTCAAAGTGCCACGCGGAAATGACAAGAATCCGGAAAGCATGTATGTATGTAGGCAAATAATGTGTACACCTTTTCTTTGTTGGAAGCGCATAAATTAAATGTTGCATCGTGCAATGGAACGAACCTAATAAATAGTAATCACACAAACGCGCGCGCGCACACACACACACATACACACGGACAGATGTACCAGAGCTTGGATGTTTAGATAAGTACTTCCACTATCACCCTTCGTTCATTCCCTACTCGCGTTCCCTAGCGTGTTTCCTGCCTGTCCGCCAATAATGGTGCCGCTGCTGCTGCGGACGCGTGTTGTGTTGCTGATGAAGAAGTTGTTGATGATGATAGTGTTGAAGAAATTGTTGTCGATGGTGTTGTTGTTGTTGTTGCTATTGATGTTGGTGCTGCCACCGACGATGGCGTTTGTGGAGTAGCCATTTGCGTAGTTTTACCACCAACAGCACCAACCGTTCCGCTCTCATTTCCGATCTCCGTCAGCGAATCCATCGAACGAATCGAAATCGAGTCCTGTGAGGTGAGGCTAGGGTTTTTGAACATGCTGAGCGAATCGCGTGCCAGCTGGCCGAGATGGCTCAATACCACGACCGTGTCCGACGTGCCCGACTGTCCGCTGGCGGCGCTCGGTGAGGGTGAAACAACGATTCCCGCACTGCTGCCGCTCAACATCATCAAATCCCCGCCGGCACTGGTACCGCTGCTGCCGATGCTAATGCCACTACTGTTGCTCGTTGTGCTTCCACCCATCAGGCTGCTCGGTCCGCCACCGAAATAGTGCACTGCACCACCACCACCACCACCACCAGAAGCTGCCCCCGTACTACCAACACTCGGATGATTGCCGTATTTGTTCGTAAGCGTATCGATATCGTCCTCCGATTCGTCGTAATCGCCACCGAGTTGGAAGATTACCTTCGCGTGAGGTGTAGTAATACCACCCGTCGCGACCGGTACGTTCACTGTTGGGGACGATACCATTGCAATGGTTGGCGTATCCAATCCAGCAGGCGCATTCGACGAGGACAGCAACAGCTTGTTCGTGATGGTGTTTTCCGGTGAAATGTTCTCCTTCATTTCGACCTTCAGCTGAGGTGGCATATGTTCTGCGCTATGCTGCTGCTGCTGCTGGAGATGATGCTGCTGGTGGTGAGCCATTACATGGGCCTGATTTTGTAACGGTTGCAGCTGTTGCGGGGTTAGTGTGGTTTCGGGCGAAACGTTCACCTTTAAACCGGCGCGATCGTCATCCCTTTTGGTGGCTGCGGTGCTGGTTGTACTGGTTGGGCTTGTGTTGGCACTGGCACCGCTACTATTGCCACTATTCCCCGAGCTGTGATGCGCCCAGTAAAACAACCCTCCCATCGGACTTTCCTTCCGCGAGGGTGGCTGTGATCCACCTGCCGAACCTTCCTGCGTCACGGTCGGCGGAGGCGGTGGGCTAGCGGATGATTTGTTGGACGAAAACAAACTGCTCGGATGAAAGATGCTGAGCAGCTTCTCGATCGCTGGCGGGTAGCCACTGCCACCACTCGGTGTCGGTGTGCTGGCTCCGCTCGAGCTTGAATCGGCATGCTTACTGTTGCTGCTGCTACTTCCACTGCCGCCAAGAATCCACGAAGTTTTGCGTACACGGGGTGGCTTTTCGGTCGTGACCGCCTTGCTGCTCGCCGGTGCCGTGTTTGGCTCACGCTCGAGATTTTGCACCGAAGTAAGAGTGCTTTCGTTTGAATTGTTACCCGCCGCTATCGATGTCGCAGGCTGCACGGTGGATTTGGCGGCGTTTGACGCCAAGTTTGCTGCAGCCGAGATGGACGAAGAGTTGGAGGAACCGGATAGATCGTGCACGTCGTACAGCGATTCTTGCGAGCTGGCCAAGTTCACGTGTACCATGCTGGAGGTGGAAAAGCTTGCCGGTGGTGCGTCTAACGTTACCACGCGTGGCTGAAACGGCGATGCTTTCGGAATCAGCGTACTTTCCTCCTCCAGGACATTGTGGCTCGATTCAGACGAACCACCACCACCGGTACTGCTGGCAGAGGTGGTGGCGGGGATGGCCGGTGGCGGAGAACTGACAATCATATCGAAACTTTCTTCCGTCGAGCTAATCGAAGCGTTTATGTTGAAGTGAGCCGCATCGATCGAATCGATACTGTTGCTGCTGATCGACGAACAGCAGCTATCATCCAGCATGGTTCCACCGGACATGAATCGTTTCACCTCCAGATCGGGGCTCTCGATGCTGGTAGAAGAAAGCACGGAATCGTGCAGGGTACTGCCACTGTTGTTATTGTTGTTGTTGTTGCTGCTACTGCTGCTGATGCTGTGCTGATGAGCAGAGTCGGATGAGTTTGACGATTGGCGCACCTTACCCGTGTCCAATGATGATGAGGACGGTGTTTGTGGTATAATTTGTTGTTGGTGGTGGTGGTGGTGATGAACGATCGTTTGTGGTACGATCTGCGATTGTAGGGATGATAGGGTAACCATGGTTGGTTGAGGCGGAACCGTTGTGTTGCTGCCGGGACCGAATGTTGTGACAAAGTGATAGTTTTGCGGCTGCTGCTGCTGATGCATCATTGGAACGATTTGTGGTGGTGGTAGTGGCTGATATTGGAGCTGTTGCTGGTGTGGTGGTTGTTGTTGTTGTTGCTGCTGTAGTAGTGTACACTGTGCCATCCCCAACGGCATCGAGTTGTTCGGCATGGGAAGTATCGTGGACATGGTAGTCGGTGAGGACGATCCCGCCATCACTCCCGGTCCGGCTGGTGCAATCAGTGGCGAAGGTAGCATGGCCGTATGGAACGTATTGTTACTCCCGCTGCCGTATGATGGAGGCAGCAGCGGGGACGGTGTTTGGCTAGCTACCCGGCCCACCACCGGAACACCACCGCCAGCAGTAGCCAACGGGGACAGGGGCGATGAAGGAAAGGATGAAAATGTCGGAGCGGAACTGCACACCGGCCGACGATTGATTGTGGTCGTGGGTGCCGTTCCGCCCGCACCACCACCACCGCTACCGCCCACAGTAAAAGATGAGGTTGACGATTTACCACTCATGGGCAAACTGATCGTGCTGCTACTGCGGTACGGATTGTTAGCACTTTTAGCACCCGCGTGAACATCCGGCTCAGTACGCTGATTCCGAAAGCATCGCCGTTTCAGCCACGCGTGGTAACGTTAGACGCACCACCGGCAAGCTTTTCCACCTCCAGCATGGTACACGTGAACTTGGCCAGCTCGCAAGAATCGCTGTACGACGTGCACGATCTATCCGGTTCCTCCAACTCTTCGTCCATCTCGGCTGCAGCAAACTTGGCGTCAAACGCCGCCAAATCCACCGTGCAGCCTGCGACATCGATAGCGGCGGGTAACAATTCAAACGAAAGCACTCTTACTTCGGTGCAAAATCTCGAGCGTGAGCCAAACACGGCACCGGCGAGCAGCAAGGCGGTCACGACCGAAAAGCCACCCCGTGTACGCAAAACTTCGTGGATTCTTGGCGGCAGTGGAAGTAGCAGCAGCAACAGTAAGCATGCCGATTCAAGCTCGAGCGGAGCCAGCACACCGACACCGAGTGGTGGCAGTGGCTACCCGCCAGCGATCGAGAAGCTGCTCAGCATCTTTCATCCGAGCAGTTTGTTTTCGTCCAACAAATCATCCGCTAGCCCACCGCCTCCGCCGACCGTGACGCAGGAAGGTTCGGCAGGTGGATCACAGCCACCCTCGCGGAAGGAAAGTCCGATGGGAGGGTTGTTTTACTGGGCGCATCACAGCTCGGGGAATAGTGGCAATAGTAGCGGTGCCAGTGCCAACACAAGCCCAACCAGTACAACCAGCACCGCAGCCACCAAAAGGGATGACGATCGCGCCGGTTTAAAGGTGAACGTTTCGCCCGAAACCACACTAACCCCGCAACAGCTGCAACCGTTACAAAATCAGGCCCATGTAATGGCTCACCACCAGCAGCATCATCTCCAGCAGCTGCAGCAGCATAGCGCAGAACATATGCCACCTCAGCTGAAGGTCGAAATGAAGGAGAACATTTCACCGGAAAACACCATCACGAACAAGCTGTTGCTGTCCTCGTCGAATGCGCCTGCTGGATTGGATACGCCAACCATTGCAATGGTATCGTCCCCAACAGTGAACGTACCGGTCGCGACGGGTGGTATTACTACACCTCACGCGAAGGTAATCTTCCAACTCGGTGGCGATTACGACGAATCGGAGGACGATATCGATACGCTTACGAACAAATACGGCAATCATCCGAGTGTTGGTAGTACGGGGGCAGCTTCTGGTGGTGGTGGTGGTGGTGGTGGTGCAGTGCACTATTTCGGTGGCGGACCGAGCAGCCTGATGGGTGGAAGCACAACGAGCAACAGTAGTGGCATTAGCATCGGCAGCAGCGGTACCAGTGCCGGCGGGGATTTGATGATGTTGAGCGGCAGCAGTGCGGGAATCGTTGTTTCACCCTCACCGAGCGCCGCCAGCGGACAGTCGGGCACGTCGGACACGGTCGTGGTATTGAGCCATCTCGGCCAGCTGGCACGCGATTCGCTCAGCATGTTCAAAAACCCTAGCCTCACCTCACAGGACTCGATTTCGATTCGTTCGATGGATTCGCTGACGGAGATCGGAAATGAGAGCGGAACGGTTGGTGCTGTTGGTGGTAAAACTACGCAAATGGCTACTCCACAAACGCCATCGTCGGTGGCAGCACCAACATCAATAGCAACAACAACAACAACACCATCGACAACAATTTCTTCAACACTATCATCATCAACAACTTCTTCATCAGCAACACAACACGCGTCCGCAGCAGCAGCGGCACCATTATTGGCGGACAGGCAGGAAACACGCTAGGGAACGCGAGTAGGGAATGAACGAAGGGTGATAGTGGAAGTACTTATCTAAACATCCAAGCTCTGGTACATCTGTCCGTGTGTATGTGTGTGTGTGTGCGCGCGCGCGTTTGTGTGATTACTATTTATTAGGTTCGTTCCATTGCACGATGCAACATTTAATTTATGCGCTTCCAACAAAGAAAAGGTGTACACATTATTTGCCTACATACATACATGCTTTCCGGATTCTTGTCATTTCCGCGTGGCACTTTGAAGCTCGAAATCGAAAGCCTTTTGTTTGCTGTTCCTTTTGGAAAAAGCCATTTTGTGATACTCTTTTACACACGTTTATCGTTTATCACGCTCGTCAGGGCTGTTTTTAAGAGGCTGTATTGTGAGACTGTTTCGTATCCCTTAGGGCGTATCGGATCGCGTATTTAAGCTTGCTGGGCTGCCCATGCCCGCTATTATCACATCCTTAAATTCCCATCAGTCTACTCAACAAAAAAAAAAAAACAAAGAAACATAATGTGCCTTCTTGAATAATTGAATCAATTTGATCACTAAACTCGGGAAATGGAGTGAAACCACGATCGTAACCGAAGGGTGTAAATGAGCGTGTGCGTGTGTCTAATAGCTGGAATTGTAAAGTTGAGAGATCATGGTCATATGATGTCGAGCGAACGTTGCGCAATGAATGCATTATTGGATGATGTTGAACAACAACTTTGATATACTATACTTGACTGAATAGGACATATATACACAAACGAAACTAACAAAACGGAACAACAGAGAACGAAGAGAGAAACGAAGAAACACACGCCAACAAAGCGTGATCGCGCGTTGTCGTGCTTTACTACTCTCTGCAAACTTACTGACTGATTGTGAAGAGAAGTGGAGCAAACAAGCAAGCCAGCAAGTCAAGCATGGTGCGTCGTCCGTCGTCCTTTTGGGTACAAGCGATCTCGCGAGCAGCTGTTTCGAATTAACAAACGAAACACACGTAAAAGAGCCGCCACAGAAAGACCCCTTTTGGAGATTTTTTTAAAAACAATTTATATCTCTTGTTTGAACTCTGAACAACAGTGGCCACAATTTTCCGTTTCCTTTTTTTTGTTGTTTGGTTTAAATTGGTAAATGATGGTGATCTTTGCAATCAAGAGAGAAGGTGATCGTTGCCAATTAGTGTGTGAGTGTGGTTCTCGAGCACCAAGGGTTTGATGAATGAAAAACCACAGGTCCACAAGGTACAGTAGTACCTACAAGATTGTGCAATCGATTTGCTATATCACTCGTTTACCTTTGGCCTGTTGCCCAACCTTGGGAAACTGAGCAGAAAGATAGATATAGTCCTTTACCGGAAAGCACCTAATTAGTAGCATCCCTAATGCGCTAATGTACGTGTTTTTTTTACCTGCTAGTACGACAGACAGTTGCCAGCGGCAGCATTGCAGAGTGACAAACCAATTAATTGCGGCTCAAAAGTTCGCGAGCTCGAAAAGCTGGCGTTACACAGGCGTATGTATGTATGTACCTTGTAATTGTTCTTAAAAATATTTGCGCTAAAACTTGCGTTCTTTTAGAATACAAAATTTGAAAATTCAATGTTTTGTTTTAGATATCATCAACATGGTGCGACATAATAGGGAAGGAAGTGCGCTAAAAATTTAAAACGAAAACGATAAGCATTGTTAAAATTTAAGGAAGAAGCCAACGCGAAATTTCGCGCCCCGAAACGAAGTACTATAATTTTGCAAACGATAAAACATATTTAAAAAAAAATCGAGAGCACGTAAAATAACGCAGTGCAGTTATGAAATAAGTAGAAGGATGCGAGCTAAAATTGTGTTAAGGTTGTGTACTTATTCATTTTGTTTAGAATATTTGGCATACTTTTAC
Organism: Anopheles maculatus; assembly: GCA_002091835.1. Classification (NCBI taxonomy): domain Eukaryota; kingdom Metazoa; phylum Arthropoda; class Insecta; order Diptera; family Culicidae; genus Anopheles; species Anopheles maculatus. The sequence goes on along the minus strand of KZ062069.1, from coordinate 210,432 downwards.
TTACGGCAAATGCTAAGCGATAATTTAGGCAAACGTTTACTTAAAAAAGCACACACACACACGCACGCACAGCCGCGCACACACCGATCACACAGCGCAGTGTATGGGGATGGGAATGAAATAACGGTTAGGGTCAGAAGGTGTAGAGGTGTGATCATCATAAGGATCGATAGCAGCAGCAGCAGCAGGCAAAAAGCCATCGATAGCTCATCATCATCATCATCATAATCATACTACACGTACAAGAACAAACACTGAGAGAGTGATCCCCAAAACACATCCCTTCTAATCTATCGTCTCTAGCTCGCATACAGATGTTGCAGAAATGCATCCTCTCTTCATTATAATCCATCGTTCATCCCCTTTCTGCCTGATGAAACCTGAAACCCGTTCTAGCGCTCTGGTATCTCGTTTTCTTTTTGTTTAATTTTAAGTGTCACTCCCGAACTCTAGGGCACACAGATCTCTTATCATATGCTTTACTCTATTCGTCCTTTTTTTTTTTAAACAAAAAACCATCCTTACATGCAGCGTTTCTTGGTTTGTGTGTTGGTCGTGTTCGAAATGGGTTGCCCTTGCCTAAGAAGTTGCTACAGTTGCGCGCGCGCGCGCGTTCGTCTGTGTACAACCTAGTTTCCTTCTTCTGTGATACAAGAAAAGCACACTTGTGATAAAGTGAAATTTATTCGTACATAATTTTTGTTTTTCGTTCGTTTAGTTTTTTGTTCGCTTTGTTATCCTTAGTTCCTGTTCCGTTTTGCGTGTACCGATGAACGTCCCGTGTTTTTTTTTGTTTTTTTTGTTCCTTTTTTCGTTTGTTTTAATTTCCTTGTTAATGTTTAATGATATATATGTGTATGTGTGTGTGTGTACGTTTATGGTTGTCAATAATAATGATACGGCACATGGACTTATGGAAAGCGAATTGAGGTGATAGAAAAGGGGTAGAAATGGGGAGGGCATGTACGTGAGATGAGATCAACAAAAACCAGTCGTTAAACAGAGATCGTGATAGAGTGGTGTGAAAGTGAGAATGAGAGATTTTTTATGTTGAATGAATGGGTGTACAGTACCGGCCCCAGCATTAGTTAGTGGTTGCTGCGTGGTAGAATTAATATCGGCAAGCGTACGATCGATCATTTCTGAACCAAGGGGAAGCAATTCGAACCGACCAACACAAACACACAGAGAGGCAATATTTTGTTTCAACAGGACGAATATGAGTGAAGTAGTGATAAGAGCTGCCTTGTTGCGGACGGGTAGATACGGTTAACTCAACATCACAAACAGATCCACCTTTAACATTGATTAAACAGAAAAAATCTGTTCATTTTGCCTAAACAGATGCAAAATCTGATGCCATTTTCTGGTGTTTTTCTGTGCAAATAGTCGGTTGAGCCGACCGAACGGAACAGAAATTCCGATTTTAATTTGTCAGAGTGAACCTCTTTGGAAAGTTTTGGTGTGAGTTTCGCTTTGAATCGCGATCATAATCGCTGGTGCTTTCCTACACAGCACACTCAACATACACGTACCCATGCTCAAAAGGAGTAAAAGGAAGCAATAGCAATTTTAGTTGTACCTTAAACCAAAACAGACCGTGGTGCTTCTACATACGGGCACAGCTTTCCAGTGGCTCGTTTTCATCCATTCATTCATATGCCTTGGACGCGCTTCTCAACATTTCTCAATTCTCGTTCCCCTTCGTAATCCCAAACTTATCCCACCTTCGTCATCATCGTTAGGCTCTCATCGTTATTAAAGAAGAAAAACGGCTCGACAATTTCATGCACCTAATTTGTTTTTTTTTTTCGTTGTTTCGGAGCGGTTTTTGTTTTACGTTAAATTTTCATTTCATTTTAGTTTATAGTAAGTAGATGTGTTGTTGTATTCTTCTCCCTTCATTGTGCGTACGTTCGTTCATCCGGATTTGCGTTTTAAATGTTTCAGTCGCAATAGAGAGTTACAAACACACACACACACACACATACACAGATCCACACTCACCCATGCATACACCATACACACTCACTTCTTTACCTATATGTAGATAGATTTTTTTAAATAATTTTATTATGTTGTACGTTAATAAAATCGAAAAGTAACCGTTGAGTTTATTGTCTCAACCCAACCTCGTGTTGTGTGTGTGTGTATGTGTTACCTTAACACCGTCGTCGCCATTTGTTGTTTGGATGATAGACCTCTTGTAATCGTGGGGGACGCAGTAAAACCATGACATACTACTACCATCCTTCCTTTTGCTACAGTTTCCTCTATGAATGATCCCGTTTTTCCCTTTTTTTTTCCTCCCAAAAAACATTTTCCCATCCCTCACCCCTACAGATGCGTGTGGTGCGGCCGTTTTGCTTCAGCTACGGCTTAAGCACGAGCAGCAACAAGCCAAAAAGAAGCTATTGAAATCCAAATCCTTGCCCGACATGAAGACGATAAGTTAAAACTGCGGTGCAGAAACTTCTTTCCCGGAGAGGAGGGTTCTTTGCAAACTCTGCGTTTCTTCTGTTTCGCTTTACACACATCCATCATCTCCCCTGCCCTGAAGAGGTAATAATTTTGCGTGCCTGTGTATATCTTTTTTCCTTCTTTGCATCAGTTTAAAAATAAACTTTTTCTGATACTTCTTCTGTATACTATCCTCTCATCTAATAAAGTTGTGTTTTTTTTCGTAAAAAGCAACAGCATCAGCAGAGCATGCACGAAGAAAGAAAACGCTTAGATTGGGTTGTGGTTGGTGGTTCAAGCTATTTTGCTATCTATTTCGCCTTCACTTCCGGCTGTTCTTCTTGTTCCAACTTTTTCATAAGCGTTTCCCGCTCAACCGCTAGTTGAATTTTTCGCTTTTCCGCTTCGATTGCCTCGAGATCGATGTTGGCGGTGCCGAACTTGCTGTGGTGATGCTTTAGCAGTGGTTCCTCTTCCTCATCGCTTTGTTTTTTGAGCGAATCGCGTATGACCTGTTCCCGGTTCGTGTGCCATTTGTACTGCCAGAATCGAACCTCCTCCATCGTGGTACCGGTTGCGCGCATTATGCCAAGCGAAAGGCCACCGGCAAAACCGCCGAGCACCAGCCCCACCAGCCCACCGGAAGCCATCCCGCGTAGACCCATGCTAAATTTGTACATTGCACCTGTAACGCTACCGGCAGCCATGTATTCGTACAGCGAGGACTTTCCACGGTACACCGAAACCATCGTCTGAATGCCACTGGAAAGATATGGACGCATTGCAAGCGTTAGTGTAAATGCACCTGAGTTGCAACGGAACCATTTCAAACGGATGTTTCTTACACGTAGCTCGTGGTAAAGAGCGCCAAACGCCAACCCCATCGGAACGCACCCTTGGCAAAGTTTAGCGTAACCTGGTCCTGTAGCTTTTTCTTCGCCTCAAAGCTTGACTGAAACGCCGTCGCTTGGTTACGCTCGAGAAAGTTCATGTAGGCGACGCGTGAATTTACGAACCCACCATAGCAGGCGCCGAAAAGAAAGCCAAGAAAGCCGGCCTGATAGATGGAGTTCAGTTCGCTCGAAACACGTCCAAATTCGCTAAAAAAGAATAATAATAATCCGGAAACATATTAACAAAAAGAATTTAGAAGGTAATTTGTTACACTTACTCTATCGTAAACATCATTTGCAACCGCTCCATGCCGGTTTGTTTATCACCGGGCGCCTCCTCGTACATGCTCTGCACGGTTTTAGTGTCGATTGTAATCTGATCATGATCGTTTGCGGTAAACGGAAGCAGTCCAGCCGACACGATACCACCCGGGACGCAAAGTTTGCGGAATGTCCTCCACGGCAATATCCTCGATTGCATGGTGCGCGCGTACACAGAAAACGGAACCCGAATCTCACTACCGTGGAATAGTTTGCATAACTGCTGGTGAATGTTGTTTTTTTTTCTTAATCAAATTTTGACAGTCAGCTGTTGTCATGTACCGCTGTAACGTGGGTTTGTTTGTGTTGATATAGCGAGACGTACCGCAGCCGCAACCGCTGTACGAACACACGTTTTTGAATCGAGAGATGATCAAGAAGCAGTTTTTTACGATTTATCGTGGAAAATGTTTCGATAAAATTTAATACTAGCAAAGCACAGCTAATAAGTATTTGTTGAAAGTGGTTTTAAGAAGTGCGTTCCAGAAGTGAGTTCCATATATACTCAACAAATTTAAACTAGAATAGACTTCCTTAATACGGAGCATTCCAGTGATCTGACCTTTATTCTTGTAGGTAGTTTATCACTCTACTCACAATATATCTTTCAAATGATAGAGTTAAACTACTTTGTTTTTCGCATTGCATAATTAAAGTTGCAGAGAAAACCTTTGCTTCAATTTCCCTTTCAACATAAACAACCTTTTTCCTCTAAACAAATCCGCAAAGAAAAGGAAACGGGCGAGGAATTGGTTTTTGTTTGACCACATGAATGATAGGCGGAAATTGCATCGATTGCTGTACACCATTATTGAATTTGATTTCATCTCTCTCCTTGCGTATGGACCATACCCAAACTCGCGCTTTATAATCGTACGGGTAGGAACACACCGAGCTCTCTCACTCTTGAGCATGGCACTTCCAACGGCACCCAAACTGCGCTGTGTATCGGAACTGTGTCAACAAGAAACTTTCTCCCGCGGGCTCGTCACAAATCTCCTACCAAAGTGTGATGATCGCGCGGTCGGTGGGCACCTCGGCTGGGTCAGCATATTTTGGCCAATGGAATGACGACGATGACGATGATGATGGTTTGTTGTTAACGACTGCGGTGGTAGCGAGCGTACCATCCAGTTTCAGTTTCGTTTTCGATTCCATTGTCGGCGGATGTAAATCGGTAAGTCAGCATCGGGAATCGAAACCAAGTCCAAGATGTCTTTCCCATACAGCATAGACTTTGTGGAACCGGAACAAAACGAACAGTTGCTGAAAGATTTTCATGGTTTGTTGTGCCACTAGCATTTTGTTCGTAGTTCGGTAAGATGGACTATTTAATGATATTTCCCTGCTTCTTTTTTTTAGGTGAACGTACCGGATTCGTACAAGTTGGAGAAAAGCGGTGGTTTTTCCCGTCCCGTTTTAAGCAGTATGCAGAAAGTTTATACTCGTTCGAAGCGCGATCAGACGATACGTGGGTAATGAACGTTTGGTGAGATGCAGTTAAGCTAAGGAAGGATAAAATTTGCATAATTATCCCACAGATCGTTACCTTTCCGCGATCGGGCACAACGTGGTCGCAGGAGATGGTTTGGTTGATATGCAACGAGCTTGACTTTGACACCGCGAAAAGCATACCATTGACGCAGCGATTTCCCTTTCTCGAGTACGTTCAAAGAGCACAGTTTCTTCCTTTTAAAAACATGTTATATTACCTCTTTTTATTATTAAAGATTCCACCTGTTTGTGCACGATGAAGTAAAGGCGGAATTTTTGAAGGAAAACGAACACGACGAACAATGCATGAAGTTTATCGAACAGCTTTCTCAACCCGTCGGTCTGATGCTGTCGGAAATGAAGACTCCTCGGTTTATTAAGACTCATCTGCCCATTTCGCTGCTACCACCGAGTGTGTTTGAGAAGAAAGCAAAGGTAGAGAAAATGGGCAAAACAAAAGGCAAACCATCCTGTGGTTAAATGATAAATGTGCGTGTTGTTTCCTCTTTTGCAGATCATCTACGTCGCCCGGAACCCGTCCGATGTGGTTGTTTCCTATTACCATCTGAATCGTTTGTACCGGACCCAGGGATATGTTGGTGATTTTGAGACATTTTACAACTATTTTGAGAAGGATTTAAGTAAGTTTAGACTTCATTGTAAGGTGCATAACACGTTTGCGGGTGCTAATACCCAGTCATACCTTTTAAGCTCCCTGGTCACCGTACTGGACCCACATCAAGGAAGGTTGGGCAGCGAAGGACCGTGAAAATGTGCTCTTCATGTACTATGAAGATATGAAACGCAATCTTCCCGATACCATCCGCAAGACGGCAGCGTTCCTGGGAAAATCTTTCGCCGATGAGCAAATCGAGAGCATGTGCACCCATTTGGACATTCGAAACTTCCGCAACAATAAATCGGTCACGTGCGAGGAGCTTACGACGGTTGGTATCTTGAACCGCGGCGAACAGGGATTCGTACGCAATGGCCAGGTACGGGGCAATGCGGAAGAGATGACGGAGGATATTAGGCGGCGAATTAGTGAATGGACCGAGCGAAATTTGGACGGAACCGATATCAAGTTCCCGGATTGTTAAGGCACCGAAGGTTTAAGGTTTTTTCAGTTCTTGTAATTGGTTTGTTTTAATTGTAATCGAGAATAATATAAAATGTTTTTTGAAAGATTAGAATAAATATTTGAAAAGTGTAAAATCTATCTTGCGTAGATGAAATTACGCAAATTGCACATCCTTCTATTGTTTGGAATGGGTTTGGAAAACGGAACAAACATGAAGCGTTTCGCAAGAGCTTTTCCGTTGACATTTGGTCGAACCGGCGGTTTAGCGACGCTTTCAGGTTTGAGGTCGAATCGAAAAGTCACACTTGAAAGAGCATTAAATGTACATTGAAATATGTTTTTTGGACTTTTTAAAGAGTATCATGTTGTAAAAAGTGTACTCAAGTGTTTCTGAAAACGTTATCAAAGGAAATATTTTAACAAAGTCGTCAAAAAGAACTTTAATTGTGTTAAAAGCGTGTGTTCAATATCTCGCTCGATAAATATGCGAGACACGAACTAGATTGCGACCTTCAGCAGTGTAAAGGTACCCTTATTACTAGAAGCCTGATTTGGACCAATCAGCGTTCGCCAAATATTCTTGAAAGCACCACGTAAGAAGGTCGCTCCATACGAAGCACTGCAAAACCGTAGCCTACTGTGACGTCATACGGCTCAATGCACGAGAGTAAACAGTGCGGCATGATACACTGTACGCAATCCCACCTGCAGGTACGACTATGGCCGACCGCTTGGTTGATAGTTTATTTGACAGCGGCTTTCCGTAGCGCACAGTGTATTCGTTTGTTAACCGTCGAGAGGTAAGCGGCCTCCGCGTTCCTTGATTCTCACAATACATTTCCGACGGCGATTTTCCATTCTCTGTCGTTCGTTCCGGTGGGTGTTGTGATTGTGTGTAAAGTTGGGCTGTAAAACGGTGCCAGTATGAAGTACTTGCTACTTCTAGTACTGGGTGTGTTCCTGGTTTCGGGTAAGTGATGGGCAAGGGTTCTCGCTTCCCGTTACACCCACCGCCATTGGGTGTACGTGGCCAATCGAACATTCGAGATGTCGCAATCTCGTGCCCCGGCGACGTTCCATATCCCTTTGTGTTGACGTGGTTCATCTACATGGAATTCCAATCCAATTGCAGGAATACACCATGTGCGTGCGGAAGCCGATGATGACGACGACACACTGCCAATGGTGGACAACAATCTCGGTGCATCGAAGGAAGGCTCGCGAACCGATTCGGAGGCGGTCAAGCGTGAGGAGGAAGCTATCAAACTGGATGGTCTGAACGTGGCCCAGATGAAGGAGCTGCGCGAAAAGTCGGAAAAGTTTACGTTCCAGGCGGAAGTGAACCGTATGATGAAGCTCATCATTAACTCGCTGTACCGCAACAAGGAAATCTTCCTGCGTGAGTTGATCTCGAACGCGTCGGACGCACTGGACAAGATCCGTCTGCTTTCGCTCACCGATCCGTCCGTGCTGGATAGCAACCGTAATCTGGAGGTGAAGATTAAGGCCGATAAGGAGGGCAAGGTGCTGCACATCATCGACACCGGTATCGGTATGACGAAGCAGGATCTGGTGAACAATCTGGGCACGATCGCGAAATCCGGAACGGCCGATTTCCTGTCAAAGATGCAGGAAAAGGATAATAAGGCCGACGGGCAGGACGTGAACGATATGATCGGTCAGTTCGGTGTCGGTTTCTATTCGGCGTTCCTCGTCGCGGACCGTGTCGTGGTGACGACGAAGCACAACGACGACAGCCAGTACATCTGGGAGTCGGATGCGGCCAGCTTTAGCATTGTGGAGGATCCGCGCGGTAATACGCTGGAGCGTGGTTCGCAGATTTCGCTGCACCTGAAGGAGGAAGCGCTCGATTTCCTGGAGGACGATACGGTCAAGCAGCTGATCAAGAAGTACTCGCAGTTCATCAACTTCCCAATCTACATGTGGACGAGCAAGGAGGTGGAGGAGGAGGTTGCCGTCGAGGAGGAAACCACCGAAAAGCCAGTTGATGCGAAGGAGGACAGCACGGACGAGGAGGAGGACGTGAAGGTCGAGGAGGAAGAGACGACCGACAGCGACAAGCCGAAGACGAAGAAGGTGAAGAAAACGGTCTGGAACTGGGAGATCATGAACGACAGCAAACCGATCTGGACGCGCAAGGTGAGCGAGGTGACGGAGGAAGAGTACACCGAGTTCTACAAGAGCCTCACGAAAGACACATCGGAACCGCTCACCCAAACGCACTTCATCGCCGAAGGAGAGGTCACGTTCAAGTCGCTCCTGTACGTACCGAAGGTGCAACCGTCCGAAAGCTTCAACAAGTACGGTACGAAGGCGGACAACATCAAGCTGTACGTGCGCCGTGTGTTCATTACGGACGAGTTCAACGATATGATGCCCAACTACCTGAACTTTATCCGCGGTGTCGTCGATTCGGACGATCTCCCGCTGAACGTGTCACGTGAAACGCTCCAGCAGCACAAGCTGATCAAGGTGATCAAGAAGAAGCTTGTCCGCAAGGCGCTCGACATGATTAAGAAGATCGACAAGGAACAGTACGACAAGTTCTGGAAGGAGTACTCCACCAACATTAAGCTCGGTATCATGGAAGACCCAAGCAATCGTTCCCGCCTCGCCAAGCTGCTCCGCTTCCAGTCGTCCTCGACGAAGAACAAGGAGTTTACCAGTCTGTCGGACTATGTTGCACGCATGAAGCCCAAGCAGGATAACATCTACTTTATCGCCGGTCCGAACCGTGCTGAGATCGAAAAGTCTCCGTTCGTTGAGCGTCTACTGTCGCGCGGCTACGAAGTCCTGTTCCTGGTGGAAGCCGTCGATGAGTACAGCATCTCGGCACTGCCCGAGTTTGATGGCAAGCGGTTCCAGAACGTTGCCAAGGAAGGTTTCACGCTAACCGAATCGGAAGAATCGAAGGCACGGTTCGAGGAGTTGAAGACCGAGTACGAACCGCTGCTCAAGTGGTTGAACGATGTGGCGCTGAAGGACAAAATTGCCAAAGCGCAACTGTCTGAACGGTTGGCCAACTCACCGTGCGCACTGGTCGCCTCGATGTTCGGCTGGACCGGTAACATGGAGCGGTTGGCACTGGCCAACGCGCACCAGAAAACGGACGACCCGCAACGCCACTACTATCTGAATCAGAAGAAAACGCTCGAAATCAATCCGCGCCATCCGCTGATGCGTGAACTGTTGCGGCGCGTTGAGGTCGACACGGACGACCTGGTGGCGAAGGATATGGCGGTGCTAATGTTCAATACCGCCACACTGCGATCGGGCTTCCAGCTGCCAGAGACGGCCGACTTTGCCGACAGTATCGAGCGCATGATGCGCCAAACGCTGGGTGTATCGCTGGACGAGAAGCCCGAGCAGGAGGTGTTCGTGGACGACAGACCGGCGGGCGAGGCGGGCGCTGGTGCGGACGAGGAAGAAGAATCGATCGATGCCGACGGAGAGCATGACGAGCTGTAAATCCGACGAACGCGCCTCTTTTTGCATGACTGAGATGATTGTGTGTGTGTGCGTGGTATGACTGGGTATAGGTGTGGTGTATTCTATTGTATGTAAGTGATACAAAGTCGCAAGCGCGTGTGCGTGTGCGTGAATTGTAATGTAAGGATTCTAGTGTAGCGCAAAGGCAAAGAGGACTATCGACTGAGATGTAAAACCTTCCGTTTGCTTCCGTTCCGTTGTCGGAGCTGGAAGCGAAAGTCTGAAGACGGAAACAATAACACAAAACGTTCAAATCGGGGCACAACAACACACACCCACACACACAGCTAGAGGCGGCAGCAGCAGATGGCGAGAGGGACAAATTTTATTGTCCAATAGTGGCCCGAACAAGAAGCAACAAACACTGCTAAAAACACTCGTGTAAACACTCCTTACCTATATTACGTTTAAGAGTAAAACTAATTCCCGCTGTTCCCTCCATTAGTTTTTTTCCCTCGATGTGTTGTGGGTGCAATTTAAATCTGTACTGCATTTGTGTATGATGTACGAGTCGTATGTGTGTATATGGACAAAAGACTATTTAAAAGATATTTTCAATCTTTCGTTTTTGCGATTTCCACGAACAACAAAACCTACAAGCGAGTAATAGAGATGTAAAACACAAGAAGACAAAAGCGAAAATAAAACCATCGTCAAAATGTAAATTGCTGCTAATTGTTTGATTACTGTTTAATAGAAAAAATTATCTTGATTATTTAACGGGGTAAAAACAGGAACATTTAGTAAAGATTAATAATCTGCTTTGTGGCGTACATTTTCATTGTCCGGGAACATTTGGCCTGCTACAGACGTATTTTAGAAACCGTTTAGCGCCGTCATCTGCCCTTCGTATAACATGATCATCCCATCGAATTCTGGTCAGTTCGCCGCACAATAGAATTCATCTCTATATCGGACCAAGACACGATTTGGGCATGGTCCTCTCGAATACGCTGCTAAGAGACTTTCGTCAATTTTAGACCGAGTTCTCCAATTTAAGTGTGTGATCGCATGGAAATGTTTTGTTCGGGATTATCAGCCAAATAATTGAAAAACTGTGAACCTTATTTTTTTCATACAATTTGACTACTTTGATAAACTTTTCATTTCGCACGTGTTTATGTTACCTTAGCAACCACCACTTGCATAGGCGCAAGCAACACCACGTGGTGTTTGACAAGCGCTTAATGATATTAATTAAATTAGGAACATAACAAAACCGGTACTCCGGTGTGATTGTATTGTGTTGCACGCCTTTTGTTATCCAGATTTTTTATCGTTGCGCCTGTGGCTATGAAATCATCTCACTACCACACTAAACAACAAAACGCGCGGTATGGTTGTTTCCTTATTGTTCCAGCGCTATAACGGAAAGAGATGGCAGTAGAATGCTCCAGCCCTTCTCTAATACCCACGAGTTCGTCCGCATCGATCATTGGCGTGTGTTCCCTCCTTAACAAACGTAAATTAACCTCACACCAACCACCGATCGAGCGCCTGGATCCATGTGCTGGAGTCGTTCCGTTGCTGTCTTCGCTGGATGCTGTGAGTAGCGGCAACTTGTGTGATTTTGGTTTCCTATAGCGCAGTACCAATCTTGTGTGTTCTTCCTTCAAATAACGATCGCGTTAGTAAACAGCATCTTGAGCTAAAACGAGTGAGTAAAACATGCCATTCTGTGTACTCGATCTGCATAAGCAGTACATCCTTGTTTTGAGAAAAGCGTGATGATCTGCTTCAATATGTGTGTGTGTGTGCATGTTTGCTGCCAGTCTCTGTTTGTGCCCTCCTTCGTTTTTTTTACAATAAACAATCCCTAACCTCCAAAATTGACCTCCCAAGCAACGGGGTTCCGCTTGCAAATGGCATTTAATCCGCTCACTGTATTGGCACTATCGCCCGCGGAACTAACCCCTCCG
>KZ062069.1:182400-194920 GCA_002091835.1 Anopheles maculatus | reverse complement strand
CGGACTCATGCCCTGCCAGGAAGGTGCTCGTCAGCGACCCGTTCAGCACGAGGCGCAGAGGAGCACAGCGAGCTCATTGGCTGGATCAAGTGGAGTCAAACCTGAGGGATATCGGATGCAGCCGGGGATGGAGGAGTGCAGCCATGGACCGAGTTTCCTGGAAACGGATTGGACACCAGGCCATGTCTATTCGACGTGCTCCCTAGGAGCAGGTCACGAAAGAAGAAAGAAGAAGAATGAATGGTCGTTAACTGAATCAAGGAGGAGTTCATTATGTGCTAGTCGGATACAGCCTTGGCTGGACCAATTCAACCTGCCAACGGTTCTAAAACCTGACCCTGTCTCATCTACGTGCTTTTTAGATGAGATCTATATGAATTCGAAACAATGTGATAATGTTCAATAATTGTGACGAGCATTATTAACAAAACATTTACAACCACTAAAAACTTACACATACTAACGGTCTAACATTGCCGACCACTGGTCCGTAGTAGAAGAACGGCACCTAGCCACCGCACCACACAACAAAAATTCGCTTGGGACGGCCATTCTGAAAGTGAAGAAAAAAAAGGAGCAGCAAAACACAACATGAAGGAATCACTTCAAGTGACGAATGAAGCGAAACGCTTGTTGCCCCGGGTTCGAACGTTCCAGGGGTTTCCTGCCGGTTCTTTTAGTTCACTTACTCGCGTAGGTACGCTTCACGCAGTTTGTACGATACGCTACAAGGAAAAGTTGTGTTTAAAATAATAAAAAACGCGTTCCGCAGATAAGCAACCGCCACCCCGTGGTACGGATTGCCGGGTTTTTACAATACATACACCAGAGCAGGCATCTCCAAGCTTCCCCAACAATAATAAACGTACCGGTGACGAAATCCCTGGGCGCTGCCAGGGAGCGAGAGAGATCTTGATTGTAATGTCTCGAAGATAGATGAATAAGCGCGACGGCAACCACACAGCAGCAGCAACAAACCCATCCGAAAGACATTTGGTGAGCTTGGTGGACGTGTAGGGTAGACGCCCCCCCCTGCCTTTCGGATTTTAAAAACCGAGCGAAGCGAAATCTCAAGAAACTCGCGCTCTCACTACCGTGTGTTGTTTGCTGATAAGAAGGACATACACACAGCACGCCATCAGTGGTTTTAATCGTACCGTTAAGCGTGAAGGCAAATAGGCAGCTTGGTTTTTGCCTGCCATCACGGAGCCGAAGCGAACCAGCGAACGTGCGTAGACCGACGGGGACAACAAGTGTAATCGACCGCCCTCTTGCTCAGTATCATCCCCGGCCCAATGGTGATCATCGCCAGCTTCCACAGCCAGTTTAGTGCGACGCATCAACATCAACCGCAGTGCAAATAGCAGTCCCGTGCTCGTTGTGCAGTGATGCCATTACCAACACCAGCCGGACAGGGATAGTAACGCAGGAACGCGGGTTCGACGTCGATCGACACTGATCTCACAAATCCGGATTGCGACACCGCTATAGTTTCGGTGGTGCGTAATTGTGTTTGCCGTGCGCCTTCTTCCGATTATCTCGGGGGCCATTGCCGTGGTGCGTGCAGAAGCAGTTTGTCAATTTGGTGGAAACCTTTTCCTCCCTTACTGTCCGTGCCAATGTTACTAACGCAGCTCGAGATTGCAGTCGGAAATCCAACGCTCAAGCGGAAGTATAGTGGGGACTACGGAGCGCTCAAGAAAAAGATGGAAGCCATCAATTGGAACAAAATCATGTACATCGCGCATGAGGAAAAGGTGAAAAAGGAGAACCTTCTCCCCATTGGGCGAACAGAATTAGTAAAAAAACAAAAACCGAGCCTTCTGCTTCTCTTTTCCGGTAGCTTATATACTTCGACCAGAAAACATACCGCCTGCCGGAAGCGATTGTGACGATGTATGCCGATCGGGTGCTGCATCTCGATCTGAGCCACAACAAACTGTCGGCCTTCGATGCGCTCGAACGGTTCCCGTTTCTTGTGGAGCTGGTGCTGGACAATAACTACCTAACGGATGAGATTATCTTCCCCGCCCAGCTTAACAATGTGAAGCTGCTTTCGCTGAACAACAACAAGGTAAGTTCGATGTGATAAGCCACCAAAGGCAAAGGCTATCGCACGGACGTACTCCCGATAGCGGCAGCGGCACGATCGGGCCCCAATTCGGCAACTGCACGTTTGTGCGTTCGTACTACAGAGCATTCTTCCTTTCTGCCCTTCGGGTGTTGTAGTTCAAAAATTTGGATTTACTGCTCACGAAACTTTCGCTCTGCTTTCCGGAGCTGGAATATCTGAGCCTGCTGGGCAATCCGGCCTGTCCGTGTCATCTGCTCAACTTGAAGTACACCGAGTACGACTACCAGAAGTATAGGTAAGATTCGGACTGATCTTTTCAAAGAGCATGGGGATCCTCACCACAGACCGGGTTTCTTTTCCGGGGGGTAGACTGTACATCATCCGGCACCTGCCCAAGCTTCGCATACTGGACGGCCAGCGGGTGAAAAAGATGGAGCGTGATTTTGTACGCTGCCAGCTGGAGAACTACGGCGAAACGCTAGACCACGATCCGAACGCAGTGTCCGGCAGCGCAAAGCAGCAACACCAAAACGTCCGCAAGAGCAACACTCTGAAGCATCTCTACACGACCGTCAGCAGTGGGCTGGGGCTGCGCCGAAAAACGCCACCAGTTTACAGCCCGCTACCGGAAACGTTGCGCGAGGTCGGGGATCATCGTGGGGCGTACGGACGATGCCGTTACCGATATGTTGGCGCACAGTCCGAGGGAAACCGGTTCATACTCAACAATGACTTATGATGAGTAGGCGAGCGATGCGCCCTTTTTATTATATGTATGTTTGGTGTGTGTGTGTGTGTATGCATGTGAGCTTGTAATGCTTTTAAGAGAAAGAGAAAACATATCATTTTAAATGGAAAGAAGCATGGAATTCATACATTAAAACAAGCGAGTATTGTGTTAGTTCTTTCCCACGCCGGTCAACTCCTGGATGCTTTTGATGAGCAGCGCGTTGTACTCTTTGTGATTTACCGGGGTCGCACCGACAGCCGACGTTTTATTGCGTGGCTGCTCGCCAAAGTACTCCACCTTGGTGCGTAGCTTGAACACGAACGACTTGAAGCTGATCGCCGCGAACAACTTTTCCGCCTCTTCCTTCTGATACTCGAGACTGCTACCGATCTCCTGTGACGTTTTGCCCAGCATCTCTTCGGCCAGCTCGGTAAACACCGTTATCCAGCGGTTCGAGGTCCAGTCGCCGATAAGCATCTGCGTGAGAGAGAGCGAGAGAGAGCGAGAGAAATGTGACATTATATTCTAAAGAATCGCTCCAATCGATACCGTTCAACCCGCTACACTTACATTCACCAGCAGCCGGTATTTAAAGTTGGGAAACTCGGCATTACACTTCTCGCACCGGAACTGCCCATTCTCCTGGTCGATCACCTTCTTGTTGCAGTCCGTCTGCGGGCATGCTTTGTACACCGCGTTGGCCGATTTGATCGTGTGCACCATTGCCTTCACCTGGAAGTAGTCGGGCTTATCGCCCGCTCCCAGGTTCCGGTCCTTTGCTTCCTGGAACGACAGCCACTCGGTGGTGAGACCCGCTGCACCACCGCCGGTACGGGCCGACACGCTGCTAATCGATGCTTCGCTTCCTCCGCTCTCGAACCATCCGCGCACCTTGTGCGCCATCTCAATGTCTGGATTGAGCTTCATCACGCTGCCACCAATGAGGCCGAGCGTTTTACCACCGCCAAACTCGCTCACCCGGGCACCCTTCAGCATGACGACCGGGTACGTTTTGGTGGGGAAATTTTGGGCATCATCACCCCACAGCGTCAGCTGCACGGATGCGGCACTCGAGTCGACGAGCGTTATCTCACGCTTCCGTAGCTCCCGGCCGGATGATTTCGCGGTGAACTGCACAACCTCGCCCGCCTCCTTGCACATACCGACCACGTCCACCATCGCGTTCGGTTCCATGTTGGCGATCTGGGAAATCGGCACAAAGTTGTACTGTATCTCCGGCATCGTGCCATCCGCGTCCTTGCACTCCTGCACGATCGTATCGTTCGTCATCGTCATCTCGTAGTCGTTCTTCAGGCTCGAGTACTGCTTGTTGGCCGGTTTGAGCTGGCACTTCGAGATGAAGTACACCTTGTCGACCTCGATCATATCGTAGTACCGGTCGCACTGTTCCTTGAACGCGGTGACGCGAATCTCGCCCGACTCGTCCATCACGTCCATGCTGAACAGCTTTCCCTCGCCCTTCGCATTGCTCCACGTGCGGATGGTCGACTTGGACATGACGCGAGCCTTTATGACCCACTTGTTTTGGTACGGACTGAGCGAAGAAATGGGATGCGTGAGTGAGTCGCTTATCGAGGCGGAATTTGCTGATGCGGACATGGATCGGTTCGCGCTGGTAAATGTCGATCCATTGCTGATGGTACCACCGTTTGTGTCCATCGGACGGGATGCTCCCATGGATGAGCCACCGCTTGCAGCCGATTGTGACGGGGTGTCCGCTATCGCTTGTGGATCACCAATCTTCTCACCCACCAAACTACCCTCCTTCAGGACGGTCAGTTCCACGATGATCAGCACTCGCTTTTCACCCTTCTCGTTCCGGTTCACGACCGAGGTGGTGTAGCGATCGATCCGGATAATGGTATACTGGGGCAGCTTATCCTGCTTCTGCAGATCGTTGAGCTGCGTGGCAAGCATAGCAAAGCTGTACAGTGACTTCCCGTCCGATATGAGCAAACGGAAGCGCTCAGACTGTTCGCCGCTGCCAGCGATACGCTTCGAGCCAAGGATCTGTACAACCGGGTTTGGCAGCTCGTTGCCCTGCATTACTTCCTGTGGTAGCAATACGGTCGTAAATGAGCTTTGAAGGATGGCATTTTGTTTCTCCCCAAAACGCTGTAACTTACCGCAAGGAATCCGACAGTCAATTCGTGTGAACTCATCGCTGTGCTAGGTGGTATCCCTTTTCTTTCGAGTAAACGAATGCACGGCTAGCAATTACGAACACAATTGATTCGTTCACTTCACATATAACTGGAAAACGAATAATTTTACTTCTGAGTAGGTTGCACGGTACGCAAATCCTAACTTTTTGTTTTCGATGGAATGGCAACAAAATGCGATTGCATTCGGCTGGTGCTGTACGCGGTATGCAGACGATGAAGAAGGCGCCAAAAAATTTGAAAACTGTCATCGACATGACGCGACATGAACATTCATGGAAAAACACAACAAATGCGTTGCAGCGCTGGGCGTAAATCAATCGAACACTCAAAATGATCAACGGAATAAAACGTTTTAAAATATAAACAATAATGCCCATTTTTAGTGGAATTTATCTTTTCCAAGAAATAAAGAAATAGAACGTTTGTCGTCCAGGCGACCAACTTTTGCCCTGAGGGCTTTTTGTACACAAACCAAACGTCAGTTCACTGACAGTTGAGCGCTGCTAAATTTGGTGACCTTCAGCAAAAGGCAAAAGGTCGTCGTTTCGGATTGTAGCTGCACTGCTAGAGCATTTACGGTGCTATTCGTATCCTGACGGGATTTGCTCATCGACTTAGTTTCACCCAAACAAGTGGAAAATCTCGCTACTAAAAAGAATGGCCGGAAAGTACCGTATCGTGATGGTTCGCCACGGTGAATCGGAATGGAACCAGAAAAATCTGTTCTGCGGATGGTTCGATGCTAACCTCAGCGACAAGGGTACGTACAGGCGCGATGATAAGGTGCTTCCTGTTTGTTGTGATGTAACTATGTTGTAATATTACTGTTGCCTCCACCTTTTTTTTTAGGCAAGGAGGAAGCCCTGGCCGCCGGAAAGGCTGTGAAGGAGGCCGGCCTGAAGTTTGACATTGCCCACACGTCGCTGCTAACCCGGGCCCAGGTTACGCTCGATTCGATCCTGAAGGAGTCGGGTCAAACGGCCATTCCGATCCAGAAGACCTGGCGGCTAAACGAGCGCCACTACGGTGGGCTGACCGGATTGAACAAATCCGAGACGGCCGCCAAGTACGGCGAGGATCAGGTGCTGATTTGGCGCCGTAGCTTCGACGTACCGCCACCAAACATGGAACCGGACCATGCGTACTACAATGCGATCGTAAAGGACGAACGGTACAAGGACGATCCGAAGCCGAACGAATTCCCGATGGCCGAATCGCTGAAGCTGACCATCGCCCGTACGTTACCGTACTGGAACGACGTTATCATTCCGCAGCTGAAGGAGGGCAAGAACATCATTATCGCGGCGCACGGAAACAGTCTGCGCGGTATCGTCAAGCACCTGGACCAGATGACGGACGAGGCGATCATGGGCCTGAACCTTCCCACCGGTATTCCGTTCGTGTACGAGCTGGACGAAAACCTGAAGCCGGTCGTGTCGATGAAGTTCCTCGGTGACGAGGAGACCGTTCGCAAAGCGATTGAGTCCGTCGCTAACCAGGGCAAGGCAAAGTAAGGTGCAAATGCCGGCAAGATGCTATATTCGAATATGCTCTGTTTGTGTTTCTTTCCGTTTTGTGATGCGTCCATCGTAAAAAAAATATCGTTGTTGAGGAAGACCCGAGCAGCAGTCAGCCAGTCTGCCAAGTCAGTAATTTATTTATAGCGTAGTCGTGTTGTATAGAGTGCACCACTCTAGTTAACGTGCATCTACCGCGCGTGTTCGGCACGCACCACGTACCGAGACCAGATTCCACGAATCGTAATCTTAAATAATGTATCGTTGAGGATAACCACCACGGAATAAAAACTTCATTTGTTGACTGTCTGTAAAGCTTCAGACTTTTATTGTTGGAAGATTAAACCATTTTTTTTAATGTAACGTAAGAGCATAAAACGAAAGATTGATTTTAAGGATTTTCCATACGCTGGACCAGTGTCCTAGCGATACACCCGACTATCCACCCGTTAGCATGTATTTTAGGGACAGAAAAAATGCTTTATCAATTAATTTATAATAGAAAACACGAGATAAATTGCGTCTGAAAATTTGTTCTCACTATCAGCGCAAAATCTCAAACGAAGAAATTGGAAACGAAGAATTGAAAGAAATTGAGACACATCCTGACAACTGGCCATACTCAATTAAGCCAATTTGCAACATCTTATTCCTTTTGGAGAACACAGTAAAAGATTCCCATTCTCTATATGGAAGAAGCTGATGAGGAATAACTCTTGGTGATATGTTGAAGAAGTTGGAAGACAAGATGGATATTGTTATATTAATTCCTCAGTCTAAGCCAACGATAAGAGGGCTGGCGGCCCTCATGAAATATTCCAACAGTTGGAGCCGGACGCAGCCTCCAGTACGCAGCCGAGATGAACAGGCATGAACGCTGTAGCTTCGATTCTCGAAGCATTGTCTTCTTTGATGATCGACGAGTAATCCGATGAGCGACGTACGAGGGGATTCTGTCCTGCGCCAACGAGTTGAACGGACGCGGGTGTAGAATCCCGTCCGGACCGCCTTCCCGTACGCAGGACTGACTATCAAGAATGTCATAGAAAGCTAGAAATAGTAGGCCCAGTATCGTTTGCATAAAAAATGAATTACTTCGATAGTTCATAACATTTTTATACGATTCCTACAGCCAAGCAGCATTTTACAAAATCATTGCTACTCCTAATCGGGCAGTTTAGTTCGGAATCTAGAAGGGTCTCGTCGGCTCCCCCGTGTAAGCGGCGTCGTATTAGGAAATTCCCCCATAGTGATTCCGTTCCCCCATAGTGAGGACCAGTGGCGGATCAACGTAGGTGCGGAGGGAGCGGTCCCTCGGGGCCTCGGCGACTAGGGGGGCCTCCTCGAAGATGGAAATACCCTCCCCCTCCCGCCACGTTCTTGTGAAGAAGCGTTTTGTAAGAGGCCTACCAATGACCTCGTGGTTGCAGGGTCCTCGGATACCGGGTCCCCTTTTATAGGGGGCCTCGTTTTTATGCAAGGGGCCTCTATACTACACAAAAATTTCATCAGGTCATGCCTCATACAACCACCCCTCACCCCCCTCCCCCCGTCGCCAAATAAAACTCGAGTAGAATTTTTGGGGCCCCAACTTCCTCACCGCTCAGGGCCCCAAAACAGCTTGATCCGCCATTGGTGAGGACTGACTATCCAACTATGCGGTATCTATCTAGTCTAGTAAGCCAAAAATGGCAGGCATGACCTAAGAGGTCATTAGGCCAAGAAAGAAGAAGAAGCTCTTTCCGGAACTCGACAATTTATTGCTACGGATAAGGATAAGATCCGCCGTACTACACTGCCGGTAGAGTGGCTTGTTTAAGACACAGGCGTCATCGAATGAAAAAATCGTAAATACCAGTCAATTTTTTGTTAGTTTTTAAGAAGTTTTATTAACGTCACCCTCCAAAGTATTTGGTCTTAAACGTAAAACGAAACAAAAAGAAAGAACACAGTTCGAGTTATTATAACATTTATTTTTTATTTTTAGTTTTCTTTCGTATATAGAGCAGTTACAAAGGTGGTTGATCTTTTCCTTTTATTTCTGTCCTTCCCTAACTATCTCCTAACGGTGCTCTCTTCCTTGCTAATCTTGCGCCTTTGGGGCCTTTCCCACCATGTTCCCTATTAACTGCCCTTTACCTAAAACGCATCGCTTTCCTGGCTCCCTACAACTGCTGCCTGCGGCGACTCGTCGTTCGCCTCCTGTTCCTGTTCCGTTTGTTTCGCGCGATTGTATGTATGTATGTATGGGGGGAGGCTGTGTGTGTGTGTGTTTTGTTGATGGTTGTTTTGCCTCATTCATTCTCGCATTCATTTAAACGGTGGAACCACTTACGGAAGTGTTTCCATTCTGTCTCAACGACATGTGATTTGATTTCTTTTCCAGTTTTGTTTTCTTAAATGAACCCCAAAACGCTTCCTCCCTGTTTCTTTTTTGCGGTCACACAATATCACACTACCCTGTGATTATTTCGCCATTTGTTTTTTGCTTTTCTGTTTGCATCAGTTGGTGTGTTTGTTTGTTTGCTTCCTGTAAAGAGTTGTTACATAGCGCAAATTTGTTCTGGTTTAGCTTTTTTTTTGCCCGTTTTTGTTTTCATCTTTTGTTATCCATTTGTTGTGTGTTTGATGGTGTGTTGTGTTGGTTTACTCGCAGGCTTCCGCGTCTTTTGTTTTACAGTGTGACTGTTGTTAAACAAAACTCAACTCATACTTATTATTCATTGTATAAAAAGAAAAAAAGCTTTTTCACCATTCCTTGTAACGAATTGTTGTTAAAGAAACAAAAACGGCTTTAAATGTTTTTGTTCTACACACTCTTCTGCAGCTATTGATAGTTTATTTTTGTATGCCAAAACTTGGAAAATGTGTGCCGTGTGCCAGGGCATGATTTAAAGTCGAAAACTAAAACTGTGTTGAGTCTGTGTTGATACGAGTGCTGCTTCCAGTTCTTACACAGTGTACCGGCTCACGCTTAGCTTACAGACAGTACAGCCACACAGCCGGGCTTCAACAAAATGGCAAATGAGATGTTTCCTAAGCGATCGCTGACAGCGTCGTTTAAAAAAAATGTTATAATATGATGAAAACGTATAAATGGCGACATCCCTCATTACATTGCGGACACTACTTGCGACACTACTCCCCCAGGGCCCCAGGTCCATGTGGCTCTCTGCTCGTGTGTGTGTGTTGTTTTCGTGGGGGGGTTTTTTTGTTATATTTATTTCTTCGCGGTTTAATCAAGGGGAACTGTGGGGAGCTGATCATGCTCTGCATTTGCACCTCTCTCTCTCTCTCTCTCTCTCTCTCTCTGTCTCTCTCTGGACCAGGAGTTTTTCCACGTTTCTTATTATTAATGTGTTTCCATGTTTTCTTAAATGAAGGAGGGTGTGATCTTTGCGGTGAAAGACGAAAGGGCAAGACTTTAAAAAGGAAAAACACAGATCTTCACAATGTTCTGCGGGTAGTGGGCTGTGGTTGTGGATTTTTGAGAACAAACGGAAAACGAACCTATCGCCAATTGCGTCCTTCTATGGGTAAATGTGTGTTGTGAGTGTCTTAGAATGTGTATTAAGCTTACGTAAGGATAGGGAGTTTATTCTACCAGTTCGAATCAACAGCAATACCGTGACACCTCTGAGCACACGTCGCTATTGTTTACCTTCTTCTTGTTTGCTTGTTAATTACCAACTGTCTGCAAAACTTCCAACACGGTGGAACGAAAAACTTAAGATAAATGCTAATTACAAAAAAGTACTGTTGAATGAAAAACTGTGTGTATGTGTGAGTGTGTGTGAGTGTGTGTGAAAAAGCGATACTTCCCGAATGCCGGTGTCGTAAAAGGGTATTTTTTCCAGCTTTTTTTGTTGAATTCGTGCTATTTAATTTGACGCACACACCGGAAAAACAGAAAATCCTAATAATAAGCTGCTTGCTGCTATTTCCCTTTGCTTACAACTGTTGCTGTTTTATAATATTGTGGATTTTTGTTTGCTTGTTCTAACTAAGGTTTTCGTTTGCTCTATCACTCTACCCTTTCACTGCCATTACCAAAAGAAGCTGCTGCTGAGCTAGTATATTCTTATATAAAAGTGAAAAAAAAAACAAAATCAACGATCATATATATATATATATATATTATATAGGGTGTAAGTTTTATCTAAAAAAAAAAATAATCGCAACACGATCGCACCGTATCGCAAGGTGGAAAATAATATATAAAATACAATAAAAATATTTATATGTATGTAGCAAATTGAATACACATTTGTTTTTCCTTTTTTGTTCTTTGTCGTAAAACGTATTGTTTGGTTATTTGTGAAATGTTGAATAATGAAAATCTCAAACTGGTAATTGTTATTGGTCTAGTTCGAACTGATAAGCTTTGTTAGCATTGTGTTTTTGATAAAAAAAAAATTGTATTTATTCTGCTTATTGACGTTGGCCAGTAAATGTCAATGGATATAGAAAGGTGTAACACGCAATTATTTAAATTCTATGTGATTATACAGCAAATGTACGGTGTACACAGAAGTTTTATCGTACTTTAGGTTTAGTTTTTCACAATCCATAATGTTTCCTGCGGGGGGGACTGTACTCAATCACTTACTCCGGACGGCCGGGGATTGATGATTTATGAAATGTTTTGCTTAAACAAAAAAACAAAAACAAAAAAGGTTAAAATAAAAAGAAAATTGCTGCCAGAGAAATTTTCCAAAAAATGCACAAAAACCATAGATTCCATAGATGGAAAAGAAACAAAAACAAAACCACAAAAAGTGTGGAAAGTTATAGAAATAAAAGAAAAACAAAATGCGAAATGAAAAACAAAAAAAAGAAGAATAATCAACATTGAAGAGTTTTATACGAAACAATACAAAAGGTAACAAATCCATAAAGTAATGAGAAATGTTGTGAAACAAGTAACGAATAAAATGAAATAAAACCCCCCTTTCTTCGATACGGTAGCGTGCGAGAGCATGTGAGAAGATGCATTGGAAATTTCCCTTCATTTATGTAAAGGTCGTTAAAGAAAAATGGAGCAATATATTAACAAACTTTTCACAAACACTAAACAATGCTGATGCCAACACAAAGAGAGCAATCAAATTAAATTGCCAGGTAAAACGTTGAACAGTAGAACAGTGCAAGGAGTTTGATGGATCGCGCTTAAATCGACTTGACAGATGGTTTTCCTTTTTAATAATAATAGTAATAACATAAAATAAACTTCAAATATTGCATAATTTATCATCGTTACCTATCATCGAATTTGCTCCTATTTTTTCTGTCTCCCTATCTGGAGTAATTTTACTTTTGCGTCTAATCTACTCGTCCCAGGAGAATGTGAACCGGGCGATCGCTGTTTGTGTAGCCTAAATGGATATATTCTGGGCCAGTAATTGTGTTGAGTGTGTGGGGTTAAAAATGGGTTCCTGCACTACCGTAAGCTCTGAGTAGGAAAAGTTTTGACCATTTGCTTTTTATTTATATTAAAATGTTTCAAGTTTGTATTGCAGTGTTTGAAGATTTGTGGTTTTTCATTATCTTAGTATATGAAGGTTATAATGCAAAAGATTAACTTGTTTGTTTCATCTCCAAAAAAACTGCAATTTCGATTGGTGTAGCTCGATACCCCACAGATACTTGGTGAAAAGATGGTTTGTTTTCGAGTTCCTACTTAAGCTCTCATTGAACGAACGTTTAGCCCTAAAAATCCTACAAACGAACGATTTTAAACGTCCATCCTCACTGAAATTGTTGCAGCTTTTACACGTTCTTTGCTCACGCCCCAATTTTCGCACGCACTACTAAACAAAACATCAAAAAGGAAAGTAGGTGAAGTGAGTAGTGTCCCTTACTTTACTTAGCTGGAAGCATACACCGGTTTGCTTCGGAGCCATCAACCGTTCATCATCGTTTTTTTTATATTTCAATCAGTCTTTTCTCCCGCTTTGCTTTTTGTTTTATAAGGCAGCTCGCAATTATTGGGCACCATACTAGAACTTCGTCC
>KZ062069.1:157018-180129 GCA_002091835.1 Anopheles maculatus | reverse complement strand
GGAATTCACCAACCGAATCCGCTCGACCTTCACTTACTATCACGATAAGAGTTTTGCGTTTTTTTTGTGTTTTGCTTTACATTTTTGCTGTTAGTAGTGCCTGACTTGACTTGTAGCTTGGTACTGCTTCTTTTTTTCTTTTTCAATAATCTGCTTCATTTTCTTCTTTTTGCTGTTGTGGCTTTTCTTACTTCGCCCCTGATACACAGGAATCCAAAACAAAAAAAAAAAAAACACTAGTCCGAAATTAAAATTGAAATAAATCGAGAACATAACCCTTAATCACGCTTATTTAACGCTCCCCTTTACACTGGGCTGCACACATCATTGCCGCGCCACCATTTGCTACAACATCCACACACACACGCGCGCGCACCTTCTCTCTGTGGCCGGCCTCTCTCCCTCTCTTCCTTTCTTCCCCTCTCTCTCTCTCACACTCTCTCTCTCTACTCTATCTCTCTGTCTCCCATACGTTCTTCCGTTCTTACAGACAAGCAATTAGAAATTATTGGTAATTATTGCCCCCAGGGGCATTCTTTTCACTTCCTTATGCGCGCATCTACATATCTATTTCTTGCGATTATTAATTTTGTAAAACGGTGGAGATCTCGATTTCATTTTCTTTTTTGTTTTTTTTTCTTCCATTATCATACTTGCTGAATTGCTGCGCTACTCGTCGTTTCACGCCCGTATCCTGGTTTTTCGTGCGGCCTTACTACACCTACCCAGCGCGAAGTCTAGTCTAGTGTTAATTTGATGATGATACAAAATAAAATGTGTAGTACGTTCGATGGTGGTTCGATTTGAGCGAAAATCATTCGAAGAAATCGTATTAGATAATTTTGCTTTGACGTGACGGGCCCGAAATGTGACTTTTTAATGCACACGGTTACCCATACCACACAACATTCCTCCATTTTCCTGCACAACATTTTTCCCTGTCTTCGTGTTTACTTTAGCACTGATTTACTTTACTTTTTTTCACGCGTATCCTTTTCCTTGCCAAAAACAAAGGGCTTTCTTTCTACTGCTATTTGCGCATTCCGGTTACCGCTCGGCACTAGCTGTTTATGAAAATGGTACCTATACTAGTGTTACGTTTCCCAATGTGCTTTAAAGAATTTAGTTTTGTCCGTGAGCAAAACAGTTCTTTTGCATAGTGCGACAAATAAAATCAGTCAGAGTTTTGTTTTGTCTCGCTTAATTTTGTAATCTTTTTCCGCTTCTTCTTCTCATTTTCTCATTCTCATCTCAAACGATTACTGCACACACCGCTTGCCTTCCACTAACAAGTATTTGTCGCACGGGATGTTTGCTTTTTTTTTGCCTAAATGTACGTGTTGTGTATACTCATGTTTTTTTACCTTTATCACACCTCATCAAATCTCGCGTCCTCCCTTGTACCTTAATTTCTTTAACAAAATTTTGAATTATATGCGTGAGAGTAAAAGGAGTAGAATTTGGTGTCGAGTACATCCTTACATTTAACACCTAAACGCGCTTACCGTGTTCCGAACAAAGCGCACAAAATCACAAAATTCGCGCCGATACGCGGCGTGTTTTGTTTATTGCTGAGCAGTAGCAGAATCTACCGGTAGATTATGTTGGTGGGGTTTTTTGTTGTTGGTTGGTTGTATGAGTTTGTTGACGATCGAGTTGTTGTGTAGTGGGAAAATATGGGTTACTTAGTACGTTTAGCTCCACGCCGAGTAGGTATCGGTGTACCACTGTTCTCCACCGTTTGCCCCTAGTGGCTGCTGGGGCAATGGTTGGCTGCCCCAGTTATTACCAAAATTTGCTAATGCTCCATAGCGTCGTTTTATGTCCCCTTGATTGTGAGGACCGCCTTCGAATTTGCGCTTACCGATTGCTGGATTGCGATGAACATTGTGCGCACATCACATTCGATGGTGAATGGGGGGTAAAAAGGGAAGAGAGAAAAGATGTCATTAGTACACAGATTGTAGAACAAAACGTACATCGTTGTTTTATGTTAAGAATGCTAAGAACACGCGCAAATGTACACAGACTCTGGATTACTGTCCACATTAGATCGTTATTAGCGTTACTGAGCCGTTCGAACGCTGGTGAACGGGTTTGCAAATGTCTTCGAGCGTGTGTGCTTGAGTGCGCCACCAGGCGCCTCCATTAGCGTCGAATGTGTTGCGCCTAAAGTTAGATAATGTAATGCAATACTTGCGATCCGTTCAGATGGAGTGGATACAATTTTATGCCGCATTTGCAAAAGAGACAACGTTTGTTTTTTTTTTTTCACTTCAAAGCACATACTCTTTTTACATTGTGTTTGTTTCTATTTCGCCGATTAGTTTCGTAATTCTTTCGGGTTGCTTGGTTACGGATTTATATATCATATCGTTCTGCATCCTAACATCTTCTCTCTTCATGATTGAACTTTGTACTTGTTTTTGGTTTCTTTTTTGAAGATTTTTTTATTTAATACAAACTATTTGCAACAACGGAACAATAATCAGAATAATTGCCAAACAAAATAAACAGAATAACTTGATTCTACGTCCATAATGTTCAGTTTTGGGAGTTCATAGTTTGAAGAACCAGATCACCGGTCCCGACTTTGGCCGCTGTCCAATTACGACACCCGACAGTTATTCGACATTCGTTCGAGCGCCATTTTCATGTACAAAATTTCTAATAAATGGGAGCAGGATACGGATGAGCATTTCGAGCGGTCACGTAAAATCCGTTATCTGTCCATAGTTTGTTGGCCGGGTTTCGGTGGATAGTTTCAATCAAAAGAGCAACAGTTTCGTGTTTCAGTGCCATAAAACGAAACAAAATAAAAAAAAAGAATAATGATAATTACATTACTGTGTTTTAACAACAAAGAGTGTTTGCAAATATGTTTACAACAACGGATACAGTATCTCCTCCCTGTCTGTTTTTCTCTTTAAAGTGCTAGAAAAAACACACATGACTGCTAATAGTGATTTGAAAATCACAAACTCACATACAAAAAACCGGTACTAAAATTAAGTCGGAGCTACTTACCTTTAATGAAGTGAATATAAAGAAACAATCGAATATTTGTAAAAAAAAGGCTTGTAATAGTTGAAACCGAAAAGCCACTACCGCAATAAAAAACTATTTAAAACAAGAAGTTTCTAAAGAGATGCTGTATCCGAATGTCAAGTGAAAATAAAAAAAAACTAAAGCTTTTTGCACAAAACAAGTAAAACAGGGAAAGAACCTTTCCCAGTTTAACAAACTTTACAAATCTCGGTCCAAGATATCATAGTTGGATTGAACAGTTTTCTTGCTAAAACCACTATCGTTTATGGTTCAGGGTTTGGTTCCTCTAGTTTGGCGGGTGTTCAACTCTCTTCGGCATTTGTTCTTTTGTATGTGTGTATGTGTGTTAGCTTGCAACCAACCAAGTGGTGACGTAAAGAAAGCAAGTCTATTTTCTTGTCACTTTATTGTTGTCGATATTTCCGTGGTACATAATACATATTTGCATTGCTACTAAAAGGTACACATTTTTTGTTTTAATCTTACGTGTAAATCTGCCCTATACATCTTGGTTAACTTGCGCAAACAATAATAGTTTTGCAAAAAACTAAGAAAAAAAAACAAACAAACAAACAAATAAAAACATTTAAATAGTGTCTCTGTCACCTGAAGCTTGTTTGCCGTATCTCGTCTCCGTACTTGTTAATTAATTATAAGTTTTATCGTTTTCTATCCTCTTAACTTAGCTATCGAATCGATTAGTATTAATAGCGCCGCATATTCCCATTCTTATGCGGTCTTCTTTGTAGAATGGTCTTTGCAGATAGAATGATGGTGTTTTTGTTTGTTCAATTGACAGAATCGAAAAAATAAAATGTATAGTATCTAGCGTTTGTAAACTATTGTTGTTTATTATTGGTTTATACTATTAAAAATGAGAAGTGTGTTACTCGTTTGCTCGCTCAAATGTGCCATACGCTATTGTTTAGGTTCGCTTCGCCCTAGCTTTGTTGGTTCATTCTTCTGTTGCCTAAATGCGCACCGATATTTCATCATTTGGCGTATATTTAACCTAACAAAACCCGGCTGTTATCGAACGATGTGTTTGGGGGTCGAGCGAAGAAGTGTGTTACCTATTTCCTTAGGAAGCGATGGTTGGTTAATATGATAAAAAAGAAGCGATTGTGTCATGTGCAGCATATAAACTTTGGGTCAGGAAGAAGAAGAGAAAGGATAAAAGCATTAAAATACGCACAAATATCGATTAGAGATGTTATCTAAAAAAAAAAGAAGTTAGTGTTGTCCATTTCGCACAGTGAAAGTGATTCTTTGAATGTGTCGGAAGTTTTGCGGAATGATATTATGCTTATGGCAAACAGTACTCAAGGTTATAGTAAATAGGCCAGCAAACTGAACGCCGAGTGTTTATACCACTGTTAAGGGTAGAGATTTAACCACCTGGTTTAAAGCTGGTTGGCTAATCATTATGCAAGAGGAAGAATCAATGTTTAGAAAAAGCAACGGAAGAAGAGACATACACTTAAAAAATGGAAAGGAGTTTAGTAGTTTCCTCATGAAGATTCCATGGTTTTGAATGATATGCGTGTTTCACTATAATGCCCTGCTAGACACTGTGGTTTTTTGAAGGAGAGTAGGAAACGAACGATAACGTCACCTTTATTACTAAATAACACAGAATGACGTTTAGAGGGTGTAATTGAAGGAGATGTACCATTGTAGTAGATTGTTGTTTGCTCTAAATTAAAACTCACGGCGTTATGCTTTACATACTGTTGATACTGTTAAGAGTGAGCAGTTAACAATGTTGCTATTTTACTTCGCATTTCCATACTTCGTTCGTTTTATCAGACCTATAAATACTAATCGATTCTATGGCTGTCCTCGCACGCAATCTAATATTCTCTATTATACCTCTAAATTATGATAGCCCTTTCCTTACTTCATACGTTTAATATAAGACGACCACATTTTAACGCTTAAACGCTTATTACGCTTCGCTTCGTGAAAGTATTCGTTTGTGTTGCACTGTATAGTCTTGCTTTAGTTACGTTTTGCTGCATTTTAATTTTGTATACTGCTTTGTTGTTTCTTCACCATTACACAATACTAATAAACAAACCCTTAACGATTGCCGAAGAGAGAGAGAGAGATGTGTAAAATGTCCTCACATTATGATTTGCTTCTTTTTAATACTATTTCGTCGTGATTATTCTGCCTTTAATCCATGAATTTCAGTTATTTGATATTCCATTACACTTTAACATACATTTCTAGCCCTTGCACAAATTTTACGAAACTTTTTTAAACGATAATAAAAACGAAAAGTTCAAACACTGTGTGCAGTAACATTCCAAGTTTAAAAAGAAAAAAAAAAGGAAAAACATAGACGTAGTGATTACACGATGTATCAAGTATAACAATTGAATTTCTTATAAAACAAGAGTAATGCAAATACAACAGACTTAATTATCTAATGGCGAACTAATCAAAAATGAAATAGAAACAAAAACAACCGTAATATGCGTTCACAATCAAATCGAGTAAAACAAAATCAAGGTTTAGTATTATAGATGGAGCGAATAAAGAAAACGAATTTAATCAAACGATGCAAAATAAATGAATTTGTTTTGTTTGAATGCAAAAAAAATAGCAAAAAGAAAAAAGAGAAAAACAAATTTGTAACACGGATAGTAGTAGAGTATGGTGCTACTTCTATACGGTGGCTCAAAGTTTTCGCACGCAGTAACACTTCGACGATGCGTTACGGTATCGAGGTGGCATTTAAAACCAAAAGAAAACACGATCGCATCGAGATAAGCGATTGGCGGATACACATTCATGTTTGCATCGTTCTATCGCCGGTAGTACTGTATAGTCCTTAGATACATATAACAAAACTCTATCTATTTAGCATTGCTCAACCTTGCACCTGATGTGCGGAGCTGAATATTACACGCGGGCGGCACAGAGAAACACGCGCCACACGCCTTAGAAACGAATAGGAATTACATGAAGAAGAATATTACACTGAATTGGCAGTAATCCTTACGAGCAATGCTAACATGTTAATAAAATAGGACTAATTCTGAATACTACACATAGGCACACACAGACAGACAGACAGACATATCAGTGATCAGTTGTGCATGTTGAAGTAGCGGTTGGTTCGCTCGATTGAAGTTCGCGCAATGGTGTGTACGTTCTAAGAGTGGCTAAGAGCGGCACGCGTCGTAAGTCGTTGGGCGATGTGCGTCGTCCGTATTAACTCCGCTACGCACCACACATATATCGTCGCGTTAAATGTTACTTATGTTACGGCGCGTAAATAGGTTTTGTGTGTGTTGTTTGTCTGATATGCTTTAAATTACCATACTGTGTGTTGTTTTCGCGGTTTTTGTTTTCGCTTAAGACTGGGGCCGTCCTCACCTGGTATATTTGGTTTGACGCGCAGGGTGCCATGCACGCTGGGACGAGTTTGACCCAGCCCAAGGGCCACCTCCCCCGCGATTTGTTCCTGAACCCCCGCGGTGCCCACTGGCAGACCCGGTGGGGCCGCCTGGTGGCTGCTGTTGCCAAGGTGCCCAGCGATTCGGCCATGTGCCATGGTTCCACGTCCATGACCATCCTCCTGCAGAGGGATATTTGCGTACGAGGGTGCGCGCACATTTTGTCCGGGATTTTGGTTTTGGTTTTTGTGTAGTGCAGTTCAGTTTACAGTGTTATGAGGTATCGCATGGTTTCATCGCAACGATGTATATCGTCGATCGGTATGCGAATATATAGATATACACACGCGTGCGGTCGATTAAAAATTGTGTCAAAGATGATGTTCATCGATTGTTATACGTGCATCCACGTACAGCAGATTTTCGTATTAGTTTGTACCGATTATTGTTAGCGCATCATTGTGCATTGGTGTCATAAGCCGCACGTTCATACAATTCGTACACGGAGCGTTGCAGTTGTTTGTTATTTGTTTTTGCGTTTTTTTTTTGGTTTGTTGTTGGTCCAGGATGACGATGAAGACGAACGAGGATGTGTGGTGGAGGATGTGTTGTTAGACACGTTGTGATTCGCGCGCAGAGTACGTTGAACAGGGTTTTTTTTTACAATGCATTGCAGTGTGGCGCGATCGTTGGGTTTTGGTTTTGTGGCGGATTTTAACGAATTGTTCGTATGGTTTACGTTTTGCAAACACCGGCAATCGGTGTCACATTCCACCCAATGCGTACATAATACAGTGTAGCACGCATTATTTGTTTGTGTGTTTTACAGTTTTCACGTTACATGGCATTTGATTGTATCGTTGCAAACAGTAAGGAGGCAGGACGATTTGAAAGTAGTGGTGGGTGGGGTGTGGCGGGGGGTGGGGGCAGTTGGGAATAAAGGATATTTAACATAAAAGAAAAGAGAACGAAAAAGAAAAAAAGCAAAAACGCGTTAGAAATATATGAAAAAAAGGAACGAAACATAATATTAATCATCATTAAACTTAAATTATTGCCTGCACGTGCCCTACTCATGGAAAAACAAAACCGAAAGTTTCCACCGAAATTTTCTTTCTCCATTACATGGTCTCTGCCCCTCACTAATCACTCATTGCTATGTTTCGAAAGGGATTGGAAAAACCGCATATAGCTGCACAACTTTTCATCAAACGGGATGAGTAAGAGTGACAACTTTTCCTAACATGTTTTGTTTTCTCCAAAAGTGTGCTTTTTCACAACGAACTAAAAACGGGTCCTGTTTCTTCATGAGGCCGAAATGGGTTTTGTTTGTCTGTATGTTTTTCCGAAAGGTGTTGACAAAATTTTGCCCAAAATAGTGTTAGCAATTGATTAGTCGAATTAACACCGAATGCCAAAATAGGAGAATAAATAAAAATTCGCTTGATTTGTTGTTATAGAATGAGAAATTTAAATGCAATAGAGCAAAACTAAGACACATGTTAATTGGGGAGCTACTATTAGATGATTAAGAGCATCGTTGCAACACTGATTTGCATCATAAGAAAAGGGAGCAGGAAAAACAAATGTTCTATGAAGTGTGAGAAAATTTATAATCAACATTAATCAACACAAGAAGCGTAACGTTAGTTATAAAAACCAAGAAAATCGAACTAAAGAAAGCCAATAAATAACTAAAAGCGGTATAAAGCAGAAACCGGTCAGCTAGGACGATAACTAAAAAGCGTTCAAATAAATGTGGATCTCATGATTCCAGCGGCTACTGCGTAAACAGCACATCATGTAACGAGCCAGAGCACGATGTCCCTTTTGCTTTGTTGCTTCTACGAAAGGGCGCGGGCGTGCCATCAAAACACTGAATCTGTGTATTGCATGAATGATTGTTTTCTCCCTTAAACGGCGGATGGAACAACCCACACACCGGGTCCTTCGCTCAAAGTAGATACATTGGTGATTACGTTCATACATCCACCGTGCACACACGGCTCTATAAGGCAAGTATCGGCAAATGGTAAATGTGTGTAGTTGTGTGGTAAACGTGTGTTGACCACTGTAGCGTACCCTAGTGTACCCCCCTGTTTTCGTCCAGATAGTCGCGCGGGATGTTTGATAGCAGTAGGGCAGTAACGCCCTACGTTCCGGAGGCTGTGGGACGCTTTAGAACAGTTTTAAGCGGCGTCCGAGCGAACCCACCGCACTGCTGTTGCGTGCTCCGGCGGCGGCAACGGCTGCAGCGGCAGCGGCACTGTGGTGATGATGGTGATGATGATAGTTGTGACTGTGGTGACTGTGATGATGCGAAGGTGCGTGATGGTGATGATGATGGTGGCCGGGACCGGTGGAAAATGCGGCGGCGGCGGCGGCGGCCGCAGCAGCTGCAGCCGCAGCCGCCGCCGTCGCACTCGACGCATAGTCGAGATAGTACTCGCCGGTATCACCGTAACAACCACCGCCTCGGTAGTAGTCGTCGTAATACGAGGACGCCTCGTAATATCCCGAGGAACCCATGCTCCGGTGCGTATAATCCGCGTACCCGTACGAATCGTAGTCATGCTCTGCGTCGGGTCCGATAGGTTGTTGTCCGTGGAGGCCGAAAGTGTGTAGTCGCGCGCGTGATACCAAATGGTTTTGGAGAGATTTTGCGTATTTTGTTTTTGTGTGGTTTTGGTGACGTTCGTTATTTCATGGATATGTGTGTATATGGCACGGGGCGTTGAGTGTCAGACAAACGGAAGCCCCGAGTCCGGTTCCGGTTCCCGTACGTCCGATGGTGATGGTGAAGCCACGCGGAGTTGCAATTTTGTATTTTGATTGCAAGAATGTAGTTTATTTTGTAAGTCGTTTTGTTTTACATTAAAGGCGTCACAGTGATTGTGATTGATACCGTGGGCCAGTGTAGTTAGAAGAACGGTATAAACCCCCACAAGTTGCATGTGTAAAAAAGACGACAGAAATTAAAAGAAACAGGAAAATAGAAACAGATCAAGCTAGAAAACAGCGCATGATGCATGCTGCGTTTGGCATGGTTTTGTGTGGTACTCAGCATCGTAATGCCATGAACGTAACGGTGAACCCCGGGTCGGATTGGTGTCGATTGCAAATTTAGAACAGTGCCGTGCGCACTACACACAAATTGTTCGTCATGTTTGGATGGCTGCCGCTGTTGCTGCCGGCCGGTTACCCTCAGCGTTACGTCCATGTGCGACAGTACACGTGGTGAAAAGGGTGGCCTGTACTTTTCATAGCGAAATGAGAAATTTTGCCCGCAGTTTGGTCCTAAAAGGTAGAATTTAGAATGCATTGTTTGCGCATATGATTTCGGTTGCGTACAGTGGAGATGGAATTTTGTTCTACGAGGGAAATTACAATATTTTTGAAACATTAATGCAGAAAGAAATCCGAACTAGAGTTTTCCGAGCCCGAGCTTCCGAGCGCTTTGGCCACTGTATTTTCGATGGCCGATATTGCGTGTTGTTCTCTTCTCCCCATCTTGTTTGTTTGCTTTTGTTTTGCCAGTCGCTAACGTTCGTAACGTAACGTAACACGTTATGAGCCCAATAAGTAAACTATAGAGATGATACTTTTAACAAACGAAAGTGTACGAACGGAACAGTGAAATAAAGAACTTAAATGAACTCATAAGCGCGAACCCCTTAAAATGGCTCTTCGCTAGCAACACTCTAGATGTAACTACTTGCCTGCCTATGCAAAGCGTACGGAGCTCGGTGAATTGGGTTGTGTGTGTGTGTGCGTGTTTGTACAAGAAAAATTACTTACCCCAAAAACATACATGTTGGGAGTGGTCTTGTAATCTACTTGGTAAACTAATTGTTTGGTTGTATCTGATCGCCTTCTAATAAAATATTTAAATTTTGTGCACGCCCGTTCACCCCAGACTAAATACAACTGTTCGATGCACCAATTATAATAAAGGTAATGAAAAAAAATCTACCCATGCAATACACACATTACAGCTAAGTCTTGATAATAAACCACTACAGTAGTAAACTCGCCAGCTGGATAAATGCCATGGTTTTGATGATAACAAGGTGGAGATGTAGTTTTTGCGAAAAAGTAATTCTTCTCCCGGAGGTGCTGGATGCTTCCGTCGTGTCTAACGAATTTTTGCATTTAGTTTTGATTTCTTAGTTTTAAATTCGTTTTAGCCTTTAAGGGGGTTGAGCATTTTTTATCCACCTTGCAAAATACAGTTTAATTGCTCTAAAAGGGTTTCACAGTTACGGATACGCTGTGCGTTCAGTATCTTCCAGAAAGGGATGAAAGTTATGTTATGCTGTTATGCAGTGTGAAGCGGTGTTGAAAAGTGGGCAACGAAACTGTTTTTTTGTCTTTTCCCCCATTAGACATGATTACTCCAGAGCATTGATGCGCTATGTAGTTGGTTTTCGTTTTCCTACCTAAGAGTATAGCTAAGTTTTACTGCTACAGCGTAAGGGTAAGGGAGAGAGCGCTCGAAACTATATTTACAAAATATTTTACAATCTTGGAACACATCATATAACCTACGTAACACAACTACTGTTTGATTGCTCGTGTTTGTTTGCTTTCTGGTAGAACACTTACGCTTCTCATTGCGAAAAAAGGTATAGTATAATAAACAACAACAGTTTCTCTTTTAGATACTAGTTTTTTTTGTGTGTATGTGTTTGAACAGATTTGGTACGTCAATTGCGATCGTCAATTGAAAACAAAGAAAAAATAAAAAAACATCATGCAGTATAGGCAATTTGCTTTTCTTAAACAAAAATGGGAATTATTGTTAGGCCAGAACGGAGAGTTTGCTGACATGAAGTTGAACATGGAAGATTTACAGTCTGATGGTGTCTCTATACATATACTGGTTCTGGACGTTGATAATACTCCCCCAAAATTCCAATCGCAATCATAGTTAATCACCCACACAGACTCACAAACTCTGGAAGTCTAATGTAGGTAGGCGCATTTTGTAAGTGCACGGAGGAAATGGTTCAATGTAAGAGATCCAGACATTGCTGGTTAAAAATGCGGATCGGATGTTTCGGTTTTAGGGGTACACATGCAGACTCGAACTAGCTTCCTTTTGCGAGGAGCACAGTGTAGAATAAAAATTAACAACAAAACAAATGGAAAGACAAACGTAGCAAAACTTCATGTTCAACTTGCATTCATTACTCTTTGTACAACTGCGACACGTGTTTGCATCAACTGCACAAGTTCTCACAACTGGGACGTTCACGAGTACAAATTAAACACAACTTAAACACATGAAAAGGGAAAGAAAAAATGCATAATAAAAGATAGTAGAAACCAAACAAATTAATCAAAAAATAAAAAACAGAGCGTTACATAAAACAAACAGTTCGTTTTTTTTGTTGGTTTTGCTTGCCGCGTTTTGCATCAATATGAAGTTCCTAATCATTTGACCTGAGTTGTTTTGAGTTTTATGTGTGCTTTTGCTTTTCAACGGCTAATGTCTAAAGTCCAATCTTGAATTTGCTGTTGATGTGATTTGCAGCATTATGACGTAGCATGGACAGTAGAGAGAAGATACAAGATAATTTTGAAACCATTTTTGCATGCTAATTAAGGGTTGTTTGGTTTTTGGTTTTGGTCGTTGTCTTCCGGCGCTGGTAAACAGGTAGCAGGCCATGTACACCAGTTACTGTTTCTTTCTCGATTGGTTTTTTGTTCAGTCAAATCGGAAGGGGGATATCTTATCGATCTTTTTTTTTTTGTTTTTCTGATATTTGCTGATTCTACTACGTTCCTTTTTGCATTTACATCGCAATTGGGACAGCAAACTAAAATGTATTTCCTAATTCGGGTTCATTTGCGCCAACATATTGCAGAGCCATTTTGACTTTTTGATTTGCTTTCCGGTTGGTTACGTTTTAACTAATTTTTAGGTACAATAGTTGCAACATTCTAGGGTTCCAATGTAACGGTCGATTTGCGATGATTACGGTATTATGCATATCACTACGAAGGTGTTTAGAGTAGGGTACGATTGTCAAACAATACTGCCAATTGTACGGCACAAAAAAGTACAGATAGATTGGTGTGTTTTGTGGGGAAAAGAGAGGTTTGGTTTCCAGTGTGTAGGTTTGATGGAAAGAGACTATAGCTAGTATAGGTGTGCTTTCTGTCACTTACCGTACTCGCCCCGGCCGCCCATCGGGCCACCCCGCATCGGAGCACGCGGACCTCCCGGTCCGCTAGGCACTCGCATCGGTGGCATCGCACCGGGCATCATACCGGCATGCTGCGGCGACATACTGGGAAACGATGGAACCGTACTGGATGGGGAAAAAGAGCAAGGCAAGAACAAGACATATTTTAATGGTGTGTGGGCGCCATTTGATTTGCGCTGATCGATGGCAAACACTTACTTCACCAACCCTATTCTAGTCTGCAGAAACTGAGTCATGCGCCTTTCGCGAGCTCGTAGTATTTCTTCCTTCTTCTTTTTGTCGGACGGGGGTTTAGCTAGCGATACCTGGTAGAGTTAATGGAAAATCAAAATCATTAATGTCCGAATCCCAGGAGAACTTTGCCACATACTTCTATGTTGGATCCACCGATCTCTTTGCCATCCAAATCCTTCATTGCTTTCACGGCATTGTCGCGATCCTCGAAGTGAACAAATGCGTAGTCTTTAATCTTCTTCACTCGCTCCACACGGCCGAACTGTTCGAAACTTTCCTGCAAGGTTGAATGGTATACATCAAATTTAGCAGTGAAGAAACAGATATTCTACAGATATAGAAATTTTACGCCTTATACCAGCCGTACCTTCAGTTTGTCTTCGCTCGTGTCTTGTGTTAGGTTTCGTACGTATAATACTTTGACCTTGCTCATCGTTTGTTCGTCCGGTTCCTCCTGTGGATCGGCCCAGTCTACTATTATATCACAATTCCATACCTGTAGGCAGAGCAGAGAGAATGGAGAGAATGAGCATTTCATACACAGGAGCTACATGGATGCTTATTAGTACTACCTTTATCCGTCCGGTGCCTAGTCGCCGCTTCGCCAAAGAGGCTGCCTTGTGTGATTCGTACTCGAGGAAGCAGAAGCCTCGATTCTTTTTCTTGTCGTCTGGTGAGCTATAAATAATTACCTCCACAAGTCCCGCTGTAATAATTTTAGATTTGCATGTTTTCGTGTTTCGTGGTCGGAGTGGTTTTTTTTTAGATAACATCTCTAATCATCCCGATAACAGTGTGACATATCAATTCACCAGATCAGATAATCACGCGGAGTAGGAGGGAAAACAGATAAAGAAAAGAAAATATATTAGTATCCCGTATATAGCATATTCGCAAGACAGCATGGGGTATGTCTTAATGCATACAAGGCTTAGAAGATTAAGACAGATTAAGACTAGAGGGTAAGAGTTGAAATTCTTCGTTTCCTAATTGTTTCCTTGTATTTTTTGTATTTAGTTGTCTACCATTTTGAGCAAAGCTGAGTTGAAAATTTTAAGCAAAACTTTCCACTGCTTACTTCAACGAAGATCAGTGTGTTTTTGAGTTGTTTTATTTTTCTTTTAAATATGGTTTTTGTTAAGTTTCAGTTGAGCATCATTATGATTGTTTTGTTGAACCAGATTACAGTACCGATCGTTATGCCTGATGCGTGACGAAAACACACTGATGTTTCACCCTACTAGAACACAATCCCTCAGTTCCGGATTCGCTCCACTTGCAAGTTTTTGTTCTTATTTTGTTTTTATTTTTCACTAACGATTTTCCAGATTCATAGCGACGTTGATTTTAAATTTCTCACATTTTTGCTACAGAAATTGTGCCAAATTCATTTGCCAAAATATGTTTACTGATTAGCGCATAGGTAGAACGGACAGGCGTCTAACAAAAAAAAAAACACGCATATCCTCGCACACTTATCCTAGAATTGGACAGAAGGAAGGTTGGTTTTCCGTTTTATTTTGAAATTCTCATATACAACATACACTTGTGTGGGAATTCTGGTGATGGAAAACAATAAAAATTGGACAGAGCGAGAGACAGAGAGAGAGCGAGAAAGAGACAAACGGAAAGAACAATATCTGTGGTGATGGTGTAGTATTTTATATGGTTTGGGGATTGGAAATAGATAGTGTATTAGTTAAACAAGAGCGGGTTGAAAAATAAACAATTACAATGGCAAGAATTATGTTCCTTGCATTTTTTTTAAATGTTACAAAATGTTTAAAAGTAAACAGTTGAATACATTTATTTAAAAAACATAAAGTTTGATCAAGGATAGGTACACTTGGAAACGACAGTTAAAGATAAGATAGAGAGAAAGACAGTAAGAGAGAAAGATAGAGTTGGAGTTTGGGGCATGGTGGGGGTGGTTTTCGGGGGGAAGAGAGTACAAGTGGGGTGGCTAACCGAAAAGAAAAACGAAGAGAAAAATGTATATCATCCTGTACACATGATAGTTACACTAGACGGAAAAAGTAGGGTAAAAGCATGTACACACACACCACTGTAAAATAAAATGAAAAAAAAACATAAAACACAACAGGGAAGAACCGAATATCACTGTCAAACTACGGCTTCAAAGCAAACAGTCTCCATCTATAACACAACAACCTGGTGCGATGGTGGTGTTTTGCCGAGAACTATGCTGTATGTTAAGCTGTACGGTCTCCAGTCATTATTACAGTGTCGGGGAGCCAGAGAGGGAGCAACACCGAATGAGTGTCCAGATGGTCGAACAGAACTGTACTTGAGCAAACTATGAGGACAGAGGGGGTGGGAGGAAGGACATTCAATCCAGATTGAAGTGCAAACCGAATTCATCAGTATCCGTGGATGGGTACGTTATTTACGTGCGGATGTACACCAAGAGTTCTCGAACCCGACTAGGTGCCTAACTTCCAATGGCGCTACTTATTTCAACACAGTTGCGGTTCTTGGAATGTGCGCTTCCAACAAAATATCTGAAGTCAAGCTAATCCTGAAGCCAGATCGAATTCATGATCGATAGCGACCCGCCAACAGGGATCTCTCTCTCCGTTGGCACAGCATTGTACTTGGGTGTGGTAAAGGGGACGGACCAGATATTCGGAGGGTATGTGTTGGTTTTTGTTTGGTACTGTAGCCAGACAATTCTATGATTGCCAAAACAGGGTTGACCAATTGAAAGCTCTTCTCAAATCGAACATAATTGTTGTCACAGCAATGTCCAATTGTTTGACTCGTTTCAGATTGTCCAACAAAGCTCCACACTTTTGGAGTTTGGGCTTCGCAGAGCCACCAACGCATTACGGTTGCTCCTAATTCAGCTACACTATGATTTTGGCAAATGAATTTGAACGTTACAGTTACATGTTTTTTTTTTGGGGAGTTTCCTTGCTTTTTGATTCAGTATCGCTTTTACGTCGAAATTGTGAAGCTACAGAACTGAGGGGAGATGGAAATTTTGAATTTGTTTAGTTATGTTTTTAATTTTCACCTTCCATTTTTACTACTTGTCGTCATCGAAACATTTAAGAATAACCCTACTGTCACGTTACGTTCCGTTGTCGCAGTTTTTGTGCAAACCGATTCTTTATCCGTGTCCTCGCTAACTAACGTTCGGGCGAAACGTCACGTGTGTCCGGCACTGGTATCGGCTTACGTATCAGGACCGC
The DNA here is from genome assembly GCA_002091835.1 of Anopheles maculatus. NCBI lineage: Eukaryota > Metazoa > Arthropoda > Insecta > Diptera > Culicidae > Anopheles > Anopheles maculatus. Next base: position 164,013 of record KZ062069.1, on the reverse strand, counting down.
GTCGCGTAGGACACACGTGACATTACGTCGTTTGCTGGGCGAGTAAGCTTTACTGTTGGAATGTTGTTGAATAATTTACAGTTTTTGACAAGAAATTTCAAATTTTGCATACAAATTTTGAGAACACACACACACTCACGCACGTAACAATCATTACGCAACGAAGACGAAAGGTGAACGACGAAAAACCAAGCACTGCTAGTGGTATCTCTATTTATCCTGAGGAGTCTCGCGAGCATAACACGTGACGTTAGCGTTAAAGGTGATGGTGGTATGTGTTGCGCGGCAAGCAAAAAATTTGGAGGGCAAAGGTAAGAATATAAACACAAACTTCACTCGCAAACACACACACACAGGCACTAGAATTTTTGTCACACAGTTATTACGCCAAAAGGAAAAACCAATGTGTACAAATTGAAACACGCATTCTAAACACACACACGCAAACACATACACACACATCAAGTTGGTTGTTCGTTTTTCATTTCGTCCAGGATGCATTTATATGTTTTTCTTCAATTTTCATTTGTTACATATAAAACACTATCATTGCAGTATAACCAATGTTTAATAATTTAAAGGAAAAAAAAACCAATTGCAACACATTCGTTCAATAAAAAAAAACGAAAAATAATTACGAATAAAAACGACAAAACAGTGAAAAATAGTGTAATAAAAATAATGGCAATGCAATGAAACAAGAAAACAACAATCCAAATCCAAATAATGCCAATTCCGATCGCCAATGGGTAATACATGTTGGGTAGGTTCGAACCGCAAATGATGCTTTTTCTTTGCCGTGTGAGAGCAATTAGGCGGAGGCGTCATTGCAAGCCAATGGATACGCGTAACAAAATGGTGAGTTTTTGCTAATTTTCCTCTGTAAGAATTGATCCATGTCGCTGTGTTATTGTTGTTGTTTTCTCGAACAGCAGATTTGGTGGTTGTTGTGTTTGATTTGGAGGTTACCAATTTTACTAACGAGCGATTTTTGGTTTTGGTTTTTTGGAAAGTGGTGTACAAAGTCGTGCTTCCGTCAAATATATGCCAATTCCACAAGTCTACGCACACGCACACGCATCCCAATTGTTCCAAATGTGGGTCTCAACATTCTCCCTCGCGCAGTAGTTTTGGATGTAAATCTCTTGCTTAATATACGCTACATATTCTACTGTGAGTGTGTATTTTTTTTTCTGTTGTCGTTTAAGTATTAGAGCTCTCTGCAAATCAACTGCTGTCGTTCGAAATTTGTGTTGTGTACTAACGTTAATTTGTTGTGGGAGGGGAAAATGTTTTTCCCCATCATTTCCGTGTCGGCCGTTTGAAACTTACGTGCATGTTTCGCAAATTCCTCTAACAACTCATCGCGATCTCTATTCTTAGGAATATTGCCGACAAACAGTCGGTGATTGTTAAACGATATCGTTACACCAATCTTTTTGCCATTCCGAATTTCATAATCATTCAGCTGGAAGCGGATATCGCGGTGAAGATGTGGTTTTGGGAGATTTTTGTTTTGTTTTTTTTTTGGAAGAAAGAGAGAGAGAGACATTTCATTCACTTCTGTTGATGTACATGGTTATTGGTAATTGCTGCTTTTTTGGGTAAGATTGTTTTTGGTTTGTGTGTAAAGAGACCATAATATACATAGTTTGGGGGAGAAAAAAAAAGGAAAAGTAAAATTTCTATACCGCTTGCTTAATGTAGTACAGATGAAGCAGATAATAACAAATAAGTATGACTGCAGTATTGGATGGAATAAAGAAAAACAAAACAAAAAAGTGAAATGTGTGAACGTGGGACGTGGGTATGATAAAAAGCGCCATGGATGTTGAATCGTTGACTTTTGGGAATGATTTGCTACGAATTTATAAGCTGACGGTATGGACAAAAAATAATCGTTTCGCGGGATACAAAACACAAGCGAATGGAAAATGAAAACCAAAAGAAAACCGATGGAATGGCTGGAATGGAAAGGGAACTCGGCTTAGATGATGGTATCCTAATGCTGCTCTAAACTGGATGGCAATGAGATGATGAAACCAGTGTAGAACGTAACGCAAGAATAACAAAACAAATCAAGCACGTTTTGGCACAAAATGTACAGTAAAAATTTGGCTTTGTTTGAATGCCTTTTGGCAGGTTATTTGTTTTGTATGCACCTTTTAAATCATACATAATGACTGGAGATAATTTTTTTTTTACGATACGTCATTCGTAATGCTGTGTATGCAAATGTCAACATGAAGCAAACGAAAACGATGCGTTGATTGGCCGTAAGGGATGTAAACAATGAAAAACTATTGTTAGGAACAGTATTTGTTATTCACAGAGTGCAGACCAGAATCGAACCAACTAAACCAATCGCACGCACAACTGATTAAGTACAGTACACATACATCGTTTGAAAAGAAAAGATTACATGTAGTAAAAACAAAATCGCTTTTTCGCCTGTGAAGCGAGAGAAACAATGGAATGGTATGATCGTTTGGTTGTTGAACGTAAAATTATGCCTGGTGGTGGTGGATCGATGATCGGTGTAAGTGTGAAACGAGCTTTATGAGGTGATTAGAGTATGCGGACGGTTGGTTATTGATACGCACTGTGAACGTGTACTGCTTATAAATAAAGGCGATGAAAAACGTAACATAAAATACACTGCACACACACACACACACAACCGTAAAAAAAAACTGTGTTTGTGTCTGATAAACCATTGGGCACTGGAGATAAAAAATTTGAAACCAATTGAAAGAAAATCGTCGTCAAATGTACGTTGGAAGCTGGATACCGGAGGAAGTTCACTTTAACCATTGTGAATATGAAAGTTCTCTTGAAAAGCTGTTAATCGGTGAAGGAAAATGGCTGTTTTACCATAGCGTAGAGATGTAGAAGTCGTTGTGTTTTTGCTTGTACAGCGTATGGATTCACACAGCTTCGAATGTTGCTTCTTATTGCAAACTCAAAATTAAGAGAAACGAGTTTGCAATCAAATGATTGATGCATATACACACGATCATGATTACTTGCTGTATGAGAAGCGTAAGAAAACGCAAACAATCCTGGTTTAAATTAGTTTTTTCGTATAGAAAATGATTTCAAAATTTTTCCGATAATGCATAAGCCCGTCAAAAAGCCTAGCTAAGCATGATTTTGTTTGCACATGTCCTGACAGAATGGAAAAGCTTTTCCTGAACCTCATATAGCGCTTCAGAGTGGCGGTGACATTGCTGCACAAATTTTAATCTAAAGGCAGCGTTTTACAGCTTACACGCGTTACCCGATGTTCGGGACGATTAAGGTGACCGAAATTGGCTGTTTCGCTTTTTATTGCGTGATCGGTTGTTCTCAAATTGTTGTGTGTTTGAAATTTCAATACCATTCGCCCTGACGGCTTACTAGCGTTCTTACGCGGTATATCGTCATAAACTGTAACACGGTTCGTTTTCTTAGCTGCCCTGCACCGGAAAGGCAGAAACGATGCTCTAATATCTCGTTCGATTCACCACTATACGAACGGGTTTTTTTCCGATTGCTTAGAACACGGTGGGAAAATAGATTACTCAAAACGAAATAAAATAAAAATAAAATAAATAAATAAAAACAAAAACGTAATGAAACTCAACAGTAAAACGGAGGAAACGAAGAAAAGTAAACAAAACAAATTACTGGTTGTGATGTTTGTTGTTTTTTAGTACAATAGTAAAGAATAAAAGAATAATAATAAATACAAAAAATAATAATAAACAAAGAATATAAGAAAATTTTGAGCATGATTTACCTGTTAGTTTACCAAATTCATCTAAAATCTCTTCTTTTCCTTTAGATTTAGGTATGTTGCCTACAAAGAGGCGCAGATTCGGCACGCTTACATTTATTTTCAAACAATTGCCAGGCTTTATTTCATAATTATTGAGCTGAGGGGGAAACAGATATGGAAAAAATAATGTGGTGAACATAAGAGATGTAACAATTTTGACCGAATTGGTTGCACCGGACCAGTGTACCCAGTGTGTCGAGCAGGAGTGGTGACCCGGACGGCCCGGACAAACCCATTTCCCCGACATCTGGCCCGGTCCGGCTTGGAAATGGTGGAAAATGGGGACGTGGAAGATAATATTGGAACGGAGAGAATAATGTAGAGTTTTCTGTCGGTAGTTCGGAAGGAATGGTGTGGATAAATTTTGAACTGATTCAATAGACAGCAGGATGGAAGGAGAAATGATACTCTAAAACAAAGGCTAATGTTTTGTAGAGAACGGGACAAGAAAATAAATTGAAGAAACGTGTGTTCTACGGTACATTCTTAAAGCTTAACTAAAAACATGTGTTACCGGTTGCGTTGCGAAGAATGTATGTAGGTAGAGAGTAGAAGGAAAAGTTAAGAGAGTCCTAGAGCTAGAATGTCTAGGAGGCGAGTCTATATAAATTGTTCATAACATGAAGAGGCGTCGAAGTTATCTTACTATCATGCTGGTGAGAAGAGAATAGAAATATGACCCCAAACCCCCAACAACGTTATACATACAGTGACGGACAGCAGATACAGACCACCTTATATTGTAGAAACGTAACAATGAGGATATGTTTTTAATGAATCGACTTATTTAATTTTTCTTGAACGAAGTTGAAGATTTTGTTCTAATTTGATTTTAAATTTCTTTTTGCAATTCTGATGAAAATCAGAACACTTTATGTAATATGATAAGACTGTTGGCATGTTTGTCATGTGGTTTGGGAGAGAATAATATCTTCCTTTTTAAACACATTCTCAACTAAGACTATTCATTTACTTCAGAAACATAAACTATTTTTGCAGTTTGGAGAATCCATTCTTATAAAGGTTTGTTGTATGTCGCAGGATTTTTAAACTTATTTTAAACAGAAGTAAAAGATATATTAATATTCAAGATGTTACTGATGTTTATATCAATTTTTGGTACAGTTATACCTAGCAAAAGTATTCAAAGCAATGGCTTAAAAAATAAATATAAAAGTGGTCTTATTCTATTGTGCGTAACTGTAGGCTGAAACTGCTATATGTACGTAAGCTGATCTACTATTATACTGCTTCATACTAAGCGTTGTCGTTAACCCGTGTGATAAACCATCATCAAACAAACAAAACAGCCTCGGTACTCTGTACGCACTGGAAGCACAAGTCCTTGTCGCACGGTAAATTATGACAACTTACAGCGTTGTTTGCATATCTACACGTGCCTTTTGTTTTCGTCCTTTAGCCTCGATAGCGATCTCATTATACACACCTTTCGCATCCGGATGGGGTGCGCAAAGAGGGATAATTCTGTTGAAAGCGGTAATCAACTGCACCCGGCCCAGATGCAGCTGTATCATCGTCCGAAACTAAAGCATTTAGTTGGTGAAGTGGTGAAAATAAAAATTGCACCAAAAAAACGGTACCACCGAAAACCGTTCTTTACCGAACGAACAAAAAAGAAATGAAAAACAAACCGATGAGCAATCATTAGCAATTCTTGATGGCACACGGCCATGTCGAAAAGTAAAAGAACTGCAACCAACGGCAGCCGGTGGCAAAAGCTGGCGGCCAGCAGCAGCAGCAGCAGCAGCTGGTCAACGGGGCAAATGTTTGGGAGAAAGTTCGTACCCGATGCGACCTTTCTCCACAGTTCAGAGAATTGCAAACCGGAACCGATTACTGGCGTATGGTGCCACACATACACACGCACGCGCACACGCGATAACTCCGTTAGTTTTTGGTCGGAAGTGCATCACAGATGGGGTTGCAGTTTGGCGCTACCTTGAAACGCAGCGAACAAAAAAAAAAGATGGGTTGGGTTTGTTTGTCACGCGTTTTCCCGTTGTTCTTGTTCTTCGAAACCTAATTGCCGGTGTGTGAGAGCGTGCGGTCCTAGGGCAGGAACGAACTGTGGTACCGTTATTTGATCGGGCACCAGGCACGAAAAACAGCAAGTATGCGGAAGTCGCCATGTTTCGACCCGAAAAAGAAATGCACTGATGTGGGGATGTGTGATCGATATCTTCCGGTCGATCGCCAAACGGTGATCAGGCAAAAACAGTCGCGTCGTTCCACGTATTGCAGTCCGGTTTCTCGAACCCCAATCTACTGCAAACTCGTCCCGTGTGTTCGGAAGGGATTAATCATATTTTGGGGAATTCTCTTTCGATCTCCACGTTTGGTGCAGCACGCGAGGCACGTGCACCACACTAAGTGAGCCGATGAAAGTGTGCTACATTGCTGGCCGATGGCCGGGCGTCATCCGTATGTGATGTGTTATTTTTCTTAAAAGGTCTTTTTTTTTTGCTAGCGGGAAAAAAAGAAACGTGACAAACGAGCATATGCACCATGTGCAAACGATGCAACCGGACACAGATGGTCCCGGGAGCAACAAAAGCCATTTCTTTTCTGTTCCTGTTCCGAACGGTGCAGTAGCGAAGAAAGCAATCCTGCTTGTTTCCGTTTGCTATTTCGTTATTCGCTTTTACCACTGTGTTGAGGTGCATCTTAGAAAGGTGCAACACTACCAGGTTGAAGGGTGGATCGTAACAGTCAGCTAACGGTACATCATCATGCTGTTCAATGGAGGGAAGGGTACAGCAAAAGATGTCGTTTGAAAGCCGAAATGACTCTATGGTGTCAATATTGTAGTTAAGTATCAATAATCAACAATGAAAATTAAATATCACATGACGGCTATGTTTACATTCGTCAAGTCTTAGTTTCCAAACTAAGAAGCTTTAAGTGATGTGTAGAATATCCATAACCAGTTGAGAACTTTCCAGTTAATCACCTCCATACGGTAATAGATACGTTGGTGTGTTTAAATGTTGCATTTCAGTTCGGAGTTTTGTTTTTTTGTCGAATCCAATTTACCAAATCAGCAGTGCCTAATGTTGGAGTATGCTTTTTGTTTCAATAATATGTGAAGCAGTACAAACAAGAACGAGGGAGGCCCAACTAATGTTTCCTACCGATAAACAACGACATACATTTA
>KZ062069.1:111416-133932 GCA_002091835.1 Anopheles maculatus | reverse complement strand
TGGCCACTCACACACACACACGCACAAACTACACATGAGAACCAGTGGTGCAGTTTTTCATATTCTCAAGCGACGAACAAACAAAAAATCACAGACAGCGACGAGACACGAGATTCCTTCGAGCCGGCGTGTGCAGCAAGTCATCCGACTGGGGCCGAGAAGCGCCGAAAACTAACCGGCCACCAGCGAAACCTTCACCATCCGAGGGCGATATTGTGTGACACAGGCAGGCACACACCAAGGCACACCAATGACCCACGATGGAATATGCACGCGGGCATTTTTTTGGGGTTTGATCGAGAAATATTGTGCGCGTAACTAACAACAAATGATGAAGCAAAAAAAAAACCATTGAAAGAAAAAGGGGTTTTTAATGTCCAAGCGTACACCGGGAACCGCCAGGAAAAAAGTGTACGGAGGATAAATCTTAGCCTTTATCATTCGCATCGAACACTGTCTCGCTTCCACTGGTGGTTAATTTCTATCCATCCCTTTCATCAGTTGCTCTCAACCACATACACATTCGCCCTCTTTTTTTGCATGTTGGCAACACCATTCCTTGAGTCCTTCTTCCGTTTTTTTCCCAGTTTTTGACACGGTATTGTTGGTTTTTCGTTTCTTCGCTTGTTATGTGTGTGATTTTCTTCTTCTGCAGAACTGACTGAGCCTGGTCAGCCTTTATGCTTTATGGTTGCTGTGTTAACTGGGGGCAATAGAATAAAGAGGAATTCACGTCACGTCGATTACCAACGGCACAGCACCACGAAACCGTACGAAACTCACGCACACACCGGCAACCAGAATTGACAGAGATTTGATTTTCTTGCTTTTTTGTTTGTTTCTTTGTTGGGCAAAACGCGAATGGTACACGGTAAAAAGGTTTCTGCAAGTACCTTCCGAGAAGAAGGTAAGTGTAGAATTGAACTCGGTCGGCCTGCTGGAACACACCGGGAACAGCCAAATGCTCGTGGCAACGTGGAACGAGGAAGAGAAACGACGAACGGCAGACGGTAAAGCGTGGGGAACGTCCAGACACAGACATGGGTGTGAGGGACGGGGGAGGACAGGGGAGCTTTGGCGGAAGGTGATGATGCAGTGTACAAAAAGCCAATCTCTCGCTCTCTCTCTCTGTTCCGTCCACCGTTGTATGCGCGAGTACCGTGGTGTAAGTACGCACCGTTTTATGTATGGAGAGCATGGAAACAGTTCGATTTTTGGCTAGCAAAATATGCTTGCCAAAAATACCAACATAGCTAAATTGGAAGTGTGTGTGTGTGTGTGTGTCTGGTACACACATACACATCGACACGTTGTTGTGCGCGTCATGAATCTTTTGTTTTGGGGATGGTTTCGGTGCCCATGGTCTGACACACTCAGTGTCAGTGGCTTGCTGTCAAAACAGGCCCGTAGTCAGGTTAACCAGTCGCGACATTTTGTTCGTGTATTGGTGAACCAGTCCACCCACCGACCGCCCATCCAAAACACCACTTCGTGCCCCCCACCCCCCCAATACTGTGAAATCGGTGAAAGGTGGATCGCCGCACAGCCGTTGTGGAAAACCATCAAACCGTCACTTGTAGCTGCCGGTTGGGCCGACATTTATTTCACCAGGAAGTTGCCACTTTTAAAAGGAAAGTGTGCAGGACACACAGAACAAGCATAAACAAATCACACACACGCACACATACACGCACACAAACCCATGAACCAGTTCTTTCAAAGCGAGTTAAACGCGTCGGGAGACGCTCTTTGTACCACCGTAAACTCACTGGTAAGAAGTTTGGTTTTCCGTCGACCCCGAAGAAAAAGCCATAGACGTCAAACACCGTCACAACATCGAATCCCAAGAACGCAACACGACGGGTGTGCTGTGTAAATGCGTTTGGCCGCTCGGCACACCGTTTGACCAGCGTGCGGAAAAAAGTGCCGGCTACACTCACTCAGCTTGGCGATGCTGTACTGTGAAGGAACTTGTGTCGGGTCGGAACCACTACAACGAAACACCCAACCGTACGTTAAATCACACGCATACCGCAGCACAGAATTCGCAAAAGAACCCACGGCTGATGGGGTCGAGACGAGCGTTTACACAGGGTGGACCTATCGGCTTGGGGTGGTTCTTTCGCGATGATGGTGGTTGTAAATCTGGTGTGCACATTTTGGCACGAATTGATGCATTTATGCTTGTAAAAGAGACAGCAAAAAAAAACCCCATTTCAAACGAATTTTACGGATGAAAGGCATAGCAAAAAAACAAATATTTTACTCATAAAAGGGTTTTAACGAAAGGGGTTCGATGAGTTCCAGGCAAGCGGCAAGGGTTGGGATACCGGTAGGGTGGGGGGAGGTGATGGCTCGCGAATTTTAGCGCTGAGTGCCCAACACAGTTTGAAAGGCTGTGTGCGAATGTGTGTGCGAATTCTACGAATGCTGTGAGTGCGTCGGTGAGTGACTGTGCGATCCGCGGCGAATCGGCGATACATACGAAGGTCGCGTCGCATCCATGCTGCAGCATGAGCGTTTTGTTGTAGCAAACGGTTGATGGAATGTGGTTTTGGTGTGATAGAACATTTTGAAAGTTTTATTGATTTGGATCATTTATTTATCAAACAATATTTTATGCATTTGCGAAGGTCACATGAAAGCTACTAGGCGCCTCCATCGGGCATTGATGTCTTTTTTTTTAATATTTAAAGGCGTGTTTTTTAGAGATGCATCGATTTTATGAATTTGTTTAAAATATCATGCAATTTTATGATTATTTTATGAAAAAACTGTGTAAATTCAAAAAAACAATTCAACATTATAAATATCCACTTAAAAGAAAATTTGAAAATTTTATTATAAAACAATATATATTAATTTTAAGTACCGTCACAGACACAGACTCGCAGGTGACAGCACATATAATGTCAAATCAACCCCCCAGTTTAAAAAAGCCCCCAGCTTATCAAGCTGTCAAATTGAAAAATTTCTGACAGGATCATTTGTGCTAACAGTGATGCAATTGTAAAACAAAAACACGATTTTATAGATCCGCCTGTACCAGCTTTTCCTCCGTAATACAGAACAAAGAACAACATCACATTCCGCTACAGCATCTTACCGGAACATACACATACGCGTTCATCAATTGCTAACTCATACGGCGTGAGTGTGTTGCGCAAATCTCGTCCACATTCGAAGGAGCGGTGCTCGCGCAAACACAAGCGCATTCTAATCTTACCCTCTTGGGGGGAGGTTCGTGTTGGTGCGTGTATATTTTTTATGGCCTTTGCTGGCACGGTATTTGGTGCATCTTGTTTGGTCACACATATTGCCGGTCAGACATCCGGGAATAGTGTGAAGGGTGGCGAGTTGATACGCAACCCTAACCATCGTGAGGGTAGCCTTGCTATGTGTGCAGTTGAGAAAACTGCATTACCATCGCACACAGACACACATGAAGATCGAAAAAAGCAGCGACCATGCGCGAGCGAATAATGTGTGTAAAATAGGCTTGCAAAAAAAAATATAATAAAAGCAGCGCGCTCTCCTAGGGAATGTACAGACCGGGCTAAAGGAAAGAGGTACCAATGGAATGTGAAAAGGGAAGAAATGCTTGTTGGCACGGACACCCATACATGCGTACGCGTAACCGTGTTGAATGGGCGCACATGTAAAGAGCCTTAAAGGATAAACTGTGTATGCAAATGTTTTATCCCTTCACATTGGAAGGGCACGTTAAAACCATACTGTGGCTTCCGATTTCTGTGCAAAAATAGGGGTTTAACCGAGTGTGTGTTGTTGTTATTGCTGTTGCTTGCCTGTCCAATATGGTTCGTCATTAGTTTTCTTTACACACATTCCATCACTTGTGCTCTCCTTTTGCCCAGCTCGTTAGTTGCTCGGTATTGCAGCCAGGGGTAGCTGTTTTTTTTTCCTTCTTTCGTCTGTTAACTGTTAGCCAAACCAATCGACCTCGTACCTATAACTAGATTTGTATCAAGCGACACATATTGTGGGAAAAAAAACATGCGACGGTGTCACATGTCAGCGACGAAGCCCTATAATGGTGGAGAGCTCGGATGCACCGGTCGTCCATGCCTCGTGTGCCATCACGGCAAATAGACAAAGCGGAAGGCCTTGACACTTTTTTGCCCTGCCACTTACTGCTTACATAAAGTGCATAAGTTGCATTTGAAGATACACTCCATTGCGACACCATCGTTGCACTCCGGCCAGAATGGGGTGTGCCGTCCGTATGAGCCGACTGCATTCCGTTATCCATCGGGTGATGTCATCCGGTAGCAACAGATGATGATGATGATGATGATGTTTAAGTGATACAAAGCAGAACTTACGTGTCTAGTGTGACGAGAGTATCTAGACTAAACAAGCAGTTGCGAATGTGCTGCTGAAACCACACGCAGTAGTTGATTTGCACCTTTAGGGTAGTTGTTTTTTACACCATTTTCTTTACCGATAAGATGTGAAATGCGGCATCTTTGGACAATTTTGTTCCTTTCTGTTGGTGTGTGTGTGTGTGTGGTTGCATTTCTAAGTCCGAGCACAAATAGAGGAACGTGCGCATTTTGCTAGCGAAAAGATAAGTCATTTCCACACAAATATACACATACACACACACACTGCTATCTTGTACTGTACTTGTGTATTGGATGGCTATGCATCTTCACAACTTCCCGTCTTGATTGTGCTAACGTGCAAACGTTTCGGTTCCTATCGGGGGCAACCGAGCACCGCCAGTTGTTGAGGTTATGTACACACACTGATAGACGTTTGCTGCACTTCAGCAAAGCTAAACGCAAGCTGTGCAAATATGCAACGGTGTTGCTATCAGCGTGCTAACCTCGTTGATACGGTACAAAAGTGCAGCTTAAATTAGCAGCTCGCGGCACAACGATAAAAATGTTTCCAGTGTTCCAGCACTGGTTTGGTTTGCTGTGGAAAGTTTCTCGAATATTTTGGAAACCTGGCAACTTTTCCGCAAGACAGCGCCGGCCACGAATGCGCACAGAAAGATGTTCCTTTTGCCCGTATGAAACCAACCATTTGTCCAGGGCTGCTAACATTGTCCCCCCCAATGGCCTGATGAGTGGCGGTCGTCTACCAGTATCACTCAAGGCCATCCGGTTACAGTTTTACCAGACTGCTAAACCTGTCCGATCAACGGCGTTGTATGGCGTGCGCAAATGCATTTCGATTGCACGAATATGCTGCAATTGCATGTGCGTACGGCAGCTGCGTGCCACACAACCAATTAACGAACGGTTTGAAGCGACCAGTTTTCTTACCCTTCTTTGGCAGGAGCTGGTTCAAGCATAATTTCGCAACGGCAAAGCATGGCGGCTAATCCAATCCATTATAAAAATGATAAATTAATAATCGCGTCGCTGCACCTTGTCAGCGTGTACCCCCACAGGTACACGATAAAGCAGTATGAAGTAATATCGAATGCTTAAACTATCTACGGCCACTCCGTTCACTTACCTCAAAAGCAACTGTTTGCGAAGATATGTCTGGAGCAAAGGAACTCAACCGTGTAACTATCCTAGACGATAGTGGTGCTGGGATGGGTTGTTTGCTTGCCCTTGGTTGGGCACTGGATATGGGCACTGGGTTTTTTCACACTGTTTACACACTTTTCTTCCTGCCAATGGTTTACTGTTTTTATTTCCTTTTCCGAAACGATCGTTTTGCTCGGCTGGCCGGATTGGGTTGTCGGTTTGTCGTTTGCTTCAAGGCAAAATTTAGAATACGATTAGCATTGGTGCGACGATCGAAAAATGTGCAAGCTGCAGCTGCGCTTGGTGGCGGTGATGGTGTGAATGAATGTGAATGACGAATGTGTGTAATGGCTGATGATGAGTGTCGGCGTTGCTGTTAGTAGGGTTTCCGGCCCGATTCCCAAAAAAACCAAACGCTCCTAAGCCGGCTCGCTGTATCGCTCGGAAGATTTTGGGGCTGGTGTTATTGTACACGCTGCACCGTTATGATCGGCCGCAGATAAATACAATGTTGCCAAGGTGAGAGTGTGAGCCAAATGTAAGGTTCGACCCGGTGTTTATCTGCCTACAACGTTTGTTGCTGATGGTGGTTTTGTGGTTAGCCGCTTGTAATTTTCCGTTTTGTTTGTTTGTTTTTGCTGCGAGGAGAACAAAAAAAGGAAGCTCCAATTCGGGGATGTCTTCGTGCTGCAGCTGCGTTGCGCTGGAGCTTATTTAATCTTTCGGTGAGACTTTTGAGTTTTTAAACCAATGCCAATCTTCCTTACGATGCACGACAAGCGGCTGCACCCGGACATGGAATACATTGAAGATAGAGATGCACCGTACCGCTTACACAGGATACACACACACACACAAGCACTCGAGAGCCAATAGATACGCTTGTTCCGACGCTTCGTCCACGATCACGTGGTGTCCGGCTGACCCAACGGCAAGGCGGTGAACGATGGTGCTAATGGTGATGATGCTTTACCACTAGATGGCGCTAACCATCAAATCGGGGTGTTGTTCGTGTCCTTTCTGTCACTGTTTTGAAGATTCGTAGTACTTTCGATCACAACTGCTTGTTTATCTTTCCACATTCGATGTGTTGCTGTCTTCCATCACAAGTCACACGTAGCATAGGGGATGGTTTCACTGGGATGGTTTGTTTTCCCACAGAAAGGTTAATATTTCATCCTTACTCTAGCACACTTTATACACGAGCACACGCACGTAAGCAGCAGCACACGCACACACACACACACTTACACTAAATCGTATTACACAGTACAGCAAACAACGATCTCCGCCCGGCGATCGAGCACAACGATCTTGCACTAGTGAATGGGGATCTCTCCTGTCAACGCGTCACGCCATACGGGAACGGAAACTGTTTGCGCGAACAAACCATTAATCACCAATCGAAGCAATGAGCAAAGGGGATCGTTTCCCACCAGAAAACGGCGGAATGGTAAGTAACAAAACCAACAATTCTAAACAAAAGGTACAAATTATCACCAATCACACACGCACGCGATCATAAACACGCTGGTCTGGAAGATGTTTCTCGTTTGCTAAAGATTGATATTTCTTCTTCAGCTCGCTAAAGCGAGACTGATAAGTGCATCCACACACGGGGTATAAAAGTACGTTGCTGCATTCCGAATGGTGACGCCAGCTACAGACGCCCTCTGGCGGGGGTCTGTTAAAGCCCGTGCGATCTACTCGATCTCCACATCGTTCGCACTTTCTCACTCTGTCTCTTCCACACGAACGGGAGTTAAGGGTACGGGGCACTGGAGTAGGAAATCGGGGAGAGGGTCCAGTAGGTTTATGGTAAGAATCCGAACGCACGTATTGTTTGGTACACGGCACCCGGCAAGTGCATCGTTCCTAGTAGCTCGTGCTTTTACTGGTGCTTTCGCTGACGATGTTCCGGCATGCCGAAGATGATGATGATGATGGTGGTGGTGGTGGTTGTGATGGTGCTGATGATGCGATCGACAAATCCGAAACACATTTTTGGTAGCAATCGATAGACTATTACTATTGCATATTGGTGCCCGAAATTTTCCCGAACACAAACACAAACTGGTGTTAGTAGATGTTAGGCAGGGAGGCGGTGTGATGTTGGTGAGCTAGGCCGAAACGTGTTTTTTTTTTTTTAACTATTGCATCGCACTGGGAATTGTGGTGGTGGTGGAATGTATGAAGAAAGATAGATAGAAGAAAGAATGGTTAGTAATTTTGCCAGCCCGAACAGAGGTTAGTTTTGGTGTTGTGCATTAGTGAGTGAATGATTTTTCCAGAAACTGTTTTAGCGGTTTTGTTTTCGTTTACTTTCAAAGCATACAGGGTGTGTTGGAGGAAAAAGGGGGAAAAAGGAAAATACTAAGAGGTGTTTGGTTTGTCTTCCCACTCGAATAGTCCATGAGTGTTCAGTTTTTCTGTGTGTGTACACGTGTGGTAGTGTTCACTTTTGGTCACTTTTCTTTTGATGTGATGGTACAAGGTTGCACTATGTACTGCATGCACTTCTAAGTACCCACACGCACACACACACACGCACGCACGCACACAATAAACGTCACGATTAGGAGAAGCCGTCGGGTGATTTTCTTTTGCACAATTGCCACTCACAATCGATCTGCTGCAGCTTAAATGCAGCAGAAGCGTTTGATTTAATCCTGGTTTTTCACTTATCGATAATGGTGCGTTCTTTTGGTTAGTTTGTTTCACTACCGGACCATTTAAACTTTAATCTTGTGTCCCAAAACTGGTCCACAACCACACGAAGTACACTTTGCTTTGTTTTTTGCATTGCCATTTTTTCATCCACCCAAACGACCACCTTGTCACATACGCGATCGAAAAATGGAAAAATCCTCATGCACCGGATAGTTTTTCCCGTCCTTTTATGTGGTTCTTTTTTCGCTTTGCAAGAGCACTTTAAACCAGCGATCCTAACTTCAAAACTGACCGGTTTGGCTGGGTAGTTAATTTTCAATTGGATTTGTTTCTGGTGTGGCACACTTTCAACTTTACATTTTTTTTTCGCAAAGCACACTTTTCAATACACTGATTTCGAACCGGAGGGGTAAGAACATTCACTTCCCCCGGGTTTTTGGGGTGTGTTATAATTTTTTCCTCGGCTTCACATTCATTAAAAAAACGCAACCCCTTTTCGGAGGACGAATTAACAAAAAACACCGCAAATTAAATAGCAAACAAAAGCAAAAAAAAAATGATTATACCAAAAGCACTGTCACACGCTGTTCACACGCACTGTCCGTTGGCTGTTCGCGCGCGCACTCCTTGAGTGACCAAAGACGGGGATGCTTTTTTTTCTTTTGTTGTTATTGCCTAGCCAGGATTGCTACGGGGATTAGAATGCAACGCGACGGCGACGACGACCACGACTCGATTACTCGACGTTCTTGATCGTCCGCGTTTCACTTCACTAGTGCACCGGTGTATGCGAATGCGCTTCGTCAAGACCCGCGGCCCGTACGTACGGGCATTCTTTTTTGCTTTATTTTTCCCCCGTACGTTCGTGTGTTGCTTTTCCCCATTATTTGCGTATGTGTTGTGTGCAGTTTGCGCTTGTTGCCGTGCGCGTATGTTGCCCCCTGTTCCTTTGGGCGTGCTGCTGTCTCGCTTACCAGGTTCGTGTTCGCTGCTCACGCTAACGCTAAAAAAGCGCTTAATGGCTGGATGTAAAGCAGGGCGAGCAGCTAGCAAGACGACGGCGGTGGCTGCCGGGCGAGTGTGGAGATCTTGTTGCTGTTCTTTTCTTTCGTGTGCAAGAGGTGGTTTTTTTTTGCTTGGGTTCTCCTTCCGGAGGTAGCCGCCTTATGCTCCCGGTCCTTCGTCAATCTGGTGTTGGGTTTTCGTTTCACACGCACACACCGGTAAAAGTTGGCAGGAAAGAAAACGCGTTCGTTCGGTTCGTGTGCAAAAGGAAAGGCACCGTTCGGGTGTTCGTTTTCGCTCACTCGCCTTCGCTTGGTAGTTGCTGGCCCGATCCTGGTGAGATGTTGTGCGTATGCAGTATGCAGTTTATCTGGTAGAAGAAGCAAAACCAACACAAGCAGACGCGCACACCGTCTTGTTGAGCCGCAACCGTCGGTGCAGCTGCGTTTGTGTTGGCGCTTTTGCAAAACCGTCTCCACCACTGTGTGCGGAACGTTGAGATGCATTCCCTAACACGCACACACAGACGGCAACGCGATGACCAGCACGATCACACCTTACTGCACTGCGAATACAGTGCGCACGAATGTACAGAAGTGCATTCGCGTTTTAATACATCGGTATCGGTCACTTGAGGAATGACGATGGCGGAGGAGGAGGAGGAGCAGGAAGGGGAGAAGGAGGGAAGAGAAAGGAAAGGAGGGAACACGATAAGCACTTCGTTTCGTACGTTTGTGTGTGCGCTTTTTTTCTCTGGCGTGTTGTTACTGCAGCCTAAACCTAGAATCACAGACTAATGGTTTGTGTGGTTATGAAATCGAACGATCGGGCAAACTGCGAATGGAGGCGCATCATCTTTCATTACACGCGGTCCAGTTTACCCGGGTCACGATCTGATGCAACTCGCTGTTTGCTTTGTAATTAAAGTAACAAATAAAACTTTTAACAGCAGCTTCAAAGTTCGGTACGCTAGTAAGGAGCTTCCCATCAACGACGATCAGGTTAAATTAATATATATTTTAGCTGCACTTCAAATCCACACAAATCGTGCTAAAATTTGCGATCCCGACCATGGTGCCGTGCTTAAAGGGATCGTAAAGCAAAGGGAGGGAGAATGATTTTAGTTGTGAAAAAAATCTAATACATTACAAAAAATGCATACCATTCTTAAGCATGTGGTACCGGGCAGTGTTAAATGAAGAAAGCAACAAAAAACAACAGCTCCGGACTAATTGAAGGGTTGCTGGCAATGGGCAATTGCGCAAAATTTGTTTCCCCCGCTTTGTGCACTGCTTCCTGCCTTCCCATGCGAGCTGTTGGGTGCCGGTGTGCATATGTGTGGTGGTACGTTTTTTTTTTTGTTTGCTGTTATTATGTTCCACTGTAAACATGTGCAACGATCCGTGAGGAAGGTGGTTAACCAGAAGCTCACGGTGTCCTCGACCGCAAGACCACCCTAAATGCCGAAGGGAACAGCGGACCCTAGAACGGTTTGGTCCACCCTGGAAGGCAAAACAACAACAAAAAAACCCTTTCCGTCGACATATTAGAGGGAATGTCGTTGAGGTCTTGATTCTGAGAACAGGAACCAGAATTAGAAGGGTTAATGTGTGTGTTTTTTGTTCTCGTTGTTGTCCTGTTTGGCGTTACGGTTTGACTAACAGGAATAGAAATCAGGAAACATTAGGAACCGTCAAACAAGTGCACAATTACTTGTTTAGCTGGATAAAGTGCCTTTAGTATAGATTTTGTATTTGTTACACTTTGTTCTTAAGTCTAACCGCGATATTCCTCACAGAATCCTTAAAGATTCTGTATCCTGCCATCGCATCCCCGTGCGACCACCATCTCCGTGCGTCAAGATTTACCCACACCAACACGGCTGATCGTTGATATCGCATTTGCCCACATAATTGAAGCATCAGCAATTGCACAGTGCAGATCGCGTTACCACTGCATCGCTCGGGACTCGCGATCGTGGTATTGGTGGAGTGTAGAGTGTGCGAACGCGCACACACACACATGGCACAACACCACCACCAAGGATCATGGATGCGTTCGGCGAGCCTTTTGACCGTCGCGCGGCGATAAAGTAAATCAAAACTGTCTTCCCTGCTTTCCGGAGTTTGGCCGGCGTTTTGGTCCCTTATTGTTTGGCGCACGGTTTTGCATTCTCCACCAGGTTCGAACCAGTTTCCGGAAATTCGCTTCCCCTCCCGTTCATCGACCTCATTCCCCCCTGTCCACCCGTGCCACTCGTGTGCCATACGATGACGTCCGTTTTGTGCGCTTTCGAGCGGAGATGTACGCTATCGAAATGTCTTACTTTCCAGCGTGTGGACGTATGAATTGTTGCGTGCGTGTGTGTGCGTGTATGGGTTTTTGTGATCACAAACCAGCAGATGGGTGTGCAGTGGCATCGTTTGCAGCAAACGCAACCCAAGAACGCGAGCCGGAAAAAGGGTATTAATGTGTGTACGTATTTTTAGTAGCAAGTACGCAAAGACAGATTTTTCTTGGAGCATATTCCGGTGGACAACATACAAGATGGTCGATTTTACGGACGCAACCAACACAAGCCACCGCTTGCTGCCGCACACAAACATACGTCCAGAGGCTTTTACACACGTTCCAGGAGGATTGAACCTGTAAGATAATCTGCCAGCATCTTCAGCAAACGAGCGCGCGAGGATCCATTAAAGGTCGCCGGGAGTGTATTAAAGTTTGGAAGAACGCTCGATTAAAACGGCGAAGTGCGGGAAGAAGAAGAATGTATGAAGTGGAAAAATATAAATGCAAGCAACAGGGTGCATACGCTGTGGATCGTAACGATCCTTACAAATGATGCAATATACTTTCTGTTGAGGGTAATAATTAATTGGAGATAATTTAAGTTGCAAAAAGGACTTGGAAAGAGTTAGTAGCAGAGTACTGCATTCGGTTTGGATTATCCTCGAGAATGATTTTTCATGAAAAAACAATGCCAACAATCTCTGTGGATCACAAGAAAAAGAAGTCATGAACTTGGAACTTAAACAGGCTTAAAAAACAGTTAAAGAGTAGCATTTACGACCCGCAGACCCCCGTCCAAAAGGTCTGTATAATTGGGATTTTTTTCTGTAAAAAGAGTCTAAAAAAATATTGATGTCACAGGAACCGTTTATCAAATATTTCTTCTGCCCTTTGCAACAGCGCACAGAAGACACTCTAGAGACCGAACGATCAGAGACAGAATTGAGGTGAGATCACACTGGACATTAGAAGAGCAAACGAAAAGAAGAGTAAAAAAAACCCTTCACCGAACGAAGAACGAGATGGTGTCGTCTACCGCGCGCCACGTTTGTCAGCGACAAACGACCCCGTCCGATCGAAACCCTAGCACCACGGAGACACAAAACGCTGGGCAAGGTAAATAAATGTGCGTGCAGTGGAAAGTGGACGAGACGGAAGCAACCAGATCCTTGGCCGATGCGTTAGCCGAAAGGAAGCGTACACGTTTTTATTAAATCCACGCGAAACTGGTCAAGAAGGGACTTGAGCTGGAAGGGTCACTGGAACGGTAACAGAAGGGTTTCGGGGTGGCAAGGGTTAGGGAAGCGGGAAGAAGCTGCAAAACGCAATTCCTGTTTTTATTCCCACCGATTCACACACCGATGGAATAATGGGATGACATCGAGCGAGTTCCTGCTTTGCGCAAGGATCGCCGCCATCGTCGTCGTCTTCTTGCGTGCTGATCCTTTTTGCTGCGCGACGCAAAAGAAGACGCGTGATGACAACGTGTGGCGTGTGTGTGGACGGTTGTGTGCGTGCGTAAATGGATTGCAGAATCTACTCCGGCTGCTCGTTTGCCTTCCTTCTTCAGCCGATCGTGCGGCGATCATCGGTTAGAGCAACGAAAGAGAGCGCACGATCGGTTACGAACGGAAGGACGAAACCACACGGCACACAGGCCGCCAGAACGGAACGGATCATCATAATCATTCTGTACGTGAGCGTATAATGTTGCACATATGTTTATTATTCCGATTACACCACCTTTCCGTTTCGTGTTTTTTTTTTGTTGCTGTGATGATCATCTTGCTGCTGCGCTGAGTCTCGATGGTAGGCTGCTGTGCTGCCGTGCCGAATAGGAAAACGGGTTCGAGATTCGGGGCGCATCTCTTCCTGCCGATCCCTGTTTCTGCTTCCTTTTGCTCCGCTACCCGGCCGTGGCTTCTCCAAGTCCAAAACAAAAGGGAAACAGCGAGCGAGCTTGCGCGAGTGCTTTTCACTTTCGGTCTTGCGCCTTTCGGTAAATAAATAATGCGAATTCGTCCGGGCAGACCAAGCTGAAGCTTCGACCCCGGGGTGTATGATTAATCGATTTGCGCTTCCCATCTGCGCGATCTGAGCCGCGCCAACCCCCTTCTGGTGTTTGGTGGCGTTATGGTTCGGCTTTTGCTCGCCGCCTTTTCTCGGCGTACGAGCTACCAGCGCTGCGGTGTCGTCTTTCGCCCGTACCCGTGGTTTTGCGAGGTGTGCGAGAAGAAAGTTTCCCTGCTAACGGTCGTTTCTCACCGAAAACGTAAAATGTGTGTGTTCGCGCTGCTGCCAGTTGTGAAGCGGGCCGGTCAGCAGTCCAGTGCCAGAAACCGGCCACACTTCCGCTTGTAATACGACACACATATGCAGGAGATAGTAATGTTTGAGACAATCCGGCAGGCAGGCATCGGATGGCATCGGACGTGCGCAAGCCGATAGACGTGGAGTTGCGCTGTGGCTTGGTTCTCATACCGACTGGACAATGGTCCGTTTTCCCAAGGCATGCGAACGTTCCGTACCAGCGTCCAGACACAGGAAGCCAGCAGCAATGGGCCATTTTCTGGAGCTCTCTCTCTCTGCTGTGCTATGCTTGCGAATCAAAGCAACAACGACGATCCTTCAAAAACGTAATCAAAGAGATGTAAAAAATCCCTTTTTAGCAAACGATTTCAGTTTTCCCACTTGCTGTCCGGTCTGTCCAATGCGAGACACAAACAATGGAACATGACATCCCGACAAGTACTCGGTAAGATCGAACCGACGGGCTCTGCCTTCTACCTTCCCGATGCCCTAACGTACCGTACCGCCTGACCAATGTCCAACGTTGCGTGCGTTCGTACAACGTTCGCTTGAGAATCAGGATCCATTGCGCGGATGATGTCCCGAAATGTGGATAAAAGAAGTCTAGCACCGTCTGGCCACTGGCTATTGTCTCGGTGAACAATACAGAGCCTTACGACCCTGACACTGGCTGCAATCGCGAAAGGGGTACCGTACCACAGGAACGGGTTTGTCTGTGAGATCCTTTTATGATCCACCGAGATTCCTCGAACAGGGATTTGTCTTACTCTCGCTGTTTTTTTTTACTAAGAGCTTAGGGTCTAACACCACAATCTGTGGAGAGTAGATTTTTATGTGAGACCCTAGGGTTAATATGTGTCATGGACATTGGGAAAAATATTCTAATCGTTCTGGGAAAAAGGAGTTTTTGAAGGAAACCATTCTGACCCTGTTTGGAACTATGTGACCCTCACACAACAAGTCTGGGTCAGACCGATTGTCGTCAGTGCAGTATTCTAAACGAGTAATCAAGGTTTAGGTGACTTTGACTAAAACGTAACACTGGTGGCAAGTTGATGACACGTGCCGGCATGAAACGAGGACTGTCCGGCCCGGCACGATCAGCAACAACCTGAGCCTTTTATGGGTCATGGTGAACAGGGATCGGAACCGGACAAACGTTAAGGTGTGAGCTAATTTGGATGAATTAGGGCTCCGGTTGACCCGTTATTTGGAAGATCAAGCTAGGGGTCGTTTGATGGGTGGATGAGTTAGGACGAAGTTTTTTTTTATCTGGTCAACAATTCTTGCATATTTCGGGTATGCTTTACAAGGGTTGAAGAAATGACTTTATGATGTTTTGAAAGGTCCCTTTGTTGAACGTCTTGGTTTTTTTTACTGGACATTTAGATAGAGAGCTTCTGGTCACCAAAACAACATATCTTATGTGGCCTGGTATTGTATTAATGACAGGGATGTTGTCAGTAAGATAAACAAGCAGAGGGTACTGGTTTGATTAACAGCTCGAAGTAATTAGGGAAGCAAAAACTATATAATTTGTTATTTGGTTTATTAAAATAGTTTATTAATGTCATTATTTTTATTGAAGGATGACCGTTTGATGTTCTGCAATCAACTTAACAAGCCAACAAATCTTAAAACTATAGCACCAATAATAGAAGTAATAGAAGAAGAATGGGCAATTATTGCTAAGAAATAGACTTGCGTATTTTCTGTCCTACGCATCACTAAAGACCGTTTTAACAGGCTTATCCATAACTAATGTCATATGCACGTGACACCAATATCCTTTATCTGCTGCTCTTATTTGAAGTCCACAAGAAAAACTAAATTCTTCAAGAAAAATCCGAAATCTACGGTGAGCTCATCTTCACTGCGTTTATTATTTATAGCGTCAAAACTGAGGTTTCAAAGGCATTGTTTAATTTATTCATTTATTAAAAAACAGATCAATAAACCATCACTATGTAGACAGATCTGAACAGTGTAAATTGCCTGTAAAGGACTTACATACCTAATTATCAGACGCTACAACCATTTCGCTGTCTTGTCCTGCTGCAACAATCCTCGAGACCACGATCGAGAGCCGTCGACTCCCAATAACGCTATCACTCCATCTCAGTTTGGGGCTACCAAGCCTCCTCTGTCCATGAGGATGGCTTAAAAGGACTTAGTAGACTGTGACGTCCGGTGCCATTCTCATGACATGACCGGTGCCTCTTGATTGGGGCTAAGAGGGTTTCGTCAGTTTTGAACGGAGTTCTCGTCTCAGAGGCGTATGTGAGTACTGGGACTATACAGCCATGGTAAATGTTCTATGCACTTCTAACTTCATACGTCGTGATAGGAATTTTGAGTTGAAGTTTTGCAGCATACGCAGGACATTAATACGATTAAAGAATACAAGAAGAGTCGGAGAACCTTGGTCGGCGAACTACTTCATAAGCAACTATCTCCTCTGTCATTCTCAAATATTTTCTATTTCTGCTTATGAACTGTATACCTAGGGATACTCATGTGTATTACATCTTTTTGAAGAATATCACGCAACTCGTAGCAGAAAAAAACAAAACTTTATAAAATTGCTCTAAAAATGCGAAATTTACCGTCATCATCAGCATCATCATAAAAATGTATTTGATTTAAGAGAGCATTTACAACAAAAAAAAAGAACAAACACACACAAACCAGCACAAACCAGCAAAGCCAACAACGAAGAGAAAGAAAGCAAGTAGTAAAACCGCTTTACATTGCAGCTTCCAACCACCATTCATTGAATGGCGAATCCTTTCAAAATCGTACCATTTTCCTTGCACAAAACAACAGTTGGGGCGCACTGTTCGGGACCGTCTTGAGGGACCCAGAATGTCCAGCCCGTGGGATTCATAACTGCACGGCCGGGACTACGGGCCGTGTGCTGTAATGTTTGCAATGAGCATGTTGTGTTTTTTTGTTGTTGTTGTGCCCCGTTCTTGTTGCGTCCGTTGGTGCAAACTGCATCTGCTGTGATTATGCACTTTGTTCTTTGCAGTTGCTGGTTTTGAGCGTAAACGTTCGCTTAGTTAGTTGTTGGTTTGGTTTTTCTTCCATGTGGTTGCCCTTCAAACGGGCGTTTCCTCGCCGTGCTCGTATGTTAGATGTTGTTTTATTTGGCCATCTTGTTTTTTTTGTTTCTTTGTCCCGTGCAAGTTGTTGTATTCCTTCCCAATGTTGGTATTATTTTCCACTTCGTTTTGAGCCCTGTTTCGTGATTCTGGCAAACGCCAACTACTGGGCGACTCGAAGCCGTGGTGGGAAAAGAAAGCATTTGTGTAAGATTTTAGTCCCGCACTCGGGTGTCTTCCAATCACCACACATTGCGTCCTGACAGAGCGTACTTACAGGGGGACACAGGAAGCGATCACAGGGGGCACTCGTCGTCCCGAGAGTGGGAAACTGAATCTGCTTCCGTTGCGTTCGAACCGGGCCATCCCTTGACCGTCGTGCTGCTCATCGTGTGGTTTTGGTTTTATTTATGCGTACGCTAAGATATTCCACCCTGTCCACCAGGAAGCTTTGGACAAAGAGCGCAACCCAACAGAAAGGAGCATTGGTACACACATACACACACACACGCACACACCAATGCACAGGATGCGCACGGGTAGTGCTAGTGCGGCAGCACAGCAAAAGAGGGTGAAAATTAAGGGCTCAACACAGAATTCCTTCGATTCGAGCGCCATTCCAATTGCGCTGAATCTGTTTCTATCGCAGCAGAAGCTGCATTTTGCTTTATCCTGTTTTTTTGCGCCGCTTCGTTACCCATTTCCAGGAGAGCGAACGAAAACAGGAAGTCATCAGTCGCGCAAACTGGTCGTCGATTGGTACCGGTCGGTAGTTGCAATTGCAATTGCATTTGAATGATAAACATCTTGGCCCTGGGTCGTTGTTTATTGCATCAGGATGTACGAGAATTGCAGCACCGTTTTGTTTGCGTTTCGGTTCGTCCTGTTCCCGATGGTTCTGTCAGCACGCTGTAAGGACAAATAGAAGAAGTACAAGACGCAGGAATAAAACCGGACACTACGACCGTTAAATTTGGCTTGACAAGCTAGTTCTCTTAGTGTCCGCGATGATGGCCCCGGGATGTGCTGCTAGAGGGGGTTCCATTTTCTAACACCTCGCAGATGCAGCTGCACTTTTATGCAAATTATTGCAACGCATCGCACCACCATGTGTGTGGAAAAATGAAAATTCCCTTTTCTGTCATCGAGAATGCATCGAGAGGAGAACGGTTCCAGGGTGGGATTGCAGAAGGTGGGAGGAAGATGCAGTTCTTTGTTCGATGGGAAAAGAAGTCGATTGAGCGGCAAACGGTTGTGCAGCATCCGCATGGTCCGCGTGAATTGTAATGGAGTGCGTTTACGCACATTGTGTCGGCCGGGAGCAATGCACTTTGAAGTGATGCTGCTCCAGGGCTGCTGCCGTAAGTTGTTACGGTACAGTTGTGTAATAAAATGTGCTGCAAGGGGGCTGTAAACTTTGCCTCGTTTTTAGGGGACATTTGGTACGGTTGTGTTTTTCAAATATTTTTACATTGCTTTTGATGTTTTATAGATTTTTAATATTTTAGATAAGTATAGATTATTGTGTCGCACATAATGGTTAATGGTGTTCAAGTGATTTAATCGTCTGTTCTGTTGAGCGATTGTATCTCATATGTTAAAACTTGTTATGAAGGCTGCAATTGGTCAGATATCCTTGGGTAAAAAGATTAGTAGTATTTCATGTTTCTTCTAATAAGATCGAAACATCACGAAAGACTGATTGCATGATTTACCATTTATGTACTTGTTATCATGTAGTTTATTTATTTAAAACATAATCTGGCTCTTTTTAGATCTTGATTTTTGTTTTGTTTACAACTTCTTTTTCTGTTCTATTTACTGTTTACTTTTTACCTGATCTGTTTTACTTCAAAGTCACAGTTTTATTCGTATTTGATGTTTCATTAAAATATATTCATTTCGTACCTTTAATAAGATGACAATAATATTAAATAAATTCCATACTTTTTCATCCTTTTCGATTATTCTTTATTTAAATCAAAGTGGCCAAATTTTTTTACTTTTAAACACAAATAGTAAAAAATATATTTTATGGATCATCTTCTTGCTCTAATCTGCAGTTTATGTAAAAATTTTAAAAGATATTTGTAACAACACTAAACGTTTTTTAAAAAAATAAAAATATGGAATATAAATACGATAAAATTGACTAAAAATAAAAAGATAAATGATCGTCTGATGACCCTATAACTAGTATGGCGGGAAGGGATGTACAAAAATATGATTCAAAATTATATTTACTTTAATGATAAACATCGTTTTCAACTGCTTGTATTGTTTTCAGATTTGTATACAATTATTTTTTGCTAAAAAAATCTGTAGGAATTTGTACAGTTATGTTGTTTCTTTTACATATTCTTCTGGCTTAAGGATCTGTTAGATGAGCCCAGCCTTTAATGGCTTACTAGACTTGTTGATATCACGTAATTAGATGGTCAGTTCTCACTAACAGGGAACGATTCGGATTAGAATCGATCCCCAGTAGACCTTAAAAACAGTATGATGTGGAGCGAAATTCATATAAAATAATTCAAAAATGTATTTAAGTTATTGAAGCTCCTTCAAATTTTAAAACATTTAAAAATAATTTAATCATTTTCGTTGATGACCGGCGACATTTGTTTTGTATGAAAAATATGTTGAATGCTTAACAACATCAGTTTTATTTATTTATAGCTATTTATTTATCGAAAACTGGAAAAACAAGTGTTCGTATCGCGATGTTATGGAGTGTATTGTTTACAATAAATGAGCAGCAAAACATAACATAATTATGTATAAATAAATGATGAAAACATTATTCCAAATATCATCTTAACTTCAACGGTACATGGATGAACATTTTGCACTAACAAAAGCCATCTACCGTGTTCTTCCCCGAAAAAACAAACAATTATGCTAACGGTATTCCTACTGCATCTGTTCCCGAGTGCATCCATCCGAGTGCACCACACTTCAATCAATGATACACACACACACGCATACACATGACTGTCATGCTGTGGCGTCTCACATGGAAAATCCATCACTCACGCACTTTTTCGCCAGCCGGCTGCTGCTGCTTTGTGGTTAGTGAGCGAGTTTAAGGAGGAAAGAATCGACGGCTAAATAAAAAACATAACTTCACTCCACAGAAAAAAAAACCACACGAAGCCATCACACACACGCACACTGCACACAAAGCCACTTCTATGTGCTGCGCCGCGCTGGGAGAAGGGATTGGCGCGCGCGATTCAGCGAAAGTTCAACGAACTGTTTGGGCCTGGTCCTGCGGGTTTTTTGCTGCTGCTTCGCGTATCGCCTTTTGCATGGGATGTGTTTTTGTTTCCCCTGGGATGTTTTGATGTGCGTGTGAGTGGGGATTTTTTTTGGTTGTTGTGTGCACCTTCCTATCCCCCACGTCCGGCATCCCACCCTGTTGTTATCCTTGCAGCGTGGACCAGAGTGTTGCAGTTTGGTTTTATGGAAGATCGCGATCATCGGCGTCAGCATCTCTACCGTGCGCCATTTTCGCCTGCGTGGAAAGTAATCCATCTTACGCATTCTCGATCGCAAATAATCGAGCGTCCTGTTTCGTTATAGGAAGTTAATTAACATTCTGCGGGCAGTGCGGATCGCGTTACGACACCGGCTGACATCGGATGGATTGCACTGGATGTAATCTGATGTGGTCGGGATAGGAAGAGCGAAAGAGCGAGAGCCAGAGAGAAAGATGGAAAAAGTGGTTGCCGGAAAGCAATGCAACGACGAGAAATGCATCACTAACGACGCAGCAAAATGCGCGCCAAAAGTGAGGCGTCTTCAAAATGTCGTCGACCACACTGGGGCAACAACGATGCCGCTGGTTTGCCTTCGCGTTGCACTTTCGCAAGGAACACGGCATGAAAGTGAACGGCAGAATAACTGGTAACACGGATGGTGAGGGGGGGAGAAAGGGAGGGGCGTGAAAGGGGCAGAAAACTCCCCCCGGCAAGCACTTGTTCGGCTGCGTGATCCTCCGTACTGGTGCAACCGCAACCACGTGGCGTGGGTTTGATTAATGCCGGTGCAGTTGAGAGTTGAGAGGAGCAACAAACATTTGTGTAAAAATGTTTCGGGCATATTTTAATACAATTTTTTATTTTTTTTATGTTATTTACTCTTTACGTATTCTACAAAAGCGATGATCGAAATTACATCACAATAACAGCTGCACTTCCATCCGTGCTGATTAGAAGCTTGCATTGTTCTCCCTTTCTTTCTAGGCAAAACCATCGAACAAAAACAAAATAAACTTAACTCTTCAGCCAACATTTTCACGGACACGGTCTCACCTATTATACAATCGCTTCTCTAATTCTGTTCGGCCGTGTTAGTGGGCCGGCCTGGTTGGGTCCAGGGTAACAGCTCGGCGCATCGGTTGGTTTTTGTTTCACGCAAAGGCCCACACACCAGCAAACAGGCTGCATCACGACCAACACCGATGCACATCCGAAAGTTTAATGACTTCTTTATTGGTTGCCCCCAAAACTGTAGCTGGTACGAAGTTACGAATGGACGAACAAACGCAGGAACAAAAAACGACAACAGGAGCATTAGGAAACGTCGTAACATCGGGAACCAAACAAATTCCTAACGCTTTTAGAAGCGTGATACCGTGCGATGCACCCGTATGAGTGATTCTGCACTCACACGAAGCAAGCAGAAGGCTTGCAGAAGTGACAAAAAGAAGACACAAAAAACAAGTCGCAGTGAAGATTTTAAATGCAAACACTGTGGAGACGGGCAGCCGCAGCAGCAGCAGCAGCACCAGCTTGCAAACAGATTCGGCACTGACGAAGATGCATCGCCAAAAAAAAAGCCATTTTTTGCAGCTCGGTTTCGCTCTCCTGATGCCGTGGTAATGCCGTCGATCGGGTTTCGATCGGCAATTCGTTAAAATGGCAAACTGCACGTAAGTGTGGAAGATAAGCAAAAGGCGGGTTTGGAAAAGAACACGGCACGAAAAGTTTGCCTGTTCCCGGCATTTTTTTTTGGTCGAAAAACAAAAACAACAAGCCAAAAAAGCAAGGGGAAAAAAAATGAACGAGGTCCGATCGTCGGTCATTGGCACAGGCCCCGGGGCCGGTGCACTCACACGCCATGCACAAACAAACTGCATCCAACTGCACAAACTTGCTACATGCCTGTGTACTCGAAGAGAGGTAGAGAAGCAAGGGGGAGGGATGGGGATGGGTTTGGGGTCCCGAAAAGAAAATTGCGTCACCAACACTTACGGGCTTTTCGGAACGGTGCGCTAGTGTGTTTTTGTGTTTCGCTGTGTGTGTGTGTGCGTGTGGTGTGCAAAGTGCAGAATAGAAATTGATGCGAGTTTTAGTTCTTTCTTTTCTTTTTTTTTATTTGCGCCCCTTTTCGACACACACCAACGATGCGCTTCATCCCCGGCGGAGGTCCACGACCAAACCACGTACAAACGCATGATTAGAATTACCAACACCAGCAGAATGCTTCGGGCTCGTTTAACGTGCAGTGTGTGTGTGTGTGATAATAATGCGATCAAAAGTTGCACTTTTGAAAGTTGATAACCTCTCCCCTCCTCCCTCTTTGCCTCTCTCCCTTCCGTCCCCTTACATGTGCCCCCCCCCT
>KZ062069.1:86654-105846 GCA_002091835.1 Anopheles maculatus | reverse complement strand
CGTGTAGGGGAATCGTTGCAGTTTCAATGAACATGCTCCAGCTGGATATCAACCAATGTCCGGATGATTATTATGAGCCGAATGCATTCAAAAACACTCACAAATGCGACGAGAAGTCTTCATACGTAAGTATGCGTTTTCCCTTTTGCTGCTGCTGCGTTTCGGTCCGTCCGTTTCTGCCTTTTGCTGGTTTTGATTTCATCCTTCGGCCTTTATCCGTCAATCGTACGATTATATTTGCATCGCTTGCCGCGTTGCGCGTCTGTCTACGGTTGGCCATAATTGCAAGCATGCCTGCCTGCCTGCCATCGTGAAACTTGAAGAAACCGCTTTTGTTCTCGGGTTGGATGAGAACGATCGGGGCAAAAAAACAACCAACCTGGAACGGCGGGTATTCATTTCCATGGCTGGCCCCGGTAGCTGTGCACCAAAGCGCATTGTCCAAAGGACATTGACCTGCATATAAAAGTGCACCGCGCAAAAGGACGACCAGACCGACCGACCGACCTATAGGGCCGGGCAGCCGATACCTACCTCGCATTTAATAATTCACGACCGGTCTTTGTTCGTCCGTGTGTGTGTGTTTTTTTTCTCCCAAAGGACATTGACCTGCATATAAAAGTGCACCGCGCAAAAGCACGACCAGACCGACCGACCGACCTATAGGGCCGGGCAGCCGATACCTACCTCGCATTTAATAATTCACGACCGGTCTTTGTTCGTCCGTGTGTGTGTGTTTTTTTTCTCTTCTCTATTCCATTTTTGCAGTGTGTCCCGATCCTTGGCCGTGGGTACGAAACGGGCGGATATAAGTGCGAGTGTCTGCAAGGGTTCGAGTACCCGTACGAGGATCTGATCACCTACTACGATGGGCAGCTGGTCGAGGCCGAGTTTGAGAACATTGTGAATGATAAGGAATCGCGGTTCGAAACGTTCAAGTGTCGTCTGGCCGGAGCTGCCGCACTGCAGGTGCAGTTTACCATCCTGGCCTTTGTCGTGCTGTTCGGGTGGATTATGCTGCGCCGGAATCAGTGTTAGTAGTCGTAGGTGTATGGTTTTAGGCAGTTTAGTTTTAACAAACAGAAATGCCGATCGATGTGAGGAAATTTTAACATTCTCGCGCTAGACAAGCGCATCAAGCTAACGACACCATTCCATCCAACATGGTGCAAGAGATAGATGCATCTCGAGAACCACCACTAGCCAGGTAATGTAAAGCTACCTTCTAATGTAATGTAAATTGCTACTAGGTAAGATTGATTCCATCCAAACTGAAAAGATCTTAACGTAACAACTGAACATGTAATTGATGCCGTCCGACGCATTATGTTCCATTTGGGAACATGTATTAGGTATTAAATCCACTCAAAATGGAGTTAGAAGGATGTAGGTTTTATACAGAAGCACTTTAATGCTTCCCTATTTTTAGTACATTGAAACGAATCGAATCTCTCCGCACGCCGGAAGATGCCTGTCTTTTTTACCATTTAAATAAACAAAGAAGGAATAAATTCTTTAAACTGAAACCAACCCGTTTGAACCTTTAACCCCCCCCCCCCGCCCGAGGGGCCATCTTTAGGTATGAGACGGTGGTCATCACCGC
This sequence comes from Anopheles maculatus, assembly GCA_002091835.1. NCBI lineage: Eukaryota > Metazoa > Arthropoda > Insecta > Diptera > Culicidae > Anopheles > Anopheles maculatus. The sequence goes on along the minus strand of KZ062069.1, from coordinate 104,243 downwards.
AAAGGTGATAACCTTTTTGGTCGGGACTCTGTACGTGGCATACTTTTTGGCTAACCGATGGAAATAGCTTCAGGGTGCGCTGATGATAGTGGCATTTTCTGTGGTAATGCTTTTTTATGCGCTTCTGCTTAGCTTGGTAAGCTGCATTTTGCTTGCAATGCCTTGAGCCTCGAGGCCACCGTTTTTCGATAAAAAAGGGGAGTTGTGTAATCGGTTCCGTCCGTCCATTGTGCCAGCTCTAGTGTGTGTCCTTACGCGCACGAGTGTACGCAAGACAAGAAGCGGGATATAGGTTAGGCTAGCGAAAAGAAAGAACAAAGTCCGTCCATTCCTTCACGACATTCCGTATTTTTACTCGACGCGCGAGAGATGTCTATGAGCACATGATGATGATGCTGCTATTTCCTTTTGGGCGACGATCTAGCAGGAGAATAGGCCGACCAGAGCCTATTTAAAGGGAATGAATAGACGAAAAGAAGGCAGCACATTATAATATTTTAATAACAAAAACATTAATATACAGAGCACCGGGCGAACGTCCAACAGAGACAAGATAATGCCGATGGTCAAGAAGGCGCAAGAGGCGCCGGTTTCTCTTGACGCTCGCTCGATCTCTGTTGTTGTGTGTCCGAAAAACGAGGGGGAAAAACCGGGCAGATAATAGTAGAAAAATGGGGTTGTTGTTGAAACACAGTACAGTGAGGATGAGCTCTCGCGCGGACACATTCGGCACATGGATAGATCGAAAGGGGAAGAATTTTCCGGTCCCGCTGGCTTCTAGCTTCTAGCCGTTTTCATGCTGTGTGTGTGTGTGTTTGTGTCCCTTTTTTTTGCTTCCTTGATCTTTAAACAGAGAGACAAGATAGACGGAGCCACAGCCCGGAGCGTGTGAGGGGCAGTGAGGTTAAAGATGCTGATGCTGTTGAAGAAGAAGGTGCACTGTTGTCCACCAGAGATAGCGCGCTGGACACGGGAGCATCATTTTGTGCTCTTTAATATATTCACTTCATTGCTTGGAACGTATGCTGACGGATTTTGTTCTTATTCGCTCGCTCGCTCGTTCGCCCGTGTTTGAGTGATCGTTTTTTTTATGTACAGGTCGGCCTTTGCCACAGTGGACAGCTTCCTGTCGAAGTGTTACCGCGAAGCGAAGCGTGAAAATCTGCATCGGTGAAGAATCTGGGCGGGGCAGCAGAACAACGCAGAATCCTCAAGGCTCAAGTCTCGCATCCTGGCCGCGCATCGTCTCCGGTGACCTGTTTCCGTTTTGTTTAGCGCGTCGCTGTATCTGCTGCCGGAAAAGCGTACTTTCCCACAAGCGCGCAACGAACGGTGAGTTTTCACCCTCGGGCCGCGTTGGCCCTGGAGAAGCAGTAGCAGAAGCGCCGGGAATGTGTGGTGGCCGTGTCGTCTTCCTGCAGTGGCCACCATTAAATGCCATGTATGATAGGGAACAGCATAAGATAAACCAGCCCAAATGTATGTGGCAAGCAGGCGAAAACCCCACCAAAAAAAAAAAATATACACACATAAGCCAGAAACTAGCCGATGCGTGCAATTGTACCCTCCGAGGACACATGGCGGCGGTCGGAGACCGTTGGAATGAATGAGGTTGTGCAGGCTGCTACTGCACGCTGGCTGGCGGGCTTAAGACAGCGGCGCGGGTATATTTGTTTTAGCCGTTTTTCTCACTATTTGCCCTTGCGCATTTTTCTTGACCGCGAGCCTAGCGGCGGAGACATGCCTTCCGATGTGCCTTTGACCGTCGCGAACGCGTGAGAGCGCCGTTAAAAACGGTAGGGCAAAAGAAAGTAGCAGCAGCAGCGGTTCGATCTCTCGAAGGACGAAGCATTGAAGGATAATGGCAACAGACGCGAATGAAGCTGTTAATGGAGGCCGATGAGTAATTAGAAGCCATAGACATTGCCATTGGCGCGTCACGGGGACAGATGCCACCAAACGGAAACGGCGCGACTAATGTGATTTTGATGAATTGCCATAAGGAATCCTCGCTGTGTTGTATTTTAGAATTGCACCCAGTATTAAGGTGATGATGTGTGACGACGACAATTCGATCGATTCGATCGATTTCTTCTGCTTGCTTGGTAGGTATAGGGATATAGATCACTACTGGACAACCCTGAACGAATTAGAGGTCTATTTTCCTTAACAATAGTACGTGTACCTTACTATTAACCCTTGCCCTGTCGGGTATCTCTCAACCTTTATCCCATCCCAAAGAAAGGACCATTTAAAACCAGTTAACCCAAATTACCCCGAGAAAAGGTTTAGAGGTCTTCGGGTACGTTAGTTTTTTGTGTGTTTCTGTTACGGATTGCTGTTTATTTGCGGTCATAGTGTCACTGTAGCGTACAAGTGCACGTGTGTACGGAAGCTACACCTTAGCCAAAAAAAAAAAACCCCAGCTCACAAAAACCAGTACCGTGCCAATATCACCGAGGGGGTATTAAAACGTACCGAAGACGTATCATCACAATACGCAGGCTCACCCAGCGACTGTCGGGGCCTGGTCGGGTCTCCTGACGGTTCACATCCCTCTTAAGCCACAAGCGGAAGTACTTCAGGCTGCGCCGCCGCCGCCGCCGGTCTGCCGGTGAGCCCTTTTGTTTGGTCCATTTTCTTCCGTGTGACCCGCGTGTCCTGTTTTGCAGTGGTCAGTCGAGTATTCGGGAGCCACAGTTCTTTTCGCAGTCGTTCCGTTTTGTGCCGGACGACTCATCTTTCACTGGTTCTCGGGTTTTACTCGGCGCTGAAAGGATATCGGGTTATTATGCGCATTGTCCGAAAGGTCGAAAAAATCCATTTTCTCATGCAACTCAACGCACGAGAGATGGTACGTACGTGGTGGTTGGCAGCCGCAAAGGAGTCATAAATCAAAAATAACATAAAAAACCGTTTTCTGAAAAGGAAACGGCACCGAAAAAAAGGGGGATCATCATCAGCCACCAGTAGTGAAGTGAGGAAAGAAGCTCGCACAACAAAACGCATAAAACGGAGAAGAGTGAGAAGAAGGAGGAAAAAAAACATACACACACACACAACTTTAGCACAGAAGAAAAGGCAAGAATCGGATTCGCGGGCCGAACTGGCAGACGCGGAGACGAGCCTACAGCGATGCGCCACGCAAAAAGGACGAAATTTATTCATTTCCTATTTGTATTTAGTCTTATGCGATTGAACAAAACAAATCCTTCCGCTCCTACGGTTGCCCTGCCCTGTTCCTCCTGGTGGACGGTGTGTCTCCTGGGCGGGTTGGTCAGCCGGGAGATGGTAGGAATTATACTAGGGAAGGTGGACTGCAGTTAAGTGTCACAAAAAGGATAATGTGCTGGATATGGATGGGTTAGGTGTTGCTTTCAAACTGGGTCGGAATTGATCAATGTGGCGAAATCAGCCATGAGCAAATGATTGAGATCTTGTGTGAGATAAAACTAATTACCTTCCGATTTGTTGGTTAAAATAACAATCTGCAATGCAATTTAACGACATGCATTTAAGTAGAACTAAACAATAAGATTTAGTTTTGAAGATTCCCAATAATTGTGCTGGCCATGAGTGCGTTGTTCGTTTGCATTTTCAGGCAAATTCAAATCAAACAAAACACTGAAAATTTGCAACGGTCACCCTGCTCGAAATGAAACATTTCAAGAGTGTTGAAATATTGCATCCTCAATGCTGCATTCGAGCAACCGGGCCAAGATTTACACACGCACGATGTGCCAACGCGCGTGCCACATAATGTATGTAAACCTTGGCAACAGCTGACAAACGTTGTTGACAGCCAGTTTTGCAATGAGAAAAATAATAATACGAGTTTTGTTTTTAATCGCGTTGATGTATTGTTGATACTTGCTTGCATCGTTCGATTTCCGGCGGGTGTGTAAATACGGGCTGCAGGTGCTTATGTAAAAAATTGAACTTTAAAGTGCAGCGCACGGAGTCAGACACGTTAGATCCGGATTTGGACCGATTTCGGTTGCCCTTGAAACCAGTTCCTTAACCTTGCTCAATTTGCATTTTGATTGCTGACGGTAAGTTTTGGGGGGAGCCGTGTGCTGCTAGTATAAACCAATTACGCACAGATCTAATGGTTACGCAATCGGTGCTGTGTTTGGTGTTGTTGGTGGTTTTGAAAGATATCTGCACGAAGAAGTAAAGAACACTTGTTTACAAAAAGTTTTCTATCGGTTTGCCTTTGCAGGAAGAAGCTCCATACTACAACTAGAAAACGATGGCAGCTATGGGACGCAAGTTGCTGAACAACCTGAAAAGCAAAGAGTTCCGGGAGTATTTGATGAGCACCCACTTCTGGGGACCGATCGCTAACTGGGGTATTCCTATTGCGGCGCTTGGTGATCTGAAGAAAGATCCGAAAATTATATCCGGAACAATGACGACCGGTAAGTGGGCGCCGCGTACCGGCATAGATCGTTGAGATGGGTAAATTTAAATTTTGTTCCATTATTTTCAGCTCTCTGTCTGTATTCGCTCGTATTCATGCGTTTTGCATGGAAAGTTCAACCCAGAAATATGCTTCTTTTCGCATGTCACATCACAAACTTTACCGCGCAAGGTATGCAAGGTGCTCGGTTTCTCGAGTACCACCATATGGGTGGTAAGGAGCGGATGAAGAAGGCAGAAGTGCAACAGGCGGCATAAGCTGCTGGCATAAAACTGGCAACTACAAAGCAGTTACTAGCAACATCACACCGAACGCTCGAATTGGCAATGTTTTGGAGAAAGTGTTTAGCGCGGCGCGGATAGTGTAATCGTGACGATGAAACGAACCGATATTAGTCTTTTCGTGTGAACGTAAAAAGTGTAAAGCGTGAGTTTAAGAATAGTTAACAAAAGTCCTACGAAACAGCAGCACAAAGCACAAAACACACGACTACAAGAATCTTCGAACACAAACTGTTCACCCAACGAGGAATGGGGCACAGCATGGGGCGTGTGATAAGACACTACTGGGTGCTAAAAGCGGACGATCCAACAGACTATATGATCAATAGCATAAGTAGAACATTTTACGGGAACAATAGTACCTGTCGGGGCAAATGCAGGTGTAACGATACACAAACTTTACAACAAAAACGGTTCTTATGCTATCGAAACAACTGTTTCTGCACAACAGTGATGGTAGATGCTTTTTTCCACTACAGAATAGAAGTTTTTTAGATACATTTTGCAGAAGCAACATTTTATGCACGCGAAAAATTTTCAGACGCACGTTTAAAGTTTACAATGCAACAGAGTGTCGTTATTAGAGATTAATAGGTCTAGACGTAAAGTAGTAGTTGGCCGTAGTACGATTTTTTTCCGCACCACTATATCTGGAAGTAAGCAGCAGTGTAGTAAATCCCGATGTATAACACCTACCCCGGCTACCCATCACTTCTCTTCCGGTGCTCGCATAATTTCCCGTACCCGTTTGCCAATGAAAAATAGTAACAAAAGGCATACAATGGCAACATTTTCATGTTCTTCCTCTTTTAACAAAATCCAACCCGTAAAGAGACAGGAATTGGCGTTTAACAACCACTACGCAGAAAGCTACGCAACGAAACGCTGTGGTGTAACATTCTAGTGCAGGACTTAGGACTTTCTCAAGGATTTAATCAACAAAAACCACCCGGGGGCCAGTGAACCGGTGGGTGGTTTAGATATTGTGTTCTATTTTGACTACGAGTTATGTTTACCAGTGGACCTGTAAGGTGTATTTTTATACTGTGTAAAGCGAAAGAGAGATTCTGTTTATTTGTTGACAATAAAGATGGGATGTAGTCACAACAGTACGGTTGGTGTGTGTGTGTCAGCCAATGGACGCATGTTTGGAACATCCGAAAATGGATACAATCAATCCCCTGGATCTCTGCACGCACCTGCTGCAAAGTGGTGCTTAAGTGTGAACATAATCATTTTTCCTTTGTTAATAAGCTCTGCTAACATCAGTGAATCATAAATATCGTTCGGTGGTGCACTGTTGGATAAACAAACAATCAAAACCCATATTTTGGAAACCTTTTTGCATCTTGTTAGCATCGTGTGTTAATAGGTGCGGCAATTCAAAGGCCAAACACAGGCAACCGAAATGGGTGTTTTGCGGAACAATGTTTGCACGTTTTGTTAGCCTATATTCATTCATGGATTAGTTTTGTAGCTTGTTGGCGAGGGCCGTGGTTGTCAAGTAGAGCTGAACGGTTGCATGTTGGCAGTTGTTATTATTTACTGGCGTATCAGGTGTTCTCGGTGGTCTCTTCATTATTAAAACCTCCTAGAATTAAAGGGTCCAATCGTTATAAGGATCTCATCATTCAAGGGTTTCTTTGTCATCGTTGTCGAGGATGCTGTGACGTCCAATTAACGGAAAATAGTATTTTTTATCAAAAGAATTTTGTCTATCAAGACATCTCAGGAGAAACGACTGACAACAGACGTAGTAATTATGGAACCTAGAAGTCCAGGCCTAGTCTACTAAGAGATCACTTATTCCAAAGGACTCGTCTACCAATAGACCAATAGTTTATTATCGAAGGGGTCACCTAGATCAAATCTGATTTACTAAGTTGGGTATTTTTGCTACACAGGAGTACCTCTAGCCAATGATGTCTTTGTCATCAACGTATACCAAGATCTTTATTTTCTATGGATTAATTAAAGTTTTTGAAAACTTATTTTATTTTCATTTCACTTTATTATCTCAATTTCATCAAGAGCCATTAATATATTAACCGGAGCCTTGGAGCAGTTAATAACAATCGTGTGAGGAAATCCTTGGCGCCATGAATCAATAGGCACTCCTAGAACACAGCTGTACGTAAGTGTTTGGCACCGGGAGAAGATTAAGGGTTTCGCTATAATTTGTCTCACCACAATATTAGCACCTTTCCATCTGTCGCACATACCAAAAGCCAGTGGAGACGCATTCCGTAATGGGAATAAATTCTGTAAATGGTTCTACACATTATTACCACCAGTTGATTAATGTGCCGAACGTAGCTCCAACCGAAATTGATTGCGGTTATTGGTTTACTAAATATTAAATTTTTCATCGTAAATATGTATCAACGGTAAAACTTCGGCACGTGTCCTTCATAAAAGCTTTCGTTTGACAGTTGAAAGCTTTACCGACATATGGCCATTTTTTGGGTGAGCTTTCGCGAACATAGAGAGTTACACAGCTTTGTGGTTTAGTACTGCTCGCTCCTCCCTGCTTTCCCCTAGAAGGGATGCAGCGCCATGTCAACATGAACGCAGGGATGTTGCTGCTGCTGCTGCTGCTGCTCTCTTACAGGGTGTGACAAAGAATCGGCAACGTGCTTCGGAACGGGGTAAAAGGATGGGCAAAAGCGTGCGCCCAGTGCCGGACGGAAAAGGATGGAATGGCATCTCCTGCACAGTTCCATTCGGAAGCATTTGAATGAGTCAAATGTTGCACATGCGCGCGCGTACAGACGAAACCGTCTCTACTGTTGGGAAATCGTTGATGCTGCTGCTCATTGTTTGCTGGTGTTAGTGTGATAAGGAGCCGCTCCCAGCATGTTCCGATATGGGACGTTAGAGCAACAAACCGAACGATACGAACGCGGATAGCGAGAAGCAACCGAGCAAAAAACCTTCTGACCCTTTTCGATGTTTTTCACAAGAGAAAGCGAGAGGGAGTAAGATAGAGAGAGAGCTAGAGGGAGCGAGAGAAAGAGTGAGAGAGAGAGTTCGTATGTGTGTGCGTAGAGCGTGTACTGAGACGTCCTCGTGCTCCGAAACGTTGCTTTTCCCAGCGATTAACGGCGCGATTTTCTCTGTGCAGCATCCTTTTCTTGTCGCTCAAACACACACTCACCGTGCTGTGGGAGAGTGTATGCGTGTATTTAGTGGACAGTATAGAAGACATACCCGATGGGGCACAAGAGAGTACAAGCGTACGATACTGCCGTGCCAGAGTCGTCTGAGTGCCGAGTTAGTGTGGTCGAGTGAAGTAGGACTACGCGAGGACATCTGCTGCTCGTAGTATCGGTTAGTGGCCGTTGTTGGGTGGTGAAAAATAGAAGAAACATTATCTGACCGACCCCAAAAGGTCCCCCAATTTGGGTGTGAATGGAGTGTGGTTCGGTTTGCTACGGAAACATCCACCAGAAACGATCATAAAGTGCAATACCGCAGCAATACCATATCAAATCCAGTAACCTCTGACAAACAGGGCAGGACCAGTTTGATGGAAGCAGAAAAAAAAACAAACAAAATCTTCTTATTACGTTTAGTGTGTGTGTGTGTGTATGTAATTATGGATGTGTGTGCTAATAAAATAAGAAAAGTGCGTTGTGTGGAAGCTTTCTCGCCTACTGAGGAGGGATCAACCCAGTTGTGCACGCCAACGGAACAAGGATACCGAGAAGTGACCAACTCCGTGTGACTCCGTTCTGCGTCCGAACGGGCGTGATAATTGCTAGCGGAACGGGAAAATTGTTGTCTCTGTATAGGTAGTGGAGTGTACGTGTGTGTGTGCGCGCGTGTAGGAACACGTACGTGTGTGTGTGTGTAAATGCGCTAGAGATAATCTTCTAGCATAGGAATAAATCAACTGCCAGCTCAACCACTTGACCGCAAGTTGACATAGTAGCAAAACGTTTAAAAAATCACAGAAGAATGAGCCAATTTTCCAACAAAAGTTTTCCACCGTTTTTTTGCTTGATGCGGAAAAGGGCGAAGGTTTGTCAACGGAACAGTGCCGATACCGTGCGAAGAAATTAGTGTCTCGGTTCGCTCTTTCACGCACACGCCAGCATCCCGTTCCGTTGTTTCGCTTTAGCGCACGCTGGAAAAGGTGCGTTCTCGTTTTCGCTCGCGTTCGATGTATCGCACCATCTCCCTTACTCTGGGTGGTGGTTCATTGTCGCAGGCTACTAAGCTTAAATCCTTCGTCTGCTATTGCTGTTGATGTTGGTGTGTGTGTAATTGTTTCTTTTTTCTTTGTAAATACTAATTCACTCCAAGGACCAGCACACAGTTTTGAATTCGCTTATTATACAATGAGAAGAATTTATTTAAAGTATTCGGAATACATTTCGCATTTGGTGCAGTTGTGCTAGAAAACTGCTAGAGATAAATCAAATGCGAGACTGAAAAACGCCCCAGATGATCATGCTTTTACGGGCGTGTACGAAAGTCGTTTATGCATGCAGAACACGAAGGATGTATGACGGAGCAGCAGATGGAGCGACCGAGAGTGAGAGAGTGAGAGAGTGAAGTAGCTAAAAAAAAGCAGCAAACGAAAGAACTATGGAGATCCGGTTTCGAGTAGGCTGAGAAAAGCTTGCGTGGAAGCAATTGGAAAGAAAGAGAGATGCACATGTGTGTGTGTGTCCTTGTCTCTCGCTTCTTTCCATACGCCATAGCGAAAAAAGTCACCCTTCAAGCACAATGTGGTGGAAAGCGATCAAGTGTAATCGATGTGTTGTCCCTTTACAGTCCCCGATCGCCCTTTTTTTTTTGGGGGTGGTCGGTGGGTGACGACAGGGTTGGGTTGGCACCGATAATGGGCAGTTCTTGTAACAACGGTTCTTCTGCTTTTGTTGCATTCGGACAATGCAATCGCGGAAACGGAGGTCAATCGGACAGCGTGAGGAACAATGTGTGCCCCCTGTATAGGATGATCTACTGCGACAGTGTTTGCTGGGTGTGTAGCCACTGCATATTATTTAATAGTCTTGATAATCCCTCATTTTGGGGCACTTTTTTCCCGTTTTTGTTGTTGTTGTTGTGGTTTCTCGTTCTCTTTTTTGTCCTCCCGTTTGTTTTGTGGCTTAGTGTTGTGTACTGTACGAATGTGTACTGCAACATCTTTATAGAGGTTCGTTAGCAGTAGGATTTTTTTTTATGAAGCAGCCGTACCTATTGTTTCACCGTTGATTCTGTGGTGCAAAAAGAGTTCTCTTTCTTGTCCTGCTGCTGATGCTCGAAGGTAGAGAGAGATAAATTGGAAGATTTGTTCCATCAAGCTGAACAGATTTTACAGCTAATAGGATGACAATTGTGTGCGCAGCGTGTACAACAATGGGCGGGCGGGTGTTGGTAGAAGTTAGGGAGGAAAGAGGGTGAGTGTTTTCGTGGACCTAGACCTTTCCTATTCAAAGGAAACGTGAGCTGCCACTAGATGTTTAGCGTTATCCAAGGACTTTGTTATTAAATAAGCATTTACTTAGCAAAATTTAATAAAACATGTTATTAATCTGTAATATAGGATACAATTTACTATCAAAAGCTTGGAAAAGGATCGCTTAGTCGCCCAGGTGAACCTAACAATTCTTATCAAATCATTGTTTTGTAGAATTAAAAGCATTTATTTAGGGGCGGTCACGGTTTAAGTCACGTCACGGTACGATTTGTCGTTTTTTTTTTTCGGTCGGCCAAGAGCGCCAAGTTTATGTAATGTTGGTTCATCTCGCGTCTTATCTCGGTCGCTGGCTCGGTAAGTTACCGCGGTCGGAGAGTGGGCAGAAGCAGTTGACAGTAAGGTGGCGGCTACCCGTGGCGTTTGCTTGCTCGATTGTCGTACGAACGGTGTGATTCTTGCCGCGAGATTGTGTGTGTGTGTGTGTGTGTGTGTGTGTGTGTGTGTGTGTGTGTGTGTGTGCGTGTGTACTATTGCGTGTATGTGCGCACCCATTTCGAGAAGTGACGATATCAAATGAAGAAAAAAGAAACATACCCAAAGCGAGAGGCAAAAGCTAGAAAAAAAAGTTGTGGAAAGCACAAACAAAAAAAAAAAACAGTCAGCTCCAATTGGCAAGCGGGCGAACTGCTGACAACTCCCTTTCAACTGTCAAACGGCAGCAGTCCGAAGTTCAAAAGGCAGAGCAGAGACACGAGTGAGCTTTCTCTCTCTCTCTCTCTCTCTCACGCACACATACACGTACACACGGGCGCTCTCCTTTTTTGCGGATGACAAGGATAACAGGAAGCAGGAACGTGTGGAAGCAAGTCTAACGATGTGTGTGCGTATATGTGTGTGTGTGGGGCTTGCATAGTACATTCGGGAGAGGGAGAGAGATAAAGCGTCTGCGCGAGAGAAACGCTTAAAAAACGCAAGCAACGCGTGTATGAACGGTTTATAAGTGAGTTCAAAAGGATCTCGAAGATGTACGCGCCCCTACTTAGTACGGATTGTCGGTGTTAGTGTGCATAAGATAGAGAGCGAGAGAGAGAGAGAGAGACCGAGGAGGATGAGTTAGTACGAGGTTGGTGTGGTAAAAACTCGAAAATATGTCAAAGAGGACTCGCGTACGCTGTGATGCTGTGAGATCGAGATCGTGATGCTGTGTGTGGCTTCTAATCGTGCAGCTGGAGCTTCTTAGTAAACCGTGTATGTGTGTGTGTGTTTGTGTATACAAAGAGCATCCAAAGAGAGAAAGAGGGAGAGCGAGAGAGAGAGAGAGTATATGTGTATGCGGGTCCGTGTGCGAGCGTGTGTGTTTTATGTTGTGGGGCGCGGTGGTTTATGTTCGCGACACTGTGGCCACAGTTTCATGGATCATGGTGCCAGCGAATATATTTTTTTTATCGCATTGTTTCTTCCTACTATTCGGATTACTTTCGTATTTCGCCCTAGCAGAGCAAGAAGAACATTTTGGAGCTGGTCTTAGGCTAAAAAACTGTGTGGATCGTTGAAAAAGCCACATGGAAAAGCTTGAAACCGAAACCCATGATGACGGTTTATAGGTAGGTTTGCATTCGAGGGACTTTCGAGATGTTGGAAAAAGGGAAGTTGAAGAATTGGGGAAAAGAAAATAGGAGTATAAAAAACCCGACACTCACACACAAACACACACGCATACTCACACAAACGAGCCACTCTTAAAGGAGTGCCTGCTGCGAATCTTCGCACATCGTAAGAAGATTGCATAATTTCCGTCCATCCGTATGCCGTACGCAGGATCAGGTAGCACCCGCCCCGAAGACATCATTATGCCGGTGTTGCCTTGGCATGCCTCTGGTGCGAATCCTCACAGTACAGATGTGGTGGTTGTCGTACGGGCCGATAACGGCTGTCGTCAGGTGAACTTTGGCTCTATTGTTTCGGCTACGGAGAGTCTTTTTATTCCTGTGTTTTAATTTAATTCTTCATTTAATGCTTCTTATTGTGGAAAAGTTTCGAGCAACTCGTCCAAAACTTGCCCTACCCTCGGCGGCACTAAATGGTACGGGCTGGATGGTACGGTGGTATCAACTTCATCAATCAAGATTCGGCGAACCAGTTCACCAGTGAGGTCCGTTTACAGGCAATGTGATGTACGGTCAGGAAAGCGGGAAGAGAACACACTGGATAGAAAGGGGGAGACGGGGATAAATAGTTTGAAAGTGGATTTATCCACCCATTTATCCGGCACACGCACCCCCGTACATACCATGTCCATTCTTTTTCCGGTCGCTTTTGTGTGGCTTCACAATGCCACAATGGGAAGAATAGAATAGAAGGGTATACATCCTTGTCGCTGGAGCGCTAGCAAAATAAAAAAAAAATGGGTCTGAAAACATACTCGAACACGGTGTAAATACTGAGAATGGGGCGATACACTTCGCTGCAAAAAGGGCGGTATGTAATGATTGACATTTTCCCCCCCCCCCCCTCCCCATTACCAGTGACGACCAGTGGCGAGGCCAGAGGTTGATAAATCACGCTGAAGTGGACAATATTTAGTAGCTTTTGCCGGCAAAGTCGAGTCGAGAGATTGACAACCGAACCCGCAAGACAAGTCGTTTATTGGAGTTGTCATCCAGATGGGGAAGGTGACACCGTACGCCCTTAGATGGAAGTTTGAAAAAGCACGTCCGGGGCCTATTCGGAGGTAGGATGCAACAACCAGCACGGAGAAACTCCAGAATGATAAGGAAATCGAAATGTCAGATGTGACAAATTGTCTCTTACACCGGAGACTCGCACACACACACTCACACATACGCTTGTCCCCTTTCTTAACCTTTAGCCAATCAACCAACGCTTGCCGGAGATGGTAGGATGAGCAAGAAAAGAAGCGAACACGGGCAGAATGGAAAACGAGAACAGCGCGTGTGGTCTATTTCGATCAGCCCACCATGCATTCTGACGATGTCCAACGCAGTGTGACAGGTTACGGGCAGATGATGATGATGGTGTGGTCACGAAGCACCAAGCTGCTACGAAAGTTCGGTGACTGGGCAAAGGGTTTTCTTGTTGGATGGGTTTACCATCTTGTTGAAATGTTCCTTGTCTCTCGTCGAAGGACACCGTACCCATCCAGGGTACGGGTATGATCGAATGTGTGGCAGCTTTTAGTGCCTGACAGGTTGTTCATTCGCGTCTCGTTCCCGTTTCCGTTCCCGGGTTTGTTCATCGCTCTGGAATGACAAACTGCTTCCGGACGAACTACACCGCTTCCACGGTGTGGTTCTGGATGGGCACACCGGACATTGGACCACTGCCAGAACCGAATCCATCCACGCGCTTGATCCATTGGCAGGTGCTGAGATGATAAAACTGGTGTTCGATGATAGGTAGGGATATTTTTTCTCGCGAAAATGCACCATAGCGTGGAACTGGGGTACTATTTTTAGTACTCGACCGTTTTTGTTTGATAGAAAAGTGAAGCGGATGCTTTAAAATGGATTAATCCGAATGATTGGTTCATTTGAGCGGGTGCATCGATTTTAAAAAGGCGTGCAATAACGTGTTACAATACTGGATGATGTTTATATATAGAGACATGCAGCATTCGTGACCGTTGGCAAACGTGGGGCGATTATACGTATCGTATTTTTTTAAACCTCAAATCAATTGAGCTTCGGGGTCCGTTAGAACTTTTCGAAGTTACTTAAGCTACATATCTACTGATGATGATATCGAGTCTCACCTTTTATCTCGGCAATGGCTTGAGAGCGAACAAATGTATTCCTTACTTACATACTTACATGCATCTGGCGCTACGACTGCACCCTTGGTCTGCTCCAAAAATCTTCAATACCGCTCACTGTCTGGTACTACGTATCAGTTTAGGCCTATCAAGACTCCTCTGTTCATAGAGATGGATTATCATGACTCAACCAACTCAACCAGAGCCTGGCGAATTCAGTCATTACCGTAGTGTTGGTAAAGGTTTTTCATTGCAACGCTTTCATCAATGTCTTTCCACAGAAAAGGGGTCCTAAAATTCTTCAAATCTTTAGCAATCAACTATTTCCTAGGAACTGTAATATAACAACTAAAGTTATGGACACGAGCCAAAGCCTACAGCGTTATTAGGAAGTTTTATACCCATTGCAAAATGAATCATATTGACAGATTTGTTTGCATTCCTCTTGATACTAAATAACTTAATAGGACCTCTTAAGCATATTATTTTCCACTAATACTTTAAGTAGACCTGGATGGTCTGGTCTTACATTTGGTTTATTTATCTTGATTCTTTTCTATCCAGAAATAGCGAGACTTGCTGAGATTGTAGTGCCAAAAAATCGAATGAATCATGACTATGAAGACGATGTTACACTGTTAAATAGTAACGCTGGCGCACATTTCTTAAACATCCTCATTGTAAGGATGTACGCTTTATGGTACATACGAGATCTAGAGTCCTATTAATTATCTTCGTATCGTGGTTCAGAGGTTTTCGTCGGTGTCTGGAGGACCTAATGACTCAGTTTTGCTTTTCAGTTTTGTCATCTATCCGATTCGAAGAAAACACGTTTGTCATACAGTCATTTTAAATATATTCGGTGAATCAATGCACATGAAATTCAACTTATGATTTCCGGAGCACGAGACTGCCAATCAAAGTACAATGTCCATCACCATGAATATGAATTTTGAAAGCCAATACATACATGAAAAATGCAAATAGAAGTATAGTTTATCTTCTGGTCAAAAGTACTCAGTATTGGTCTTCACCTCACAAATCTTTCAACAATAAAGAAACAGTATATTCGCATACTTTAAACAACTTATCTCTTTTATCGTAAGAAGAGCAAACATTTTTCATACCGCACACAGAGCCACATGCTTTCGTAACAGTGATGGATGATCTGCACGCGAGAAGCATCTCACCAAAATCAATCAACCGTGTGCTGATTGTATGTCTATATAATAAATAATTGAGACATTGTCAAGGCCGGGCAACGGGGAACCAAAATCGGGCATTAAAACAACACTAGACAGCGCGTCTACCATCTTAAATCTCTTTTATTGTTCAGAATGCAGGCCTCACGGTCGGTCTGATACAACATTTTTCCATCTTTCTCCCATCACTGGTGACACGGGCCAACGTCCTTCGTGTGCTTGTGTGTTTACGGCTAGCACTACCTTAACGCTCTAATGTAATCTAGTGCCAAACTACTGGATTTTATTGTGTTCGTTTGCTACTCCCAAAAAAAATGAAACCCGTTGCCAATCATCAATCATCACTAAACATCCGATCAGAAACGGTTTTATGGCACCGTTGTGGGCGCCCAACTGCCCCATCACTACCCCCGTGTTTTGTTACGGGTTCTATTTTCTCATTTACTTAACGCACGTATTGGTTTGTTTATGGTCGTCTAGGGATCGTACAGGTGATGTTGCCCCGTTCGCCGGTCCGGAACAGAAGGTGCAGCATCAAACCCGTATACTGCACGTCCAATTCGCACTGGCACTAGGCCTTGGTGTGGTGTGCGAACGTTCGGCTGCTAGAGTCCACATGTTTCCCCATGCCACCAATATGCCAGTAAAGATAATGATGTTTTATCACCTCGTTCGCTCTTGCTCTCTCTCTCTCGCTCTCGGTCTCAGGAAAAAGGGAACAGGACTCACGGACCCCGGACAATGTGCAGTCCATTTCCACCCATATTTAGTGTGTCGCTATCTGGTGCGATCGGGTACGATAAGAAGCCGAGCCCGACCGGTGGGGTTGGTTGAGAGGCTGTATCCCTTCTTTTTTTTGTTCGTCACGCTACCCAATACGATGCAAAAGCCCTGAAGGGGGATGCGAGAAGTCATCCTGTCTGCCTGGGCTGCCGCTCACCACCACCGTCACTTGAAGTGGGCCGGGCAATTCAGTGAAGGACACTGTTTGTGGAACAGAAGGAACACAACAAAAATGATGAAATTGTCATTGGCTTCGCGTGTGCTTGCCATACCGCACGGCCCGAACGAGTGGCAACGGTACGAAGCACATCCAACCGGGCGTTACCGATTTGCGAACTGGGCGAGCTGGGCAGAGAGAGAGAGAGACGTGTGTTTTGGCGGTGCGGTGTGCCACTCAAAAGCATCAAACAGTCAGCATAAGTAGCTGCCGGAGAATGATGTGCACACTTTGGCCAACGCTCTTAGCGTTGCGGTGCGGTTCGGAATGGGGCTCAAGCGATGGGGCGAAGTTTTGTTGCTCGGGTTGCGCTTATAAGCGCTTTGCTGTGCCGTTGTTTATTTGATTTTGATTTGTTTCTTTTTCCACTTGCGTGCTGGAACTGGAAAGATATTTCACGTTACGCTATAACTATTTGTATTTATTACTTGAAGGTAATTTAGGGGGTTTGTTTTCTAAATTTTATTTATATTGCACCGTGTTTGAACGATAATTTAAACTATTACACAACTAGCTGGAATTATTTAAAGATTTAAAAACATATAAGCAAAACAACCTCCATTGGCAGCTGTCATACCAATCGAAGCATTCTCAACCTTTCACCTTTTAGTGCCATTCAAAGATCAATCAACTTCAAACCAACCAAGAAAAAAAAAACATACACACAAATTCAAAATGGGTTTTGGTTAACCTCGGTAAAGCGTACCGCGTGCGTATTACGTAATGTGCTGATTGGCGACGCATTTAGTTTACTTCTCGTTCGTAAATCGTGCCTAGGCTCGCGGTGTCTGTAGACTGTACGATAAGCGGCTGTATGCGAGTGTATGCGTGTGTGAGAGTGTGTTTGGTGTGCCGTGAACGCCGTGGCAGTAAACTATTGAGGGCAGAATGTTTTGTGCTACCGGGTCGTCGTCGTCGTCGTCGTCGCCTGCCAGGGAAGATAGCTCCAGTGAGAGCTCCAGCGAGCGAAAGGAACCAAAATTTACAGAATCATCGCTTAGTGTCAACGGTTCGGTGGATGTGTTTATCATTCCGCTGCACAAAGGGAATGGCACCGATAGGCCATAGTGCGGTGCGCTATCACATCTATTAGACCAACCGGGGGGGAGGGGGGGGGGGGGGCAAAAGGCAATCGAGTGTAACAAAGAAAGACAATAAGTCATTTCCTAGGTCCTAGGTGGATGACAGGACAGGGCGGAAAGATTCTTTCTCGGCGTTTCTTGGCATTTTCGCGGAGGAAGGTTTTTGTTGGTACCATTTCGCCTGGTCTTGGAGCGTGATGGAGGCGCCTGGTTAATTATTCCGTCCAACGAGATTGAAGTGAATCCGTGCGAAGCGAGACCGAGCCTCTCGTACGGCTGATGGATGTATGATCGGGTATCCACCCAAAACAGATGAGCCTATTGCGTGTATGTGTGTGTGTGTGTGTGTGAGAGTGAGGATTGGGGAATGGTTGAGCCAGGACTGAGCTTGATAAATGATG
>KZ062069.1:36871-85845 GCA_002091835.1 Anopheles maculatus | reverse complement strand
TCGGCGGGCGAATTGCGGTCGGGAGGACCTCTGGAACGGGTGGGCTGGTTTGTTAGAAACCCAAAAACCGGAGAACACCTTAAGGGCGTGTGTGAGCCAGTGCGTGTTGTGTGTGGCGTGTGCTTAATAGGCTTCACAAGCCTCACCATCGCATCATGTGCGGCTCACGGTCCGCACAGCTTTTGGGGTTGGTGCGAAATATTGCTCGCGAAGGACACACTGGCGGTGCGACACAGCGTGACGAAGCTGTCGCGCTGTCAGTGCGGTTGTGATGTGGGCCAAACATGGGTTTTCCTCGCTTCACTGTTGTTGTGTACGTACGCACGGTCTCGCACGACCGTATACGGATGCTGTGCTATGCGAGAGAGAGAGAGAGGGAGAGAGAGAGGAGAGCGAAACCGTGTATGTATGCGTGCTTTGTTAAGCAGAGCGGGAACAGTAATTACTCTCTCTCTCTCTCATTTGCCAATTGCCCCATACAGAAAGCTCTCTTACAACGGTGACTAGCAGTTGCAGCAGTAGTAGTAGTAGCAGTAATAATAGTAATAACCCAAGTAGAGCACCATTAGCACAATTGATGGCATGAACAATAGCACCGGGAGCGCGAAGTAACGTTTCGCGGTGGAAAAAGCAGGTTGGTTTTTGGCTCTGGCAACCAAGCGCTTCGCGGTACATTTGGAAGGAACGTTCGCCGTAGTATTTAATGTACAAGCGTTTCATTTTACTTGTAATAACTTGCGATGAAGTTGCTTAATTTGAAAAATATTATGAATATCTTGGCGGTGGTAAATTGGCTTAGACGACGCACTGAGAAGGAGGCTGGGGATAAAATTCTATCCGGACAGTTTCTCGTTGTGAGGACTGACTATTCAACGATAACCACTTAGATAAGAAAAATAGCTTGAAGGAAAAATGGTTTCTAGTGTTACTATAACTGTATAACTGTAAAGTTACTATCGAACTAACCTGCTAGAAGCATAAGTAACAGTTGTCCATATTTTTTCAAGGAAAAAACGATCTTGTAAAGGTGGTTGATCAAGCAACAAGCGTGCACTATCCTCTCCACCGCTAAAAGGCAGCGAGGCAGCATACGTTCTTAATCAGTTTCACCATCAAATTCAATAACTAGCCAAGACTCGACGGGTCCTGCCTTCCGAACCCAGATTCGGGGCGTGGAGGACCACAAGCTTCTCCCCCCCCAGCCAGTGTATGATAACACTAATCCACCGGTTGTCCATCATCGTTTCGTTGATGGATTTGTTTTCCTTGTGCCGTCCGCACATCTCGTCCACCGTACGTTTCGCACCGGGCAAAAGACGTCATACGAGCTTCCTGTGCCCAACGAACGGTAAGGCATGGAGGGACGGAGAGCATCTTTCACACGGCGCAGACCTTGGGATGAGAAGTGACCGGCTGGGTGGCGATTCAATGATACACCACCCTGCACGATATCTATCCCGTTGATGAGCAATTGGATGCAATTTGACAGCGTACACATCAGCAGCGGTAGCAGGCCTGGTTGGGCGCGTCTTGGAACTCCGGACCAACTGCGCCGTGAATGTCTTTTGAAACGTTCAATTGAGGTGAATGGTAAGAAGTGAAGAGCATAGCGTACATGGGCAACACCAGATAGAATTCAGCTAATCTACCCAATCTCAAGCACAATGTAATGTAGCGGTGTTTGATGTTTATTTAATCATGTTTCCGAGTGAGAAACGAATGGCAGGATGGGTGTGGTGTCTGGTGGACGAAGACATGAGGGATTGTTAATGGTGCTGATTGTATTATGTTGTACGTAATACCTTTCACGCTGATTTCTAGAAAGATGGATATGTTTTACGCTGCCACAAATGTTCTGTTTTGTATGAAGATTGTCATTTCAAGAGCTGTAAGTCGGTAGCAGTTTTGACCTATTTAAGGCACCTTTTCATAGTTACATAAATATATTTTGATAGAAGAGGGGTCTCGTGGAATATAAGACTACACTCGTTTAATTTTAAGCCGGAGAAACATTTTATAAACAATCGAACCATGTCTTCGCGATTGCGCTAACTTAAAATATATTTTCCAATATCAAATCGATAAGCGTTCGATCGGTCCTTCCTTAGCGTTACCTTCCCGGTTAGGAGGAACGCGAAGCGCTGGCAAAGAATGAGAAAAATTACCATAGTAATAGAGTGGAATTTTAATGGCGATTCAGGATTCATTTCGTCAACCATCCGGTATGTACGGTGTGCAAACTTTGTCGCTTCGGTTGGCTGGTTGGAAGTTAGGTCAAGTGGCGCACACATTATGCGATAGCATTCGAACTTGCCAAGCATCTTGATTGATCGCATTGGTAATCGGTTTTTCGGTTTCGGAATTAATTAAAACGAGTCCGAGATGAATCTAGCACCACTGCGCCGTTCGGGAAGGATAGTACACTTTCGCTAATGAAAGTTTTTCCATATTGTATGAAGAGAGAGAGATAGAGAGCTTAGAGGGTTTCGAGGGTTTTTCATATTTGCAATGTCCAGTGTCATGCTTGTTGATGAAAGATAAATATCGTTTTTATTGGTAGATAACAAAATATCAAACATTTTTTTACGTTGCATAAATAAAACTAAATTGTTCATGGATAGAATTGATGAAGAAACCTACTAAAAATATCACACAGAAGCACAAAACATTATTGGAAACGAGCAAATAATTCTTTCATGTTTCGTTCGCTTTCCCGCTCCAGAACGCTTAGCTCTTCCTGCTGGCCGTAGAATGGCAAGCGCACCCGATAAATAGCATATTGAGCGAAGGTTGCGGCTTTGATATGGTTTTGATTCGGTGTCCGGGATTTGATGATGGTATCGTTTGTGGAATGAATAAAATATGCAAATTATAGTCGATTATTTTAATTCATTTCATTTTCTCTGTCATCGTTCACTCGTCGGTTGCGATCGATGGTGTCGGTAAGACAGTCCGGGGTAAGGCGACAATGTCGTTTGAGCAGTAGACAATCCAGGCAAAGGCTAGCTTTACGGTGCAAGATGATGATGAGGATGCTGATGGTGGCGTTCCGTTGTACGATCAATCTGGAATGGATTATTTATGGAATTTGAGATGCTCTATTGTAGCAACATTAGCATTCAGCACAAACGCCCGACTAGAGTGATACTAAAAATATGTTTGCGTTAATATACTTTTGTGGAAATGTTTAAAGTACTGGGCGCCTCCATGAATAACCATAAGTTTTACAAACAACCAGGCGTCTCCATCAACGGATGCAAAACGATTAAAAATACATTGTTTTAATCGATGTGAATTCATATACACACACACACACACACACACTTCAACGCAATATAATTGATAAACGCGAGCAATTTGGTTTTCAAATTGCAACAATTTTCTGCTGATAAATAATGGTACGGATGTGGACAGTGATTGATAAATCTGTGTCCAACGTTGGCAATCGTCGAAAGCGTCCACCGTACGGCGACGATCGGCACTGCTTATCAGAGAAATTTGTGCATACGCTGCTTCACACGTTTTATGTATTAGACTGTGACGTGTTCGATTGGGCGAAAATTGATTGGATGTGTCAGTGCGCCTGTAATAGACTCACCCATTCCGGATAGAACAGTTGATGATTAACAGCGATTGAATGTCCATTCTTCGGCGTTTATCGTGGCCGTACATTTTGCTTCCATTGAGTGCATTAGTTAATAATGTTTATGTTTTTCTTTCTCCGTCTCTTTCTCTCTCGTTTGCAGGTTTCTAGACACGATCATTTTCTAGGCGTTGCTGTATCAACGATTTGAAACGGACGATATGGTAAGTGTACAAAGGGACACGAAAAAACGGGAAGTGATACTGATAATAGAAATGCTTGGGAACGCATCGTACGGGAAACTACAACGAGTAAAAAAAGATATATTATGGACGCGGCAGGACCATTCGTATCATAATGGGTAGGCTTTATGGCTTCGTCCGTTTTGGACGAAGTGAATCGCGACAAGATGTGATTCCGGTAGGACTTTTTTTTCGCTCGCTCTCTCTCTCTCTCTCTCTCTCTCTCTCTCTCTCTCTCTCTCTCTCTCCATCTCTCTTCCCCATACTGATTTCCCATCCGTTTTGGATGATTTTGGATTGTGATAGAGCAGGGAAGGAAACAGGCAAAAACCATTCCATTCCTAAACGGACATCTTGCACAATCAGCACAAAACGAGCAAGAATAGACGGTGAGGCACGGCAACCGCAAACGTGCAGCTAGGCGGAAGACAGTTTCCAAAAACGGGAGCCAACCCAAATAAAAATAAAATCAGCACAGACCATTAGACGGCACGGGGTCGATACCTTTAATGTCATTTTAATGTATCTAGATAAAAAAAAACCGGCGTAGGCAATGGCACAGCCATGTGTCCCGTGCAGCCGCATGTGGAGCGGATGTGCTAGGGATCATGGGGTCGGTAGGCGCTGACATCGCTGACATCGGTAGGGAGGTCAGTGTCGGTTGCTTTCGGTTGTGTTGAATGATTTGCTGTCATTAGCAAGAAATTACAATTTTCGGAGCAAATCGAGTCGCTCTAATCCGATGGCATCCGTGCTGTAAGCGTATTAAAATGCGGAGTAAAAAAAGGCTTACGATGCATTGACATGTTTTGCGGTATCGAAGGAATATTGATGAGGCTAGACGATGGCGATTCGCTTCCCTTGTGCTTGATTAGAAGAATGATTACGTCATACTGCAGGCGATGGGGTTGCCGTGTAATGCTTAATTACCATAGTAATAGAGTGGAATTTTAATGGCGATTCAGGATTCATTTCGTCAACCATCCGGTATGTACGGTGTGCAAACTTTGTCGCTTCGGTTGGCTGGTTGGAAGTTAGGTCAAGTGGCGCACACATTATGCGATAGCATTCGAACTTGCCAAGCATCTTGATTGATCGCATTGGTAATCGGTTTTTCGGTTTCGGAATTAATTAAAACGAGTCCGAGATGAATCTAGCACCACTGCGCCGTTCGGGAAGGATAGTACACTTTCGCTAATGAAAGTTTTTCCATATTGTATGGAGAGAGAGAGAGAGAGAGAGAGAAAGCTTATGGACATGTTTCCCTTACTGTGATAGAAGGGTTTCGAGGGTTTTTCATATTTGCAATGTCCAGTGTCATGCTTGTTGATGAAAGATAAATATCGTTTTTATTGGTAGATAACAAAATATCAAACATTTTTTTACGTTGCATAAATAAAACTAAATTGTTTATGGATAGAATGGATGAAGAAACCTACTAAAAATATCAAACAGAAGCACAAAACATTATTGGAAACGAGCAAATAATTCTTTCATGTTTCGTTCGCTTTCCCGCTCCAGAACGCTTAGCTCTTCCTGCTGGCCGTAGAATGGCAAGCGCACCCGATAAATAGCATATTGAGCGAAGGTTGCGGCTTTGATATGGTTTTGATTCGGTGTCCGGGATTTGATGATGGTATCGTTTGTGGAATGAATAAAATATGCAAATTATAGTCGATTATTTTAATTCATTTCATTTTCTCTGTCATCGTTCACTCGTCGGTTGCGATCGATGCTGTCGGTAAGACAGTCCGGGGTAAGGCGACAATGTAGTTTGAGCAGTAGACAATCCAGGCAAAGGCAAGCTTTACGGTGCAAGATGATGATGAGGATGCTGATGGTGACGTTCCGTTGTACGAGCAATCTGGAATGGATTATTTATGGAATTTGAGATGCTCTATTGTAGCAACATTAGCATTCAGCACAAACGCCCGAATAGAGTGATACTAAAAATATGTTTGAGTTAATATACTTTTGTGAAAATGTTTAAAGTACTGGGCGCCTCCATGAATAACCAGCAGTTTTACAAACAACCAGGCGTCTCCATCAACGGATGCAAAACGATTAAAAATACATTGTTTTAATCGATGTGAATTCATATACACACACACACACACACACACTTCAACGCAATATAATTGATAAACGCGAGCAATTTGGTTTTCAAATTGCAACAATTTTCTGCTGATAAATAATGGTACGGGCGTGGACAGTGATTGATAAATCTGTGTCCAACGTTGGCAATCGTCGGAAGCGTCCACCGTACGGCGACGATCGGCACTGCTTATCAGAGAAATTTGTGCATACGCTGCTTCACACGTTTTATGTATTAGACTGTGACGTGTTCGATTGGGCGAAAATTGATTGGATGTGTCAGTGCGCCTGTAATAGACTCACCCATTCCGGATAGAACAGTTGATGATTAACAGCGATTGAATGTCCATTCTTCGGCGTTTATCGTGGCCGTACATTTTGCTTCCATTGAGTGCATTAGTTAATAATGTTTATGTTTTTCTTTCTCCATCTCTCTCTCTATCGTTTGCAGGTTTCTAGACACGATCATTTTCTAGGCGTTGCTGTATCAACGATTTGAAACGGACGATATGGTAAGTGTACAAAGGGACACGAAAAAACGGGAAGTGATACTGATAATAGAAATGCTTGGGAACGCATCGTACGGGAAGCTACACCGAGTAAAAAAAGATATATTATGGACGCGGCAGGACCATTCGTATCATAATGGGTAGGCTTTATGGCTTCGTCCGTTTTGGACGAAGTGAATCGCGACAAGATGTGATTCCGGTGATTTTTTTCGCTCGCTCTCTCTCTCCCTCTCTCTCTCTCTCTCCATCTCTCTTCCCCATACTGATTCCCCATCCGTTTTGGATGATTTTGGATTGTGATAGAGCAGGGAAGGAAACAGGCAAAAACCATTCCATTCCTAAACGGACATCTTGCACAATCAGCACAAAACGAGCAAGAATAGACGGTGAGGCACGGCAACCGCAAACGTGCAGCTAGGCGGAAGACAGTTTCCAAAAACGGGAGCCAACCCAAATAAAAATAAAATCAGCACAGACCATTAGACGGCACGGGGTCGATACCTTTAATGTCATTTTAATGTATCGAGATAAAAAAAAAACCGGCGTAGGCAATGGCACAGCCATGTGTCCCGTGCAGCCGCATGTGGAGCGGATGTGCTAGGGATCATGGGGTCGGTAGGCGCTGACATCGCTGACATCGGTAGGGAGGTCAGTGTCGGTTGCTTTCGGTTGTGCTGAATGATTTGCTGTCATTAGCAAGAAATTACAATTTTCGGAGCAAATCGAGTCGCTCTAATCCGATGGCATCCGTGCTGTAAGCGTATTAAAATGCGGAGTAAAAAAAGGCTTACGATGCATTGACATGTTTTGCGGTATCGAAGGAATATTGATGAGGCTAGACGATGGCGATTCGCTTCCCTTGTGCTTGATTAGAAGAATGATTACGTCATACTGCAGGCGATGGGGTTGCCGTGTAATGCTTAACTGTCATTTATAATGTGTTTTTATATTGGTCACGCTACAATGTTTGTCACGCTTCAATCGAATGCGAGGAAACCTTAACACGTATTGGGGTGTTGTTTTTTTTTCTGTCTGTACCGTCAATATTTTCTCAACTGTTTCGTCCGACCTGCTGCACGACAGCGTGTACGGTACGCTAAGCTCCGTAAGCTGCGGCCCGTGTTTCCGATTTTCCGCGTAATCTCCCCATTGACATGGGCGCCCACTGATCTGAATAACCCTTGACAAATTCGGCTGCTCATGTCACTCGACCGAAATGGTTCGTTCGAAATGAACCCTTCAGCCAGACCATCGCGTACGATAATGTAAGTGTTTTACGATAAACAACCATGACGACACCCCGCCAACGTGTCTATCCGGCCGGGACGGGTCGGGCATATCCATTGGAGCATCTTTGGCAGGATCAACCGCTCATCGTTTACCTCATCAAATCATCATTCAACTGAACCGGAAATAGGTAAAACGATACAGGATAAGATACGGGATGCTCAGCCTTGAGCAGTTGAGGATGGTTGCTTGCCCTCTGCTGATGCCTGCTGCCCGGCCAGCCAGCCTGCTCACTCTCTCGTAGCCCACTTAGCCCTTCTTGAACCGGCCCGGATCGGGGAACGGCAGGCTTGGTGTTGGGTTGGGTTTTGCACCACGTCCTGGTGGAACGAGAATCAATACGGTAATGATGATGGGTTGGGCGTTGGAAAAGTGAACCGTCTCGGACCGTGCAAAAACCAAGCAAAATCCCTCATAAAGTTTGTTTACACACTTTACTCAATTATTATGATTATGTAAGTGTACTTCTATTTTGTCACAACTGGGCGAGTCGGTTTACCGAGAGCGAGTGTGTGTGAGAGAGAGAGAGAAGGATTACAGGACTTGGATGAGCGAGAGAATGATGAGCACGGACGAGAGCTGTGGTTGTGGAGAATGGGCCCTTTTTGTAGCATGTTTGTTTGTTACATCGACCGTGAGAAGATTCTCTTAAGCGTTGTTTGTGTGCGTGCTTGTAGAAAGACGCTTGTGTGTGTGTGAGAGAGAGAGAGAAAGTCTTGTGGAAGTGCTGTAAGTGAGCAGATGAGATGAAGTAGATCCTTGTATGTGAGATGAGAAGTGGCGAAAGTTGTGAGTTCGGCTTTTGGTAGTACAGTTTCGTATAACAGCTCGTTGAAGCTCGACATCAGGATAAAGCGTTCTACTACCGAACCGTTTTTGAATAAGAAACACTGAATTCGAGCAGTCGAGCAGTTAGACTACGCATGTGAGCTTCCATTCAAAGCCGATGGTGAGCTTTCGAAATGCGAATGTAAAGCTGGGAATGAGCTTTCTGTTTGTTTGCGAAGGGATTGTTACGAAAGCACCACGTTGTCTGCCTGAATGATTCGAGTTATGTAACAAGCTAACGCCCTTTCTTGCGAATTTATCGAAGGTTGAGCATTAATTTTCAACTTTCGTGACTGTGACCTTTGGAAGTGAAATTCGATTAGGATAGCGATGTACCGCATGACTAACAGAAGAATGTTTCTCCCGTGTACTTACAGGGCACAGCATGGCCTCAGCAGTATCATTCATCGAGAGGACATGCCCGTTCCAACACGCTAGCACACAGCCCGCGCATCGCGACTTCCGCTGCCGCAGCACGCTCAACCGTAGCCGCTCCAAGCTGGACCGTACCGCCCGGGGAGAGTTTAACGAGCGGCGAAAAGCGCGTACCACGATCCTGGCCCGAACCGGCCCGGTGGACACCCGGCAACGATGGTGCCCCCGGATACGGAAGCTTCGCGGCTCGTCCGCCACACTGCGCCACCGCTGGAAACGAAGCGAACGGTTGCCCGCCGGTAGAGGGGCGCCCGCCCTCGGACACCGCCGCCGGTTGCCTTCCCTTGCCACCCGTCTATCGAAGCCGTCTTTTTCGAGCCACTTTTTTATCGATGCAGCTGCAGCTGCAGCTGCACCTGCAACTGTTGCTGCCGCTGCTCCACCACACGCAGTTAACACAGGCCCCGTTCGGCCCCTCCGACGCGATACCGCTCGTACCCACCCGACGTTCCGGTCGGCGCACGCGGGCAGTGCTGGCGGTCCGGTCCCGACACCTGCCACACACGCCGACGCCCGGCCAACGAAACAGGGGGCGGCGCAGCGTACCGTCGTCACCCGCAAACCCACTAAGTGTAAACAATTTAACCATGAATGCTTCCAATCAAAGAACACTGAAGACCTACGTACGTTTGATAAGAGTAATAATTTTGATAACGAATACCATAATCATAAGACTAGCGAAACCGGTAGTAGCGGGGCGTGGCGTCGGGCCGCATCCGACCGCACCGAGCTGCCCCTGTTTGTACGAATTTTGCTGGCCAGCCTTCTGTCGCTCGCGTCACCCTGGACGTGGATCGCACCGGTACAGCGCGAAGCACCACCCGCGACCCAGCGCAATCTCGAACCCGGCCTCTCGAACGCGTCCGGTGTTGCCGCTTTCCATTCGGCGGCGGGTGAAACGGGCACCGGCCCCGAGGGTACCCGCCATTGGGCATCCTGCGCCGTCAGCCCGCCCGCACCGTACCGACGCGGCGGACGAAGAAAAGCACGGCGACGGTGTTGCCCGGCCGATGGGGCAACGGACGCTGGCAGTCACGATGGCAATAGCGAGCGTTGCATTCTTGGCGGTGCGTCGGACGGTGGTGGGGACTGCAGCGGCACTGGCAACACTTGCCGTGGAAGCGTCTACCACGGCGATAATAGCGTTAGCGTCATTACTGACAAGCAACATTACAACGAACAGCGGCAGCATCGGCCCCGGCAGCTGCCACCGGAACAGCCAAACCACAGCGGCACGGTGGGCGGTGGCATCGTCTGCAGGCGGAAGTGTTACGGCGTGCGGAAAGCGTTGCGTATGGTTTTACCAGCTTTGCTCATTGTTAACATGTTCACGTTTCTTCATGGAGGTAGGTTGGCCGCTATTTATTACACATGGCAATATATGTAGTGCGCACTTTCTGTGCTTTGTAGTGTGATATGCGATGCGATGGCAGCAACGTTCCTAAGTTGGTTACGATCGATATGAATATTAGTTTTTCCCGTTCCCAGCATTTTCTTTAGTAGTTTAATGGGATGTTTCTTCGGGAGGGTTTATTCAACAATGTTTGTGAAACAGCTGGTGTATGCCTAGTTTACAAGACGAATTTTCGTGGTATTTAACTGTTAAAGGATTTGCTGTACAAAAACGCTGTAAAAAGTTAAAATGTTAAATGATCTTTTTATCAAGTTTTATAATGATTCAGTTTTATAATGACCGAGTAGAAGTATCGAGAGCTGTAGTTTGAATTTCAGATATAAAAGTCATCTTATGCAATTTCTCGACAGTGTGACTACAAAAAATATAGCTCCTCGATAACGTTATTATAAGCTGTATCTATTTGTAGTATTCGATAGTCTACAGTAATTTTCATCAGCTAATTGCTCGAGACTACAATTCTCCATCATGAATTCAACGTATTCAGTCTTCCTTTTTTTGGCTCAAAATCGGTCTTGGACTATTCGTCTAGTTGTGGACAATTACGTCCACTATGCTTATTAGGCGTTACAATTGTTTTGTTGTTTTGATCTGTTCTAATAATCTTGGATTCAACTCACGATCTAGCGCGTTCGTATGCCAAACCAATATTTCTGGCCCGTTCTGGCAAACGCATCAACGCCATGACTCTATCTTAGTATGTGAACGACCTAAAAGGGCGACCTATCGGCCTAATCATCCAACAAGACATCTCGCTAGCGGATGCCCTTGGTGGTAGCAATGGGCCCAGAGAGTTTTCCAACCACCTTCATCAGGCATGTGATGTTGGTCACTGTCATCTTACAAGCTTGGTAAGCTTTTTCGGTATTCTTGGAGTATCAGAGAGAAGATCTTGCAGGACCTTGCTTGATGCTCCTAACAGATGACTATCCTTTCCGTGTTGTCCGTGTTGTCCGCGAGCTTGTGTGTTAACTCTGTCCCCAGATGCTGGAACGCGAAGATTCGCAACACCCAACCAAATAGTGATCGTAATCGATATTGGCTCCTCAACAAGCTCGACTGTCTTCGACGGCTAATCAAAACGTGGCCAATCTGGCAAGAAGTGACTCCCACGTGGCTTTGTGGATGTCCCACGTGAAAACTATAACGCTCTATGTATTTACATTTAGTAGATATGGGCGGCCCGGTGGTGATGCGACAGCGGCGCCGGTCCTCATACGGCAGGACCGGGGTTCAGGTCTCATCTGGGCCGTTCCCCCATAGTGAGGACTGACGATGCAACTATGCGGTAACAATAAGTCTAGTAAGCCAAAAATGGCAGGCATGACCTTAAGAGGTCGTTAGGCCAAGAAAGAAGAAGAAGATATGCAATGAGCATTTTTCTATTATTATTAAAATGTTTTATTCGTAATTTATTTATTTATTTGGTCGATATAACTGATTTCTTCTTTGTGACCAAAGTCAAAAACCGTATATCGTAACCCATTACAACTGTGATCTTGTCAAGGAAACCAGCAATGACAGTCTAAATAACTCAAAGATGTGTGGAAGAAATGTGGTTCTTTACTAACATAGAAACGTGGAGTATATGTTTGTTTCACATATTTGCAGTTTCTTATCTTAACCCATGTAGGAAACTATTCTAACATATTCTCACACTTTTCACACTGGTGTAAAGCCTCTTGACGCTAAACTTTTCCCTTCTTAGAATCGTTGCTTCGTGTTTTGTGACGTCATCCCCGGGAATTACACATTTGGCCAACACCCACAGACACACACACGGAAAACACTGGGGCGTAAATTATTGTGGAACAATTTCCCGGAAGCAACCCAACTCACTTGCCAAACATGTTCTGGTAAAGTTCTGTTCGTGCGCTGCACAGACAACTTGCTGCAAAAGACACGTCACATCCCGGTGGACGAATGGCGCTGGAAGGGCCGGGGGATCCACCATCCCCCGTTCTAACAGTGAAAGTAACGGCCCGTCCGTGGCGGTTCGAGATAAATTAAATACACGACTTGTCAACTTCACGCCAACCGTTTAGACCTCAAGTGCACGCTGTCCAGCGTAACACTCAGCTCACTAGCTTGCCAATCAGCTGTGTGCCCGGCGGCAGATGGATGTAGCAGCATAAGTGTTAATGGTGCAGCTACGAATGGACGGTGGGATATGGTTTTGTTCGCATCACTATGGTTCCGCCGTCACTACTGACACATGACTGATAAATGCAACGGCTAGGCATTATGGTGGCCGGTACGGACACAGAGACTGGTGCAAATAGAAAGGGGACAAGAAACTTGTACTCGATCAGCACGATGAGTAACACTTCCTCAGCCTCTGTACATGAGTGAGGGGTTTTAGATGGGGGGAAAAAACATGGTATATGTGTTTGGCCGCGTGGCAAAGTGATGCCGCCTGGCCAGGCGTGCCGATACAAAAGCGTAAAACCAACAAACTGACAACCCGTCAAAATGGAGCACGGTTTTGCAGTTTTAGTCGCGCTCGTGTGTGTGTGCGCTTCGACAGTGAGACAGTTTGCACGTGGCTTTATTGCTGAAAATTGGCCGAAAAGTAGTGGGCAATCTTATGTCAGCTACAGTTTATTGATTTTTAGATTATTTTTGTAAATAAAGACCGGTCCGGTTGGTCCAAACAGACGCTGGGAAATGGCGGTAGAACAAACAAACACAATTTAAATACAGGCATGCCGATGGTGCGCTGTTTATAGCTCGTAGTTCAAACATTACTTTCGTCCAGCGCACCAGCGTGTGTATGTTGAAGAATACAATTTACTTCCACCATTTCAGCAACTCTTTGTGTGTTAAATGCAGTCGATGATGTTTTAATTTAGTAAAACAAATTTAAATATGTTCGCTGCATCATTTGCGTCCACTCCTTTCTTCCTTGTTGCTTATCAAAACGGGATGATACATTTGCATCATAAATTATTCGTACAGTCGCTCAGCTTGCCGGATACTTATTGTTTGTATTACTTTCATTCATTAAAAATGGACACCGACCAGAGACTGTGCGGCGAATGTAGCAAGAAAATGGCTCTAACTCATCGGTAAGAACGAGCCGGGACAGTCTCGTTCATGTTAATAGCTTGCTTTTTTTTTACGACTCAGAGGTCCTTGCTGTGCTGCAGCAAAGCCGTTTGCCAGCTCTGTCAATTCTCAACCGTCCGTTTTTTGTGTGTGTGTTGTTGTTCACCTACTCTATTTACTCTCTTTGGGCTCTGTAAGTTATTGCTTTACCGAGGTGTGCATCTGACACCGAGGCGTAGTGTGGAGGGACCGAAGGATGTGGTTAAATATCTACCAAGTACGGGCTAAGATTTTTGTAACCTTTTTTTTGCTGTTGCTGTTTCCCGGTTTTTTTTTTTCGCTCTCTCTCTTTCTCTCTCTCTCTTTTCGCCGGCTTCTACGGAGGTTCGTGGAAGTGACAATGATTTCAATGTGTCCAGAGCTTCGGGGCAGGAAGGTAAATAAACAACTTCGGGGGCCTCTTGCCGAGCACAATTACGCAATCCTTTTACGCCTGAAACCGGTACCGTGGTGATGGATGCTGGAGGAAATAAAAAAGGATGGTACCGGTGGAAAGTGTTCTGCAGCTCGCAACTTCATACGGTCGAGCGTTTAGTGCAAAGCAGTGCGCGCCCGGTTACGTTGGTTACGGGCAACTCCCACCAACGACTTGCACCGACTGTCGCCGGCGGGCGTTGAGTAGCGGTGGGGTTATGTTTCAATGATAAACGTGCAAAAGTGTGAGCAGTGAGGAGGAAAACCGTGAGAAGCTGAAAAGGGAAAAGCTCATTCTAGCGAACACTATAGAGCTTAAATGGAATGGAGAAGTTAAAATACACAAACAAAAAAGAAGGCAGAGCAAAAGCAGTACACAAATGGTTTGAATGCAAGTCGGTTAAAAGGTGAACAAACGGTTCAGTTGCCATGTTTTCTTTTTTGGGTGGGTAGATTTGTGAGGTTAATGCAATATTTTTACACCTAGAGCAACTGTCATAAATTCATTGCAAAAGAAATGAGAGCAAATATTTTCAAAATACATTGTGTATGTGGCGTGCATTCAAATGTGTTTTCCTCTTGAGCGGTGTTAAAATTGATCGAGGTCCAGGTATTGTGTTAAGTTTGTTTTTGAATATATTTTCACTTGGCTTTAGACACCCCGTATACATGTTCACTAGAAGCTAGCTTAGTTCACTGGAAATTGTATGCTACATGGGTGCCTACTTAATTAATATGACCGTTCGTTTTATAACAAAAACGAAAGTTACGAGCAGAACATGTAAAAGGGATGTTCAACAAATAATAGGAATTCTTTGATTTTATTGGATGCATATTACATTTCCCAGAACTTCGGTATAGCATGCATATTGCTGATGACCTTTTGACTTTTATGTGCCAACTATGGGTGGTACATATGATGATTTAAGCTTGACAAGCTAAAATTTTAAGCCACTTTCTGTTTAAAAGTCGAGAAGTCACAGTCGTAATTTTTTATCGGAATAAATTTGCTTTAAGTGCTTTAGTACTTTAAGTGCTTGAATAAGGCTATACAACAGTGATAAATACACATTGAAACGGTGTAAACCACACTTATATCTCTAGAGCATCGGTTTACACATTGTCAAAACAGGCATCACTAAGTTTGTTTGGTTTATTGCTTGAATAAAATCCAATGCTTATAGCGCTGGCTAGTTTTGCCTGTCAGTTTGTACCAAGAGCAGACAGCATTTCAGCCTCAAAACGTAAAAAAAAACTTACCGAGGTCATCCAAGACTCCAATTTCATAATTTATTATTAAAATTATCAGGGTGTACGTGATTCCTTTGAAGTAAAAAATCATATTTACACTAATTTAAGCTCGGATGTAATAAATCAACATGTAGTAGGACGCACAGAATGGATACGCAATGTTGCTAAATTTATTGAAATCATCAACAGGATGTTTTGAGATTAAAAGCAAACAGTTTTCAAGTGAGCCTTTTCGAGATCAACTTCAACGAACGATCAGAAATGAAAGTAAAAAAAATGTTATAAATGATCGTCTAATCAAAACCAGAGAAGTTACTGATGAAGTTGGCCATTATTTGAATTAATGATTTTCCCTCGAACTTTTTGAGTCTTAAACAAGCACATCAACCTGTGGCAGTTGCACCGGAGTCATTATATGAAGTTAATTACGATGCCGATTTAATGAAACGTCTTATGACACGGCAAAATGTACGTTCCGTGTTGCGTCTGACACGAAAGGTTAAACATGTTTCGATTCATTTTATTAACAAACATATAACACAGTACTTTGTTGCTTAAAAAAGGCGCATTGTCTAAGCTTTACGATACGAAACAAACCGTTTGAAGCTCGGTAGCAACCGGAAGTAATCAAATATTTGCTTAAAAGCGTTTAAAACAGCCAGGCAATATTGTATTTAAACTTACCATTTACATGTACACAACCGAGACATTTTTCTTAAACAATTCCAGTGGCATTTCTCGTTCTATTTGTATTTGCACGTGCGGGACTGGTCCCAGATGAAACAACAGTAACAACATCTTTACCCGGGCCGAGCGAAATCGTGCCGAGCCGGGGAGGGAAACTTGTTTGGCGGTGCTAAAAATTTGACATTCATATTTAAGCAGATTTTAAAGTACCCCATTTTACGACCTACCTAGCACCAACAGTTAAAGAACGAACGAAGGAAACCGTGTGCTCTTGCGGAGGTAGAGCATTCCTTAGCCATTTTGTGCACGCTGGTCTGGGTTTTCCTCACGCGAAAGCGCGAGGCAGGCTAGCGTAGTGGTGCAGGTTAAAACTTGACTTTTAAACTGACGCCCGTTGTGTATGGTCGTCACGGTTGTTTTGGTGTAGCGGCGTATTTTTTGACCATTTTTACAGTTCCGTTTTTGCTTGACAGGCCGTGTGCCTTCGATCCGCAAGACCTACTAACGCATTGCTAGGGCTACCAACGATGGCGGGCGGTGTTGGTTGCGGCTGTAAATTTTAATAACATACCACGCGGTACGAGGTGCCACAGTTTTGTTGCCAGCTAATGCTGGGCGTCGTAAAACTGTCAGCACCATTTGATTCGTTAGCTGGCGTATTTGTTCGGTATGGTTTGGAATCGCAACAGAAGTGAGAGAGAGAGAGGGAGACAAGCGAACGGAGTGCAGAAATGAAGTTGATCCTTGCAAAATTGAAATTCGGTTCCCTTTTCTGGCAGGTGCGAACGTTTGCCAAAACCTCAGCTTCCGAGGCGTTTCTTGGGCGGGAAATTGAAATCTTTAGTAATGCAAATGTGATTAGCACGTCACGGTGCTATGATAGCTAGGGGTCGGTGTTAATCACGAGCCGTACAGCATCAAGTGTCACTTGCTCCCGTTTCGAAGTTGGAACCGGTGCCCGAGGAGTTGCACTGTTCGGTGGATCGCTTACTTCCGGCGTGTCGTTAAATCACGTCCTCTAGTTAATTTTTAAATCCTAATTTTGATGATCCAATCACTTTTAATCATTGCGCCAACTTGCCCACTCACGGTGCGAACGCTCATAAACTGACACACCGTCAGAGTGTGCCGGTTGGTGGAGAATAATTAATGAGAATTGATTGACTTCCAGGTGGACCTGCGGCTGGCAGGAGGAAGCCAGTGGCGACGTAATCGTCGGAAGCTCATTATTAGTCGCTTGCCAACCTTCACGTACATGGTCTATCTGTGGCTGTGCAGCAATCTCTTATAAGCTGCTCCATTTCCACTGGCACTCACTCACTCGCGCTATGGGCGGATGGTGAGATGTTAATTAAAACATTCACTCCGTTCTCACGAAGGTCGTAAGGGTTTTTGGAGCCTCCCACGTCGGTCACGGCTTGGGGCGGCTGCATTCGATAGATTGGAATGGATAACATTCGTTCTTACCGGTGGCAATTTGTGCCGGGGTCCGGGGTCTCATCGTATCAGGTAACCGTAATAAATACAGTTTTCTAGCTTCCAGCCGAAAACGGGGCGAAAGTTTGTGGCTCGGTGCGATGCTTCCTCAAAATGGCACCCGACCGCGCCGGTTGACTCAGACGATGGGGTCACCAACGGGATGAAAGGTTGGGCCATTTTTGCTCGGGCAGAAAAGTTACAACCACCCGCATTGGGTAAATTCCGCAGTGGGAACCAACAATTTATGAAAATCCCAAAACTCCTGTACGGAATGTCCACGCTACCCGGGATGGTCCAGCATGAAACTGGAATCGGAAGTGGTTGAAGTTGAACCGCTAATGGAGCAGCCGGACGATGCACGATGGGAACGTTTACGTTTTGTGAGCCTGACCCACCCAATCTGCCCAGGACAGGCTTTTCCGATCCGGCAAGCGTCAGCATCTTGCGTCTGTTTGCGCGGCCCGATCGTTGGCGACGATTGAGCGGCAATTGATGATGCTGCCGGTCGGCTAATGCGGTAAAAAATTGATTTACGCTTCGGTAGCGCTGCTGATGGAGAAAAATCTAATCAATTATCTGTCGGTCGGTGGACCGGGTTTTTGAAAAGATTACCCAGCATCGACTGGCAGGCTGCACCGTTTTGCCAAATTGAGAATCGCGGCAATTTTATCGTCTTGTTAGCACCGGGGTTACAACATTTGAACAGTTTTGATGGCGGTTATGATTTTTGGTGTTTTTCACTTCTTTAAAATTTTCTATTTTGTTGTATTAACGTGTGAATGCGCTACAAGCTCAATGTTTGTAAGCTTTTTCTGCAAAAATAACGCATGCGAGAGGAGCAACAGCTAACTTAATTTAAAAATAGGGTTTTTAATGCCCGTTTTTGTTTGGTATATTTATTAACGGTTGGTTTAATTTAATCATTTTTCATATTTTCTCTCTTTTTCTCTCCCTCACAGGTAAGTACGCCCCGTGACACGCGTTCGGGACCGTTTGAATGTGCGAGCGGAACTTGCCAATTTTAGAACGCATGCATTGCGGTAAGTCTTTCGGTGCGGCATTCAATTAATGGGTCTGTGTTCGCGGGATTCAACATAGAAATTCAATTATGCAATCAACTTGGTGCTCCCGCGTTTAAAAAGGTTTCTGCCCGTTCGTGGTTACCTTTTGTGGTTGATGCCCATTTTGTTTTTTTTATGTGCCTCCGGTATCGGTTAAGCTGCGGCAGACGTGTACAAGCGAAGAGGTGCACGATTGGAGTGTCATTCGGGTTTGTATCGGCGTTTCCGTGCGCATGATGTATTTGGAGTTGTTTTCTTTCTTGTTGCACATGCTCGAGAGAGGTTGAAAACAGCGCACGGAGCATTGGAATTGATCTATTTCGAGGCACCGATCCGATAGTATGGGTTGGGCAATGAATAAGCTTGCTGTAGTTTTATATTCTAGCTCAAGCTACGACCGCACGGTACGGATGGAAAGTGTTTGTTACGTGTAAACGATGCATCAAGCTTAATCTGTAAGCGGTTGCGTTGCGTTTAGTCTTCGGAAAACGTAACATTGCGAACGTCCTCAATAGTTTGTGGTGCGTTGAAAATATTTCAGCTGAATAAATGGAGCACTCTTGGCTGGTGTCCGTAGGTTTATCATGACCTATTAATCATCAACATGAGCACTCTGAGGGTGTATATCGAGTCTTTAGGGTCCATAGCAATGGCATTTAATTTCGATGTAATAGTTACCGAATGACTTTGATGCAGTATGAAAATAACATTTAACAAATCGAATATTTGTAGAGTAGAGCTTTGAATTCTGAACCGGTGGTAAGCTGACGTAACATTGTTTAATAATACTATGTAAATCAATTATACAGAAGTAATAACGATTCTTTCGAAATGATTAGTGTGGTCCTGTTCAATATATGACATTTTCTTCTGTTTCTCAAGCTTTTAAATGAAACTTTATTGCACTGTTTTATTGAATCATTGCGAATCAAATATAAGCTTTAGATAAATTTAGATTAAAATGCATCAAAATAGGTGTCGTTTATGATACTAGTTATCTCAAATGCTCTGCTCGTAAAATACTCGATTACCGATAGCGGATTTATTACTTAAGCTTCACAGATCACAGACTTCGTTGTTGGAAACCAGATTTTTATGTATCTTTTTGATTAGTTTTACGATAGCAAAAGAATGTCGAACATTTTGAAGGTCTCTTCTATTCAATGCCATCCATAACCATACCGTTACCTGTTCTTTGTGATGTTACAAACAACCTGTTCTCTGGGACACGAAATAATCGCATAATGTTTGTAATAAAATTAATTATCACACACTAATCGAAACGATCGATCGTGTACGAATTATTGTTTGTTTATTCGCGTCGTACGACAAGCAAATAAAACCCACCAGAATTATTTAGCAATTGGCAGGAAAATGACAAATACGGCTCATTACACCTTATTACCATCGAAGTTTGTCACGAGCCGAGAAGAGAGAGAGAGAAAAAAAGGAAGCAAAAATAATAGCGAGTTGTGATATTGTTGTAGATGAGATTGTTCAAGCGACTAATGGTGCACCCATCACACATTGATTGCGAACGATTGTCGCGCGTACTCGGGAGGAAGCATTTATTTGATTTCCCTTCATTTCCCGGGCACTATTTTGATAGGCGCTATAGTTTTACACTCGATTGAGCATCATTTAGCGTGCGGGACGTGCCCTCAACCTGGCCAAGAGGGAACAGTAATGCAGAGAAAGATAGATCCAATCAAACAGATGTATCTTTTAGGTTGCTAGGGAAAACAAAAAAAAAAGGGTAAAACGGGAAAAGTTTAGTGGAAAGTTTACGCGAAACCGAAGGGACACGTACCAAATGGCCCGGGGGTGAAAATTTTCCTGCAATTGGCTCAACATTGTGCTGGCACTGCACGGGCCAGGCTTCCCCGGTATCGTTTTGCACGAGGTCGCATTTGTTGTCCTTGGAACACGTATCGCCACTAAACATTCACGACACTTGACCCACCGACTTCGGCCGAAGGACGCACCGGACCGGAGTGTGGCCGTATGCACAGGTGGGAAAATAGAGACGTGAAACGACGCCGTAACCGTTCTGCTGGGACGGTTTGTCGAAAGCTAGTTGTTCACCTGACACCGGCAAAAAGCGTCCAGGCTAGTGTGGGATGCTCTTGAAGCTCGCGCCCTGTATGCAATGGGCAACGACGTATCCTTTTACACAAAACCCATCCACCCATACACGAGCTCTGGTACAGCTTTTGCTTTTCGCATACAAACACACACGTGCATACACGTACACAAGTGGCATTACACGCACACACACACATATATATGGTGAAAATCCGAGAGATAACGACGCGGGATGGCACAAACCATGATGATAATGATGATGTCGAATGGCATTGGAATGGATCGGGGCTGTTGCACGCTGTTGGGATGGCGTGGCAGGTTGGCGGGATTGGCATTTTCCCGTGCCCGAGGTGGTTGGTTGCCCGTGGTAACAGCGCGTTCGGGTTTCGTGCACAGCTTCGGGCTTTTCGGGCCACCGGAACGCTCGTGCGACGCTCGATCAATATAGGCGCTGGGTTCTCTCGCATCCGGATGAGTGGCATCTGCGAGTGGACGGCCCAGCATATTGGCACTCAGGTCGGCCATACTCGCGCTGCTCCTGGGGACTTTCAATTGTCCTCGGAAATGATGGTACGACCGAGGGTATGGGCTGTGGACGGTGTGGGCTCTTGAAAGTGAGATGCTCGGCACGGTAAGGCCGTAGCGAAACGGGAGCAAGGACTCGGACAGCTTCAACCGAGCATTTCACTTTTCAGCACCCCGTCTTCCTCAATCCGTTTGCGCGCCCCTTCATCTCGTTGCTTCCGGTTGTTGAAGAGGGTGAAAATTAAGTCCGTCGATGGAGCGTATCGTATAGCGGCGGAAAGCAGAACGGACCAGCAAGCGCCCACCGGGCCAATCTGTGGAAGGATAAAGACCGGGATATTACAGAGGAATGTTGGCAAAAAAACTACGTGCACATATACAGCGCCACACACACACACGGGCGCACATGCATGCAAACTGTGAAGACAAAAGGCGGCGAAGAAAAGGCAAATGGCAATTGTTTCAGTAAAGTTGATCCCGGTAGCTGGGCCTAGGGCTGGTCGTAGCCTGGCCGAAAGCCGAACTTCCCGAAGCGCACTAGGATGTCCTTTTCCTTCTTCTGCCCGTAGCTCGAATAGGCTCGCATAGGTTTGGAAGTTTCAAGCATAGGGACGAGCGAGGCGGGTGTGTTGTTGGTGAAGGTGCCAGATGACGCACAGCATTCACGACCAGTTGGACGGGTGTCTGTTTTCGGTGGACGGCGTTGTCGGACGCTTCTCCTTATCGCTTCCCAACCGTCCCAATGCATGTCCCGCTTTGCCGACCACCGCAAGCAAGTTTTTCTTGTGCTTATTTGATTTTTACTGCCTCGTGTTTTTTTGTTTAGTTTTTGGGGGCTGAGAGTTCTTTTTTCTTTCTCGCTTGCCTGTTCGCTTCTTTTCATTCACCTCAAGTGCCCACGCGTTGAAGTAGATTCCCACTTGGTTGGCGATGGGGGTTTGCCACAACCGTCATCTTCTTCCCGTGCGTTCTCGCACACTTCTCGCCTCGCACCCCAACAGCACGGTCCTGGACAAAGTTCTTCGTACTGCTCGTTCCGCTGGGGTTGGCCTCGGTCGGTTAGAAGTTAGTGGCAAAAGCCACGGTTGGAGCAACAAACGAGAAAAAAAAAGCCGGAAAAATACCATCCCCTCGAGAGAGCGAAACCATTTGAGCTGTACGGCGAATAATTACGGTTGGTTTTTGGAGCTATTTTGGGGGGCGCAAAGCGGTGCAAAACTCGGCTCGGATTGTTCCCGGAAGCAGCAGCAGCACCGATGCGAGCTTTTGTGCGGTGAGTGGAAAAGTTCGCCTTCAACCGGAGACCGGGACAGCAGATTTAATGCCACCGAACCGAAACGGAAGTGCTCCACGAAAAAGTGTGTCCGACCCAACGACCCACGCCGTTACCTTGTCGCTCGGAACGGGCCAGGTCTACCAATAATGCCGTACCGAGGTCGGTTTTGATATTTTGCGTTGAAATTCCCTACGCGGCTGTTTAATGAAAGTTGGTTCTCCGAATAAGGCCAACGTAAGTGTCACTCTCGGCCGGCCAGAAGCTCGTTTAATTAGCTTGCCTAATCAAGGGAGGAAAGGATACTGTGGTTTTAATGCAATATTCCTTAAAAAGGGGAACCTACTCCGATGCTCCGTTGCCAACGAGCCAACGAGTGTCGTTCGCTTTCTCATCTATTTTCCTAACCGCAATCACGGCTCAGGATTGCTTCTTTAGAGAGCTTCTTTTTTTGCTGCTGTTAGCACCCCGACAGCATTCATCAGCTGTGTGCATAATGTGCTATCAGCCGTGTGCTAGGAGGACACGCACACTCGCACGACGGTAACACATCAGTTGGTGAGTTTCATGTAACGAGTTTCATGGCAAGTGTGCCTGTAAGTATGGTGCCTGGCGGAGAAAACCTGGTGAAGAAGAATACCAATCACACCGAAGACGAATAGTCATTTCCCCGGTCGGTGTTGAATGTATGCTCAAGCCACTCAGCCGCTTCTATTGGCGATGGGATGCTGGAACTTGTAAAATCTAGCCTTCCCGGCATCACATCACATGCTCACGGTGGAGAACTCTTCGTTCCAGTGAGTGACGCGGTAAGATCGCACGCCCTTGGAACTCACAACAGCTCGTGTATGTGTGTGTGTCTGTGACGACTACTGGAACTGTGTGTTTTCCCCACCGTTGAGCCGAATTTCCGAACACCGGCCGACAGGCACGCTTCATTCGAGTTTCGAGCGAATCCGACCGGTGCTCGTGTCCGGGTATTAGGAGTGCGCTTCGTTCGACAGTCAGTCGATTTTCGTCGGCCGAGCTGTGAGCAGTGGCAGCGACCCTTCCTTGTTTTACAGCTAGCGCCAGCGCGTGCGTGAGTGTATGTGTCTGACCACTTCAGCGCCCTGGTGCGTTTCTGGTTCCCGTGGTTAACTCTCATCGCCCGTTTCGCAACGCCAGTAACATCTTGTGCCGCACGGAAAGCGTTCTGCGTTTGTTACAGTGAAGCCAGAAGGCCAACGGGAGTTGGAAGTTTTAAATCAAGTGCTGCTTGTGTTTTTCTGGTAATTGTGTGGTAAAGTTGTCCCGCTGTCGGTGCAACAGTGGTAGTGTTCGATCATGTGATGGGTATTTGTGCGAGTCCGATGACAGTGACACCTGATCGTGTGCGAAGGACACATCGGGCGACTTCCGGTTACGGTTGGATGAAAGAACAGGGATCGAACGGTTGAGAGTGCGGATTCGATTGAGGGATTTCATGTTTCCGTAACCGGAAGCGGATACACGGTGTCACCTGTGCAGTGCGAGAACGCAAAGAAGTTAATCCAAAATGGAGCGATGTACAGTGCTGCGGGATGTTGGTGGAATGAGCACGCGCGCGTCTGTGTGTACTTGTGTCCGTGTGCCGTTGGAAATGTGCGATCCAGACTCAGCAAACTTCCCCGGGGACACGACACCGAGTGGATGAGCAAGGATGGTGCACCGACCACGGCCCATGGTGGGCGACGGATGGCATCGGGATGCTCAATCCAGGATATCAATGGGCTATGGGAGCGTGCATTTGATGTGGTGAAATCTAGCAAGAGAATCACCATTGTTTAATAGAGCAAACATGCAAGTGTGTATGTGTGTGTGTGCATGTTGGTGTGACAGAGCGAGGCGAGAGAAGTAAAGAGAGAGAGAGAGCAAATGCAAACTTAATAGTGAAAATAGATGAGAATGAAACAAACGAACAAACGAAGACGCAACTTTTCTTACAGATGAAAAGTGAAATCCTGAGCTCCCGGGTGGGTTGAGCGAATAACAAAATGGTGCACACACTATTCTAATGGTTGCCTGTTCATTCACTTGGGGATTGTTCGTAAAAGTATTGGACGAGCAGTTACAATAGGAGAGAACAAAAAAGAAAAAAAGGATACGCGGTTATAATTGAAAGCATGGAAAACTTGGCAAATGCTGACTTCCGCCTCGATGGGTTACGCTTTGTTCTTGAATTCCGTTGCACCATGCTTGATGGTTGGAATTTTGCGTTTAATCCGAAAGGAAAAGGAGGGGTGTGTTGAAAATATGGCATTCCCGTCCTAAGCGAGCTTTTAACGCTGATTTCATATTTTTGGAATGTGGAGATTAAAAAAAACTCTTCTCATGATGAAACAAACCAGCGGAAAATGAGACTTCTTACAAGTGTTTTTTTTGTCTCGCAGCACTGTTGCTGCTTCCCAACTTCAGACGTTCGTTTTCAGATGGTTTGATGGTCTGTTCATGCTAGCACGCGGCCATGACTAGACGAATAGTGAAGTTGAGCAGCAGCCAAAATGTATACGCCGTCTGGCAACTTAACTTTACGCTACTGTTCAACACGTAGCAACTCACAAAAGCGTTCCTTACCCAGCAACACGAATAGTGGAAGAACTACTATGGCGCTCCGTTTTCATTCTGGCCGTCTGGCAACTTAACTTTACGCTACTGTTCAACACGTAGCAACTCACAAAAGCGTTCCTTACCCAGCAACACGAATAGTGGAAGAACTACTATGGCGCTCCGTTAGGTTCTTGTCAGGATGGCGTGCGTGGCCCTATCACTACACTGTGCAACGAGCGTAAGAAGTAAGCGGAAGCGATAGGTACCGTGCCACGGTGTCTCGGTGCGTGCTCACTCTAGCACGCAAACCATCGATCGCGGTACGCATAATGAACTTAACTCGGGTAAAGTCATTGTACAGCTAAGGACTCGTAGCACTACCTTCACCAGCTAGCGTCGCCCGAGTCGTCGGTATGGTTGGCAAAAACGCAACAAGCACCATCCATTAGTGCCTTAAATAACCTTTTCGCTCCAGTTCCATCTCGATAGCACCGAAATACACCGCTCACGACCGAATATAGCTCATTACTGCATCCATAATGGAGTATTCGCTTCGTTTTTTCTTGTTTCCCGAATCAACAGTTCACGTGATTCAACTAC
Source organism: Anopheles maculatus (assembly GCA_002091835.1). NCBI lineage: Eukaryota > Metazoa > Arthropoda > Insecta > Diptera > Culicidae > Anopheles > Anopheles maculatus. The sequence continues at coordinate 60,402 of KZ062069.1, read as the reverse complement.
CACCACCAAACCAGGGGGCCATAATTTGTCTCCCGCAAGCCTTTCATCGCGTACCAGGCGTCTCCATTCTCCGGTCGCTAAAGTCGATGGAGGCGCCCGGTAGTTGGTTGGTGACTGGGAGTAATTTTTCTCACTTCGATCAGCGGGCGATAGAAACATGTTTATGTTTATCGAAGTGTATTAGGTAAACACTACCGAGGGCCGCGCCTGTCGATGGGCTTGAAAGCGGGAACTGAAGTTGTCTTTGAGCGTACGGGGACGGTGGTTGTTATTATGCTTACGCTATCCGAACGGTTTTTTGGCGTTACCATTTATTGACTCATCCGTGGTTAAAGGGAAATATGTACGATTGGAAAAAGACGCTTCTATGCGCAATTTGTCGACGCATCGTAAGGAACGATTTGAAGATCGACGTACGCCCATCATCTAGCCGATCTAAGCCGATGTCGGCCGACCAGAATGAAAACGGGAAAAACGGATTACCATTAATCTTCATTGCAAGATGAATCGTTTTCATTTCCAACTGGTTTGCCGCTCTCGTTCGCACGAGACCGCGGCAGGAGGTCACAAGAATCGGCACAAATGTATGGTGTAAATTGGCTAAAGCCATTCAGGCCGGGCAATTGATTTTGCTTTCCGTCGCGCTAGATGGTACACGATGGTTCACTGAATGCAAATACTAATGGTGCAAAGATTTGGGAAAGCAATTCCCCTTGCTTGCGAACTAAATGGAAGTAAATTAAACGTACATGTAAATGTAAATTGTGTCTACCTACTTCAAGACGGCGCACAAAAATTGCTCTCAATAGCGGCACACATCCATCATGTCCCGGCCAAAAGCCAAACACTAAACTCACATATCAAATATTCATCGCATCTCATTAATTACGAACCAACGCCGAGCGGATGGTGCGCACTTCCGGCACAGCCCGTTCATTTGCAGCTTCCTTGTGCGGGCGGGGTAGCGTCGAGCGAAATGAATAAATGATTGCCACTTTATTGAGGCTTGCATATTTGCATTCCGACCACGCTTCCGATTCCGATCGGTTTGATTATTAGGAAAAAAACAATTTCAACTCCCGCCGCATGGCAACAACCCAATATTGAGCGTTCGGTTGGCCGGAGAACGGTGAACAATATTTGATGCCCGGCTACTTACGGCACGATGGCGCAGGGTCGCGTTAAGGGTGCATTAGGGCGAATTACATCCATTACATCCAGTCGCCTTCCACGGCCCGGGAGATGAATATCTTTAATTGAATTTGTATGAGATTTTGCGCCGTGTTCGTGCCGTGCACAAGGATTTGCAGGAAGAACCAGCGAAGAAGAGAAAACAAAACCCATGAATCATTCGCGCAACAGAGGGAAGAAAATAGAAACGTTCCAATAATTTTTCATACGCTCGATAGTGGTTGGTGTGCGCAGAAACGGTGAAGCATCGGCTACAGATTGTTTCGATATTGGGTTCAGCACTCGTAAGCTTTATTGTCTCTCGGCAGGACACGGGAAGCGGTCGGGGCGGTGGATAGATTGCACGCAAGAGCCCACCGTGTGCCTGTGCGCTATTCGGGGATGAGCAGCACCAAGACTCGATCGATGCCGAATGCCAATGTGGTACCGGTGTTGTATTAGCTGTATATAACAATCTCGAGTGCACACGTTCCGGTTACGAACGTCAATGATAAAGAATGGTCTTCCCAAAAGCCCGATAAGAACACGGGCGCACATGCATGCAAACTGTGAAGACAAAAGGCGGCGAAGAAAAGGCAAATGGCAATTGTTTCAGTAAAGTTGATCCCGGTAGCTGGGCCTAGGGCTGGTCGTAGCCTGGTCGAAAGCCGAGCTTCCCGAAGCGCACTAGGATGTCCTTTTCCTTCCTCTGCCCGTAGCTCGTATAGGCTCGCATAGATTTGGAAGTTTCAAGCATAGGGACGAGCGAGGCGGGGGTGTTGTTGGTGAAGGTGCCAGATGACGCACAGCATTCACGACCAGTTGGACGGGTGTCTGTTTTCGGTGGACGGCGTTGTCGGACGCTTCTCCTTATCGCTTCCCAACCGTCCCAATGCATGTCCCGCTTTGCCGACCACCGCAAGCAAGTTTTTCTTGTGCTTATTTGATTTTTACTGCCTCGTGTTTTTTTGTTTAGTTTTTGGGGGCTGAGAGTTCTTTTTTCTTTCTCGCTTGCCTGTTCGCTTCTTTTCATTCACCTCAAGTGCCCACGCGTTGAAGTAGATTCCCACTTGGTTGGCGATGGGGGTTTGCCACAACCGTCATCTTCTTCCCGTGCGTTCTCGCACACTTCTCGCCTCGCACCCCAACAGCACGGTCCTGGACAAAGTTCTTCGTACTGCTCGTTCCGCTGGGGTTGGCCTCGGTCGGTTAGAAGTTAGTGGCAAAAGCCACGGTTGGAGCAACAAACGAGAAAAAAAAAGCCGGAAAAATACCATCCCCTCGAGAGAGCGAAACCATTTGAGCTGTACGGCGAATAATTACGGTTGGTTTTTGGAGCTATTTTGGGGGGCGCAAAGCGGTGCAAAACTCGGCTCGGATTGTTCCCGGAAGCAGCAGCAGCACCGATGCGAGCTTTTGTGCGGTGAGTGGAAAAGTTCGCCTTCAACCGGAGACCGGGACAGCAGATTTAATGCCACCGAACCGAAACGGAAGTGCTCCACGAAAAAGTGTGTCCGACCCAACGACCCACGCCGTTACCTTGTCGCTCGGAACGGGCCAGGTCTACCAATAATGCCGTACCGAGGTCGGTTTTGATATTTTGCGTTGAAATTCCCTACGCGGCTGTTTAATGAAAGTTGGTTCTCCGAATAAGGCCAACGTAAGTGTCACTCTCGGCCGGCCAGAAGCTCGTTTAATTAGCTTGCCTAATCAAGGGAGGAAAGGATACTGTGGTTTTAATGCAATATTCCTTAAAAAGGGGAACCTACTCCGATGCTCCGTTGCCAACGAGCCAACGAGTGTCGTTCGCTTTCTCATCTATTTTCCTAACCGCAATCACGGCTCAGGATTGCTTCTTTAGAGAGCTTCTTTTTTTGCTGCTGTTAGCACCCCGACAGCATTCATCAGCTGTGTGCATAATGTGCTATCAGCCGTGTGCTAGGAGGACACGCACACTCGCACGACGGTAACACATCAGTTGGTGAGTTTCATGTAACGAGTTTCATGGCAAGTGTGCCTGTAAGTATGGTGCCTGGCGGAGAAAACCTGGTGAAGAAGAATACCAATCACACCGAAGACGAATAGTCATTTCCCCGGTCGGTGTTGAATGTATGCTCAAGCCACTCAGCCGCTTCTATTGGCGATGGGATGCTGGAACTTGTAAAATCTAGCCTTCCCGGCATCACATCACATGCTCACGGTGGAGAACTCTTCGTTCCAGTGAGTGACGCGGTAAGATCGCACGCCCTTGGAACTCACAACAGCTCGTGTATGTGTGTGTGTCTGTGACGACTACTGGAACTGTGTGTTTTCCCCACCGTTGAGCCGAATTTCCGAACACCGGCCGACAGGCACGCTTCATTCGAGTTTCGAGCGAATCCGACCGGTGCTCGTGTCCGGGTATTAGGAGTGCGCTTCGTTCGACAGTCAGTCGCTTTTCGTCGGCCGAGCTGTGAGCAGTGGCAGCGACCCTTCCTTGTTTTACAGCTAGCGCCAGCGCGTGCGTGAGTGTATGTGTCTGACCACTTCAGCGCCCTGGTGCGTTTCTGGTTCCCGTGGTTAACTCTCATCGCCCGTTTCGCAACGCCAGTAACATCTTGTGCCACACGGAAAGCGTTCTGCGTTTGTTACAGTGAAGCCAGAAGGCCAACGGGAGTTGGAAGTTTTAAATCAAGTGCTACTTGTCTTTTTTTGGTAATTGTGTGGTAAAGTTGTCCCACTGACGGTGCAACAGTAGTAGTGTTAGATCATGTGATGGGTATTTGTGCGAGTCCGATGACAGTGACACCTGATCGTGAGCGAAGGACACATCGGGCGACTTCCGGTTACGGTTGGATGAAAGAACAGGGATCGAACGGTTGAGAGTGCGGATTCGATTGAGTGATTTCATGTTTCCGTAACCGGAAGCGGATACACGGTGTCACCTGTGCAGTGCGAGAACGCAAAGAAGTTAATCCAAAATGGAGCGATGTACAGTGCTGCGGGATGTTGGTGGAATGAGCACGCGCGCGTCTGTGTGTACTTGTGTCCGTGTGCCGTTGGAAATGTGCGATCCAGACTCAGCAAACTTCCCCGGGGACACGACACCGAGTGGATGAGCAAGGATGGTGCACCGACCACGGCCCATGGTGGGCGACGGATGGCATCGGGATGCTCAATCCAGGATATCAATGGGCTATGGGAGCGTGCATTTGATGTGGTGAAATCTAGCAAGAGAATCACCATTGTTTAATAGAGCAAACATGCAAGTGTGTATGTGTGTGTGTGCATGTTGGTGTGACAGAGCGAGGCGAGAGAAGTAAAGAGAGAGAGAGCAAATGCAAGCTCAATAGTGAAAATAGATGAGAATGAAACAAACGAACAAACGAAGACGCAACTTTTCTTACAGATGAAAAGTGAAATCCTGAGCTCCCGGGTGGGTTGAGCGAATAACAAAATGGTGCACACACTATTCTAATGGTTGCCTGTTCATTCACTTGGGGATTGTTCGTAAAAGTATTGGACGAGCAGTTACAATAGGAGAGAACAAAAAAGAAAAAAAGGATACGCGGTTATAATTGAAAGCATGGAAAACTTGGCAAATGCTGACTTCCGCCTCGATGGGTTACGCTTTGTTCTTGAATTCCGTTGCACCATGCTTGATGGTTGGAATTTTGCGTTTAATCCGAAAGGAAAAGGAGGGGTGTGTTGAAAATATGGCATTCCCGTCCTAAGCGAGCTTTTAACGCTGATTTCATATTTTTGGAATGTGGAGATTAAAAAAAACTCTTCTCATGATGAAACAAACCAGCGGAAAATGAGACTTCTTACAAGTGTTTTTTTTGTCTCGCAGCACTGTTGCTGCTTCCCAACTTCAGACGTTCGTTTTCAGATGGTTTGATGGTCTGTTCATGCTAGCACGCGGCCATGACTAGACGAATAGTGAAGTTGAGCAGCAGCCAAAATGTATACGCCGTCTGGCAACTTAACTTTACGCTACTGTTCAACACGTAGCAACTCACAAAAGCGTTCCTTACCCAGCAACACGAATAGTGGAAGAACTACTATGGCGCTCCGTTAGGTTCTTGTCAGGATGGCGTGCGTGGCCCTATCACTACACTGTGCAACGAGCGTAAGAAGTAAGCGGAAGCGATAGGTACCGTGCCACGGTGTCTCGGTGCGTGCTCACTCTAGCACGCAAACCATCGATCGCGGTACGCATAATGAACTTAACTCGGGTAAAGTCATTGTACAGCTAAGGACTCGTAGCACTACCTTCACCAGCTAGCGTCGCCCGAGTCGTCGGTATGGTTGGCAAAAACGCAACAAGCACCATCCATTAGTGCCTTAAATAACCTTTTCGCTCCAGTTCCATCTCGATAGCACCGAAATACACCGCTCACGACCGAATATAGCTCATTACTGCATCCATAATGGAGTATTCGCTTCGTTTTTTCTTGTTTCCCGAATCAACAGTTCACGTGATTCAACTACCACCACCAAACCAGGGGGCCATAATTTGTCTCCCGCAAGCCTTTCATCGCGTACCAGGCGTCTCCATTCTCCGGTCGCTAAAGTCGATGGAGGCGCCCGGTAGTTGGTTGGTGACTGGGAGTAATTTTTCTCACTTCGATCAGCGGGCGATAGAAACATGTTTATGTTTATCGAAGTGTATTAGGTAAACACTACCGAGGGCCGCGCCTGTCGATGGGCTTGAAAGCGGGAACTGAAGTTGTCTTTGAGCGTACGGGGACGGTGGTTGTTATTATGCTTACGCCATCCGAACGGTTTTTCGGCGTTACCATTTATTGACTCATCCGTGGTTAAAGGGAAATATGTACGATTGGAAAAAGACGCTTCTATGCGCAATTTGTCGACGCATCGTAAGGAACGATTTGAAGATCGACGTACGCCCATCATCTAGCCGATCTAAGCCGATGTCGGCCGACCAGAATGAAAACGGGAAAAACGGATTACCATTAATCTTCATTGCAAGATGAATCGTTTTCATTTCCAACTGGTTTGCCGCTCTCGTTCGCACGAGACCGCGGCAGGAGGTCACAAGAATCGGCACAAATGTATGGTGTAAATTGGCTAAAGCCATTCAGGCCGGGCAATTGATTTTGCTTTCCGTCGCGCTAGATGGTACACGATGGTTCACTGAATGCAAATACTAATGGTGCAAAGATTTGGGAAAGCAATTCCCCTTGCTTGCGAACTAAATGGAAGTAAATTAAACGTACATGTAAATGTAAATTGTGTCTACCTACTTCAAGACGGCGCACAAAAATTGCTCTCAATAGCGGCACACATCCATCATGTCCCGGCCAAAAGCCAAACACTAAACTCACATATCAAATATTCATCGCATCTCATTAATTACGAACCAACGCCGAGCGGATGGTGCGCACTTCCGGCACAGCCCGTTCATTTGCAGCTTCCTTGTGCGGGCGGGGTAGCGTCGAGCGAAATGAATAAATGATTGCCACTTTATTGAGGCTTGCATATTTGCATTCCGACCACGCTTCCGATTCCGATCGGTTTGATTATTAGGAAAAAACCATTTCAACACCCGCAGCATGGCAACAACCCAATATTGAGCGTTCGGTTGGCCGGAGAACGGTGAACAATATTTGATGCCCGGCTACTTACGGCACGATGGCGCAGGGTCGCGTTAAGGGTGCATTAGGGCGAATTACATCCATTACATCCAGTCGCCTTCCACGGCCCGGGAGATGAATATCTTTAATTGAATTTGTATGAGATTTTGCTCCGTGTTCGTGCCGTGCACAAGGATTTGCAGGAAGAACCAGCGAAGAAGAGAAAACAAAACCCATGAATCATTCGCGCAACAGAGGGAAGAAAATAGAAACGTTCCAATAATTTTTCATACGCTCGATAGTGGTTGGTGTGCGCAGAAACGGTGAAGCATCGGCTACAGATTGTTTCGATATTGGGTTCAGCACTCGTAAGCTTTATTGTCTCTCGGCAGGACACGGACACGGGAAGCGGTCGGGGCGGTGAGTAGATTGCACGCAAGAGCCCACCGTGTGTCTGTGCGCTATTCGGGCACAAATGTCTGTGCGCGCTAGCAGCACCAAAACTCGATCGATGCCGAACGCCAATGTGGTACCGGGGTTGTATTAGCTGTATATAGCAATCTCGAGTGCACACGTTCCGGTTACGAACGTCAATGATAAAGAATGGTCTTCCCAAAAGCCCGATAAGAGCGGGAGATAGATCGAGCGAGCGGAAGACCGGAAGCGAAAGTACGGACGGAGTGCTGTCCATTTCCGTTCCCATGGAATGGATGCGGAACCGTGGACGCGGCGGCACGGAAAGTTGGAGCTTCGCCGGAAAAGAAACGTTAATAAGTTTGGAAGGAATGATTAGTTCTCGGGCTCGCTTGGTTCGTCCGCTACGAGTGGTCCTGTTTGGCTGGAAATGCTGATTACTCATACCCATCGCTGGTGTAACGATTGGCCAACCGGAGAATGAAGCACATAATAAAGAAATGGTGCCCGGCTGTAAGCAGCCGAGCCGACCATCGGCGAAACGCTTTGATGGCCACCATTTTGCCCCCTTCTCTGGGTGAGATTTTCTTGCTTGTGTGCGTTTGGATGCTTTCGAAGTAGGATCTTTTCTTTGTTTTGTTTTGCTGCTACTAGCTCGTTAAATTGCCCCTAGAGAGAACGTTCGTTCGAAGTGAGAAGAGTTTTTTCTTTCTGGTACTTCGAAACTTTCGCGCACTTCGTCAACTTAAGCTCTCGGCCATGTTTTAAGTGCTTCTAGCATTGTTTTATAGGGTTCCGAACGCACCTCGAGCGCGCTCGATCTGTGTTCAATTCACTGCAAATGTATTGTGCACAATGTAACCGTATAAATAATGTCATTATGTAGGACGTAAGCAAGTGATGCATCAATTTTGAACGCCCTTCTTAGGAAGATAGAATTATTACCATCATAACTTCATCATGATCGGGTTGGGTAACCTTCGGTGTTGTTACACATTTTACACGTCCCATTAGGAAAGGTTTGACTGGGGCTAATTCTTCGTGGTGCGAACCCGCTTTCCCTGGGTCTGGGTGCCCCTAGTACAACATTCTTTTGTGAGGTTTAATCAATTTTTGACAACAACAAAACAGCAAACTTTTTCTGCCCCTGTCAGCAGTTTTGACCGTAGTCCTATCGACGGTCCACCATACAGAGGTCTGTGGAATGGCTTAAACTGGGTGAAAGTTCGTTTTTTTCTTCTCCCATCCATCGAACCTTCCCGGGGTCCAGTTCGGTTCGGTTCTATAAGCAAAAGCGAAAGAAGATAAGTCGTTCCACGTGAAGAAAGGAACGAGTTGAAAGTAAATGGAACGGTTTTCGGGGCACGCGTATGGCGACGTTTCGGGCCAGGGATTGGGGCTGAAAGTTTGCAACAGTTTTCCCGATCGGAACGAATTAGGCAGATTTGGGTGGAAGCGTTCAAAAACCATCCGAGGGTTTGGGGGACAGGAAAACTTTTGCCGTTTTGGACGCTCGAGGCGCCTTAGGCTCGTAAATCATCATCATAATGTGGGTGAGCTTTCGGTTTGGGGGTGGAAAAAAGGGAGCGTTGTTGTTGTTGTTTTTGGCCTGACTGCTCCCTAACCGGGGCGATACGAGACGTTCGAGCGCCGAAAAACGTCACCAAAGCTGGACACATTTATCTGAGGCGTGTATTTTATTTTCTGTAGGACGTGTTTTATCGGCACGAAATGACAGAAATAAAAACACCAGATTTGCATAAACGCTTTGAAGGGTGTTTGTGTGAATGTGAGGTTTGTGGGAAATAAACGTGGGGTGGAGCTTTAAGAACAAGATATTTTTGTAAATGAAATTCTAAAGACACACAGAGAAGAATGTTTTATTATGAATAAAATAAAATAAACGTTCTTCTAGCTCTCTTTGCTGACCAAAGTTATATACGGATAAAATTCTGGTTGCCATTTTGTCAATGTCTGCTAGCAGCGACAGCTAGAGCTATTCTTTTTTAATGTTTCGCCGAAAAGCCTTCTGCAGTTGGGCAATTTTCCCAATTAGCTACACCCACTGGAACGGTGTGCGTTCGCTCTAAGTGTCTCTCGTGCCACTTACGGACCCACTTGACAGGTCCGTCAGCATCACACAACGGATGCCCGTCCATAGTCCTCGACAGTGGGCAATTTCATACGCCCGACTTCGTCACCTTTTGCTACCAGCGGAAAAAACCGGAAGAAAAGATGTGTGACCAAACAGGGACAGGGGAAGCAATAAAGCAATAGAATAGGGGGAAGACAACAACCACAACAAAAACCTAGAATCTCATCCCATGAAGAAGCGATGCTAATAGCGGTGTTGAAAGTGAATATTTGAATGGAAACCTTACGGCGGCATCCTTGCAAATGGAGAAAAATCGCTTACAAAATAAGCCCGGCCAAAAGATGCGAGCGCGAGCGGGTTTATGCCTTCGGTGGCCTTTGGATGGCAACGGCCAGAAGAAAGCAGTAGGGTGGTATCTCGACAGAGCACGATCCGGTGGATAAACTCTTGAGTTTTCAAAGACTGGCAACGGGCTTTATTGCTGTCACCGTGCGGGGCAACGACAAGATTGGGGGAAAAAAAAGCCCAAGGTAAAAAAGAACCTACAAATACTCACACAAACAAAGTCCTTCAAGCTGCTTCAGCTCTATGGAGGAATTGGGTGAGGCTGGTCGCCGGGTTCTGAAGAGCCGAGCGGAAATAATTTGCCGCATCATCAATTCGTGTCTCTGTCTCCGTGGAATCTTTTTGCACACACCAAAAAAAAAACATGATGGAAAATGACGTAGTTGTCCCATCCATCCGTGGGAAGGAATGCTTTTGCTGTTCTCCTAATAGACATTCTCAACTTGGTCTCGGTGTTCGGTAGCGTTAGGAAGTAGACAAGAGCAAAAAAACGAAAATCATGATCACAAGCATAAACCATCACCCAACAATCCCAGCTAAGAAGAACCCGTACTTTCAGGAAGCGTAAGGATATGGTGGGAAGCCGATGGAGAGCAAATTTATTTCCCCGATGGGTAAAGGATAGATTTAGAGAAGCAAATAATCGATAAATTTGAATACGTCCATTTTTGGTCGCCTGTTTTTTCCGCTTTCCCGAACAATCGGATTTGTTGTCTTTGCGGACTGGAATCTGGCAAGAACGGTACGGCCACATAATTGAGATGTGTTGGCCGAGAAGCTGTAGAAATAATGTCAAGGACTGCTACCGGTCCACAATGGACAACGTCGCATTCTTCAAGCGGTGGATTTTCTTTTTTCAACCGCTCATAGGTTAAACTTTGGGTGCATTTGTCCTTGGTCTGGCTTCCCGTTGAACGTTCCGGTTGGATGCAGGTCAGCACACGAAGCACACCAGCAACAAACAAATGGCCTCCCGTCTCAATCGGGTCAGTTGCCGGCTGGCCGTCGGATGGTCGGGACGGAACAACGATATTTATAAACTTTTTGCGCGGCGCAAAATTCAAAACCAGAGCCAAATTCCGACCGTTTTGATTGTGTGTTAGTGGGTGGTTTGGTGTGCTTGAGCGCGTCGCACTTGAAGATGTCTGTTTTTGTCGATCAAAATGAAACCTTTTTTTTTTGCTTCTCGGTATTTGAGGATTGCATTTTAAGTAATCGTTTGTGTGTTTCTTTCTAGTTTTGTCTTGTTGACGAATGATTGTATTCGTTAATGACGCGTCCACAAATAAATTATCCAGCACCATCAAAAGCAAGCGAGCAAATCCATCGATTTTTTCCCGTATGTGGAAAATGTCCCACAGGCATACGTGCAAGCGTGTTTTTTTTTTGTCAAAGCAAATGAATTCCAGATCGTTACGCTCATTCGCTCATTGATCGAACGAAAATGCAGTCAAGGCTATGGTCATTATGCAGCAAAAGCGATGAGCCACAGAAGACCGGCAACGGCAACAAATTAAACGTGATCATGATCACATGATTTAAAATAATTTATTCATTTCAATATAGCTACAAGCATCCACACTTCGGTTTGCCCACATTTTATGATGTCGTGCTAATGAAATTCGGCCCACAACACTTACCCTTGCGGTGCGGCACACGGCTAAATGGTTGTGTGGGATTTTCCATGCGTGGGCAAACGGTTTCTGGGTTTCTGGGGGTGAGCGAAATTAAATGCATATAATAGATATTAATTAAGGTTGGTAAATCATCTGCCAAGGCCCACAGCGACAAGTAGGACGATAATGGTAGATGATTTTTGGAATCTCATCGCTTCATGCGAAGTTTGGATTTACGATTTGTGGAACTTTAATTAGAGGGAAAATGAAGCTTACGTTGCAGTTGCTCGGCATATGGAACGGTTGTGTTGGTTCGTGCATGATGTTGCATTTTCAACGCTTTCCACCGAATTTACAGGTTGTTTTTTGTTTTGTTTCATGTGTTCGTGTTGTATAGCAAACTTACATCAGCTTGTTGAATCATTCCTTGAAATTGTGTGCAGTGTGCAGCTTCCATGTTCCAACGAACCAAATCAATTCGTCTACAATGCCACACAAACCATCCTGAGCTGATGCCGATGATAGTCATACCACAATGAGACGTACCAGCTTCACTCGACTGTACACAGGTTGGAATGATTCGAAGCAAACAGTCAAAGGCAAGCTGAAGATGAGCTTCCGGTGGGAGGACGAAAACACACGCCCGTACGCGTCTGCTGCATGTGAAGCATTCGATGGTTGGGGGTTTTGGAAAACAACAGTTTCCATTTCCCGGTGCGCACGGTACAGCCGGATGTGACCGGCTTCCGGCTTGCCGATTCATCGAAACGATACGAACCGTTGGCTCTCCACTCGGAGAGGGTGGTTTTCCCAGTCCCTTGCCTGGTGACTGGAACGCGCCACAATTCAGGCTCATCTTGAGCCTGTGTCTATTTGGGACTCGCCCGGGTGGATGCTTTTGATGCACACGTGAGCTGTGCTGATGTATCTTTGGCGGGAGGTTTTTTTTATGAATCACGTGGCTGGCAGATTTTGAATGATGTAATCATGATCAACACACACACACACACAAACACACATAAAACCATACAGATACATTAAAAATTGGTAGCTGTGTGCTGGTGGGAGCGTTTCCAGTTGGGTGGTTCACTTTTCGTAACGAGTAATTTCTTCGAGTGGAAAATAGTTCCCGAATCGTGTGGTTCGCTGCTCGAAGCCGGTGCCTAAAAAGAGAAGATGAAAATAATTACTCAAATAACGGCCCATTATGCTCGGTAGCGGTGTTGCTGAAATCGGTCAGCAAAAGGTCAAAACGGCTTGACCGTACAAAATAACAAAACAATTCATTCCACCGGGAATCAAAAAGAAGTTGCAAACAAATTTAGGACGCAAAGAAGGTGGTGTTTTTTTCTCGCTCTCTGCTAAGAACTAGTTATTATTGGTAAGTAACGTTCGAATTCCTCGCTCGTTAAGGGAAGAAATATCACCCAGCAAACAATGGTGTACGGTGGCATCCAAAGGAAATGTTGTACAACATTCTTGATAAAGCATATTTTAATAATGTAGTAGCCACAATTCGCGACATTTCAAGCAGCCGACGCTGGCATGATTCATGCCGATTTCGGGTCGCCGAGGATGTGGCCCGACTGATGATTAATAAATAAGAAGGTCATTTCGGTTTGTCATTGGCTCACCGGTTTTAATGCCTTTTTTCCAACCCACGCCAAAGGGCGGCACTTTCTCTTAAGCTAATGGACCTACCACCAGGTAGTTAATCATGAACCACTCCTCTGGAATCCGTTTCCTCCAACGCAACCAGTACCGCAACTGCCTGAAACCTGATGCCTTGGTGAAACACTCCACCCCGGTATACAGTTCCGGATGGACATTAAAGTGCCCACGGGATGGGGAGGTCAAGTTCCCGTGTGGCGGCGGTGGCGGCACCCATTATCGGTAAGGTTAACGAAGGGCAACTGATCGTGTCGGGCACGCCTGGACGGACGCGAAAGTGTTGTTGACCTTGCGAAACGATTTCTTCATTGCGCGCGCGTGTGCGTTCCTACCTACCGATGACCCGGATGAGCTGAGGAAGGGGAAAGGGGAAGGGGATTGGGGAGACAGGCAAAGAGGATGGCCACTTGAAACGGACCGACCGGACCCACCGGGTCAGAAAGCATAACCGTGTGCAGAATGCGCGACAGCAAAGAGCGAAGGTAATTTATCAAATGGGAAATTCGTCTTCCCATTCGTCATGGATAGCGGCCGTGCGGGAGAATGGTGTGGCGTGTGTATGAGAGAGATACAAAAAAAAAGGAAGCCCACACACTCCCACGTACAGTGGTAGTTTCTTTAGGATGTGGGAGGATTTGTGTAGCTTTCGCCCCGACCATCTAATGGCTTTCCACCAACCGATTCCGAGATTTGAACAGATTTGTTTTTCCTTTTCTTTAGAGCGTGTAGATCCTTGGTGAAGGATTTTTCGTGCAAGAAAAATCTATTTGACGCCGGGACACTTGAATATTCATGCAGCACCCGTTCGGGAGGGGAACAGTGTGTGTGTGTGTGCGTGTTTATTCCTGGCCGGGAAACGCTCGCCTCCGGTGTGAAAGTACATTTGCATCTAATCATTGTGCGTCATTTGTTTTGTCACAGTTTCTAAGGGAGCTTATTTTTGTCCAGTTTTTCATTCCTCTTCGTTCTTGTATCACGTCTAGCAAGCGACATATTCTATACTGCTCGAAATCGAATCGGTCGTCGGTATGGGAAGCATGCGAGAAAGATTAAAACGAGATAGGATAATTGAATCTCGTTCGGCGCGTTCTCCGAGCTCTGGCGCTAGCATTTAATAACGAGCGTCTACGACCCGATCGTTGGCTGGAATTGAATATCGTTTTTGCGTTCACTTTTGCCTTTTTATATTGGCTTTCCAGTATTGGGAAGGTTCTTAGTTTGGCAGAATACGGACGTTTTACACGGGCCACAGTTTGACACGCACACATCCGCACGAAGACAGATATTGATTTCTTGCCAGACTAGTCGAACCATCTTAACATTTCCCGCGTTTCGCTCCCACCCAACCGGGCTCCACACACTCGCTCCTATAGCCCGTATTACAACCCCGTTTGACGACCATCGGTGTCATGTTACGCGACCACCACCGCGTTACGGATGTAATGGCGTGGCGTCTGCCGTTGATAGATGTTGCTGATTGAAGATTGAGGCGGCTTTTAGCGGTACGTTTCAGCTCTACCTGCCCCTATGGTGGTGGCTTTTCCTGATTCGGGTTGGGCCGGGCGGCTCACGACCACGGAAGCTATGGCCGGAAAATTGTCGGAAAATCGATGCCCACATCATCCGACGTGCACTTCGCGGCCTGGGATCGCTATAAAATACAAATACACACATTTCCACCAGTCGACGTTACGCGCCCGTTTCCTCGAGTTTCCTCCCCCTCGAGCCCGGGGAGTGGTGCGTGAAATTTGGTACGTTTACATGGTGGTGTTGCTGAGGGGGCTGCCTTTTGGGAAGTGATCCTTGGGTTGCTTTGTACCGGTGGCAGTATGGTGTGTGGGGTTTATCCTTTTTGGCTCATTTTACGATCAACCTATCCTTTCTGCTGCTTGTTTCCATGCACGGTACGCATATCGGATCTTGTATTTGGAGCTGGTTTGTGTGTGTGTGTGTTTGGTTGTTATTCTTACATCGCTGCTGCTCCATACAAACTTCTTCTGTTGATGGGTTTCCGGGTGTACCGGTGTATTGCTTCGTCCCTTGGGTGCTTTCGAGAGTGTACGTGTGTTGAAAGATGTGTTTTTCTTTTGCTGCCGTGAGTCTGGGTGTGTGCCGGAGCGAAACCCTCCGTTCGGGTTTTGCTAAAACATACGTGAGCTAGTGCGGTATAGATCAAACGTACCGCCCTCAGTGCTGGCTCACTGAAGGATGTAATGCGAAGGTCGAGACCGAGATTTATGGATCTTTTACCCCTTGCATCGAGAGGATATCGTACAGATAACGATATATCTTACCGAGAGGGGGGGGGGGGGGGGGGTTTCGATAGACATATGTGCGTATGTTAGTGTCATTTACGGTGAGCGTTTGAATGATGCTGTTAAGATTTAATTAAAAAACCTGCTTCGGTTATAATGCGGCACCTCGTCATTGATTCGAGCGTTTGATAATTTTAATGAAAATGTATTTTACTGTTTAAATGGCCTCGTTTTCAACACTGGCTTGCAGCAGTTTTATGATTCTTGTGATCCTAGAAGTAGCTCATTCTTTTCGAACGGTAATGGGAACTATTGATCGGAAGCATTGTTAGTAATTGCACTGGTGTCAATAAATTTTCTTTAATTACTATCTCCATCACCGAATGATAATGACCGTGGGTTACAGGGTACAGCACAATAAGGGTTTCGATAACTAAGTGTTCGTGCTTTAAGACTAGGTTTCTATTGTTCTTTGATACTTTGCATACATAATGTGTACCAAACAGTCCTTAACAGAACTATACGAACATCTGTTTTTCTTACTACAGTAGAATAAAAGAGCTACATGGGAAAACGAATATTAATTCCACCATATATGACACTTGTTATTGAGGTAGTGCTTAGCCTGGTTTGCTGATGTCTCAGGTTTCAATCCATGTAAAGCTAAGTATTTAGCATAATTATCAAGTTTTCGTCACAATTTATAATTCTTTGAACGAACGACAGGTATCACATCTTCAATATACTCAATACATTAACTTAGAAGCATAAAAGTGTTTCCGATTTTGTTTTTGGAGCTATTGTTCACAGCCATTGTTCACACAATGGTTTCAGTTCATACGGTGATCAATTTCGCAACTTTATAAACATTTCCATTGTTATTAAACGATGGTAAATGGCTGGCTAAGTCATGACAAGTATCTTTGCTATTTTGAATTGGGTTTGCGATGGATCTTGAGCAAGCATTGCTTCCAATTCTGTATCTTCGTATTTATATGGCCTTTATGAACCTTGCAAACCACTTTAAAGCATGATGAGCATAAACTTTAGTTTAAATTGGTTGACTTTGGGCAGGCGTGTTACTCATATTGAAATTCCTCGCAAATATACAGAACATGATACAAAAGTGGCCATTTTATGTGCAAAAACATTCTATTTAGTTTACACATAGCTAAATGGCAGCCCGGTGGTAGCGCCGGTTCACACGGCAGGACCGGGGTTCAAGTCTCATCTGGGCCGTTCCCCCTTAGTGAGGGCTGACTATCCAACTATGCGGTAACATAACGGTAGGCCAAGAAAGAAAAAGAAGAAGATAGTGGAATGGTAATTAGCGATAAAGAAAGCTATGAAATTTCGAAATAGTAATGATGTCAAATTAATTAAAAGTGATTTGATTTATGGGGGAGGCCATCTGTTGTTGTTTTAATTTCAAAATCTAGTTTTCGTGCACGTATTAATTCACATTAAACATTTAAAATGGAAACAAACATAACGTTTAACAGAACGATTTTCACAAAGCAATACAACAATAAGACATTTCAAAGCCTAATCCATCCCATCGTATATGCTTGCGGCCATGCCAAGTAAGATAAACAGATCGCGATTTACCAGCATGGCGCACACACGCAATAAATTATTTTGAGTACAGTTTGCTGTTGATACTGGCAGAAAGATAAAAGGCGTTGGCAAACATGAAACAATTCCCCCGGAATGCACATCAAAGCCCGGTCCAGATGCAAGTAAATATTTGAAATCTGAAAAGGAAGGCAAACAACAAAACACGCACTCACACAACGAAGCAGCAACAACAGCAGCCGGAATAAAATGGCTGCGTCGGTCGTGTCTTGTTGTGTTCGAGCCGTGGAGATTCATTGCCATTTTGGTAGATTGGAAAACCGACCGGGGCGGGGAAAAACGCGCGAACAGGACGAGTTGTAGCGTATGATTGAAATTTCTCATTTCGAACGTACGCAAAATAATGTAGCGCACGGATTGAGCAGATCCAGCCGGGTTAAGCCGCGCACAAACGCTTGACCAACGCTCTTCATCGGGCAAGCGAAACATTCTGACTGCAAACACTGTGCCGACAAAATGGGGGGAAAAACAAATCACTCTGCGCTGCATATTACTGGCTTGTTTTTCCAACCCAACTGTTGGAGCAGAAACAAGAGCAAGCGAAATCAATCTGTGGCTGTTTCAAACGCCGCTCACAGTTCGAGGTAGCGATTATCGAGTGTCGAGGGTTTATGGGGCAAAAATAGAACTACGGTAACGGACACTGTTCCCGGGAACAATTCCTCGCGCACCGCAATCAGGCCTTAATTTGGGTTCGAAATTGAATGTTGCATTTTTTGTAAGAGTTTTCCACCGTCCAGATTAAATGATGTTGCCGCAAAAAAATCGATTGAAAACAGGATGAAAATAAGCACGGTTTGGTTTTGTTTTATTCGGAACCTTTTTCACTCGATCTGGCTCTCTCTCTCTCACACATACACACATAAAGCTGTTTATGGGTAGACACAACAAACCGATTTTCCATCAAGTGCGCAATGACTCTGGAGAAACTGGCATCAGTTGAAGAAACAAAAAAAAAACGTTCGTTTGTGTAAATGCGAGCAGCAAAGTGTATTATTGACAGTATTGTTGTAATGTGATCCGATACGACTGTGGGTGCGGTTAATAGACAAAAGGCAGCTAAAGTGTGCGCGTGTGCCTGTGTGTTTGTGCTTTTGTAAAGTAATTGCTCTATTTTACAGGTGGCATCAATTTTTCGTACGCTGTTTGTGCTTCATAACTGAGTGATTCGTGATTTGACTGTGTTCGGTACATTGCATTTCTGTTCCGTTTGCGTAGTGCGGTTTGCCTAACCTGCAGGCGTTAAACTACAAACTTCTAACATTGACCGATCGGTCGTGCACTTCTAGTGTGTTTCATTCACCGATGGATAACACTGCGATTGTTTATGATGCTTCTAGCATGCGACCAGCATCTTCCGACGTGTGCTAGTACCAGCGTCCGACACGCGTTTTTCTGTGGCCAGCTGAAGCAGCGAGGTGTACTAACGAACTCGATGGTGCGTGTCGCGTACTGACGGATCCGTCGTCGTCCTGTACGGTGGTCGGCCAGCAGCAGTGTGTGCGTCTTACCGTGTGTGCGCGTGTGTGCGTGTGAGTGGGCTCCCCAACTCCCTCCCTCCCACTCCAGGGCCGAGCAGCGGCGTCGGCGGCGGCGGTAGAGGTCGAGCGCCGGGCGAGAGGTTTCTAGCAGCCAAAATTTCCCAAAACAGCTAGTTGAATGAGTAACAGTGCGATGGTGGCCGTGGCGATCTGCTGTATACTGGTGCTGCTAGCCGTGTTCATCGTGCTGATCATAGTGGTCGGTTCGACGATGGGCGAACCGAAGTGAGATAAGCTCCAACTGGGGCCAGGTAACTTCGCCGATGGATAGCCAAGGCCCCCCGGCTGTTAGAATTTGGACGGATTTTGTTCCACGGGTGCTGCCGCTACTGCTGCTGTGGCCGACACTGATGGCTACGGTGGCACGGGTAGTAGCGGCCGCGACGAGCGTGCTCATCACCACCACCACCACCACCATTGCCAGCGCCGACCCCACCCGTACCGTGTCCTGCGCTCGGGCTGGTGCCCGTCGCTAGTAGCCGTAGTGAGCGTGTATTTTGGAGCGTGTGTCCACCATTACCCAATACCATCTTCCGGGGCCCATTACGCTATCGAGACGGTAGAACCAATGGCGTAAGGGTTAACCGCGTGCAGCCCGCGCAACGCAACGGTAGAAGCGCGAGTATGTGAGTCCTCAACCATAGTCACCAGGATTGGACCAAAACAAAAAGCAAATCCCGACCAGCGAGCGAACTTTCGAAATCGGACGAAGCAAACGTATGAGCGTGAATGGTAGAATGGTGTCTTACGTTAGTGAAGCGAACCTTCCACAAGAACCCGGCAGGGCGTAGCCGCGCGGAACAGCACACAACAGCACGGGAAGCTACCGGATATGCATACTGGCGATCCCGAATTGCATGACGAGTACTTTTGATGTTCGGTACACTGAGTACTGGAACCTTCGAAAAAGTCATTCTCACACTCTGTCTCTGTCTCTCTCCCTCGAATCGTATCCTTCGTACACACATCTTCAACGCCTTGGATCTACTAGGGTCTCTAGACTAAGGCATAGTCCCATCACTGTACCACGCCTCTTCTAGACTGCGTAGCTCACACAACTCTAGAGTGAAACAGCAATACACCCTCGTACGCTTGTTGCACCGAATGCACCGCTCTTGACAGGAAAACAACAACAACAACAACAACAAACAAACGGGCACACACTTTGTTCAGACAGCGTCATACACGTCAAAAAACACACGACACACGAGCATGGAATAAAATCTTACACACCAATTCTACACAGCCGTCTATGAGGGGGCACAAACCAAAGAAACAAAACATAAAAATAAGAAAAAAAACCCAAAAAAAAAATACGAGAAAAAAGGTTAGTCTAACAAAAAAGAAAACCAACTGCATACACCTTTTAAAACGAATGGCAAACGCAGCAAAAGTTTGCCAATGCTGGGCGAAAAGTTTTTGCCTACCGCGTGAAAGTAGGAAAGTACACAACAAAACAGAGAACAGGAGCGTACACGCCAAGCACGTCTATCTATAGTGCGGAGACAGACAAACACTTAATGCTACTTAAACTTACTTCTAAAACTACTAAAGAGACTTAGCGAACACTTAGTTGCATGATTCGAGCACGTGAAGTGACGAAATAGATTGAATCAAGGGGAAAGCGAGTAAAAAACTGGAAAATGGGCTTAAAAAAACCCATAAATGTATGGAAAGAAGAATGGTAAAATGCTCTTGAGGAGTTGTTATGTGTACGAATTGAATGGTTCGGGTTCGAAGAATCTGCAAACTCACACAAACAAAAAAACAACACACACAAGGGGAAAGCGAGTAAAAAACTGGAAAATGGGCTTAAAAAAACCCATAAATGTATGGAAAGAAGAATGGTAAAATGCTCTTGAGGAGTTGTTATGTGTACGAATTGAATGGTTCGGGTTCGAAGAATCTGCAAACTCACACAAACAAAAAAACAACACACATTTACTTAGAGTTTTAAGTAGAGCCATCCGGTAGCTTCCAGCAAGTAAACAGTAAACGAAGGTAAGCAGGCAGATGTATGAAATGTTAAACAATTAAAATTAAAAACAAAAAGCATGAGAAGTAAAACAAAAAAAACAAATCAAAGAGAGAGCGTTAATTCTATAAGAAACGTTTTTTGATTTAGAGTGGGAAAAGCTGTGTGCAACCCGCTCAATGTAACCGAGCGCAGGTGTTAATACACTTGCTGGAAACTCTTGCAAATTGTGTTTAAGTTCAATTATACAGAACAAAACTGCTCCGGGATCATAAAACAGTGGTTCCACCGAGAATAAAAATGGCGCACTAGCGAACACATATCGTTAATAGCAAAGAACGTATAATGAGGTTGAACTAATAGACGATTATAAACAGTGTTAAAGGAAAGTTTTGTGTAAGGTGGTATAAAAAATCGAATGCTAATCACTACACCAGCATTCCCAAGAAGGACGTTAAACACATTATCCACGAGAGAAGCAAATAAATAAGGTAAAAAAAACACACACAAACCAAAACAAAAACAGTAGCAGCTAAAAACGAAAGTAAAAGATCAAAGTAATGCAAAGGTATGAGTCCATACGATCGAGGCACGATCATCCTCATCGATCACGGACCCCATATGCGCGGTGTGCGCTAGAGAACCGAAGCCGGCTGCTGCTTCTCACTTCATTTTATCGTTCTAGGCTAGCGTGGCTGGGAAGGTTCATTCCGTTATGTCCGGCGTGTAGGCTAGGGTGTTTGTTAAAGTTTGTGGTTTTTTTATATAAAACAAAGTGAGGAAAAATCTTTGAGCATCCTTCCCATACTCCATCGGACGACAAAAGGACACACCGGTCGGGCGGCAGGTTTTTATTTCCAGCTCCGGTTTTGATGGCATGTGAGACTGCAAGAGAAAGAGAGAGCGAGAGAGAACGAGTGAGTGTGCCAAAACAAATAGAGCAGAAAGAAAGAAAAACGGAAATAGGGGCAAAAAAAATGTAATGCATGAAAGATAACAAATAGGAATTAAAAAACGAACGCAACAAACAACAAAACGAGGGAAAGCAAGGAGAATCTGGGCGTGTGTGTATGTGTGTGTGTGTGCGTGTGTAGTGTGGGGTTGGTAAATCACTAGTTGTGGGTAGTGATAGTGTTAGCTGTAGTAGTTATCCATTACTTCCATGTTGTTGTTGGCCAGTTTACCGTTGTTTAATGTGCGCAACAGAATGTAGTTAACAGAAACAGCCTTGTTTACCATCGTAACGCATCGAATGCTAACATTTGAATAGAAAAGAGGACGGAAAGGAAAGGAGAAAGAGAGAAAGGGGAAGAGTAAAAATGAAATAGAGAAAGAGACTCATACAAGGAATTGTGGACAAACGATTGAAACTTTTCTTTTTCGAACCAATTCAAAAACCAAAACAAAACGGAAATTGTAACAAAGAAACAAACACACCATCAGGAAGGACAGGTTAAAAGAACACAGAAACAAAATTGATTAATGACAGAGCAGAAGGGCAACAACATTGAAAAAATAAGAAAACTGAAGAAGAAAACAAAAACAACTGAGACAATAATCCGTTTCGAGCAGAAAATCACAAACCACTCACAATCCCATCGAGAGCGTGCAAGATCCTATGCAAGTATTTTAATCCGATCTGCGACTTCAACGGATCGTAACGTAATGTTTTCGTCCTCCCACCGAAACCGAACATCATCCAGATATAAAAATGCGCATCTGTGGCATAGTTTGACAGCTCGTCATTTATGTTAAGGCTCCTCAAAACTGCATCCTAGTTACCACGAATCCTGTGTTTGTTTGACATTAATTATCAATCACAGGCGGGATTCGGTCAGGGATTGCTTGCCTTTGGCTAAATTTAACCCTCATTGCCCGTTCGGGAGGTTCGTACTTCCCTGGTCTCACAACATAAAGCGACATCTCTCGCGTTGTCTATACGATATCGAGAACCTTTTATTCAGGTCAAGTGGCACTATTCCCGGGCGTAGTATATCTCGGTACGGTACACAGTTGACCCCGTTTCTTTTGAGTTGTTCAGGGTTGCTGGTCTTTTTTTCCTAATGTCGCTCTTTTCAGCGGCGAAACAATCGCACCAAAGTGGGTAAGAATTGAAAGCGCCGACCACTAGAAGCGGTGTAATTAGATCAAAGTAAGGTTGTCAGTGTGACGGCTGAAGGTTCTCCTTTCGCTGGGTTTTTGGATGTCACGGGGCTTTGGATGGCAGAATTTACAATGACTGCTACCATGAGGCAAGTAACCAAGAGTAACCAGAGTTATTTCTATTTTATGCATGATTGTTGGCAATGTAATAAGTTTTGGGTTAACTTTTATTTTGAAATGTTTAAAGTAAACAAAGTATAATATCTCTTTATTTTTAATGGTGACATAACGCCACCTTTTATTCATCTTATAAAAGATGTTTGTTGCACTGAACAATTTCCATGTTAAATATAAATAAACTACTCGCATTAAAGTGAGGAAAATAACAAAATTGTGACTCAAAAAAAAATCCTATGTACACACCGTTTTTTTGTAGCAGAAGCATCCTTAATTGAAACCCGAGATGAACTGTTCACCATTCACGAGGAATTTAACAACCATCTCCCCTTCCTACCCCAAATCTTCCCATCGTTTGTTGATGCTGGCAAACGAACGATTCTTTCATTTCCGTTTTTCATTCGTGCAGCGTTTAAGGATAAAAGGAGCACCGACAACAGGCAGCAAAAAAAAAACACCCCCCGGTGGAAAACTTCCCACCCGTTTATCTGGATGCACTGGATGCATGTTGGTGTGCTAGTGTTGGTGTGCACCCCGACACCGAATGCCCGTGAAAGTTCGATCAAATTAAAAACCACTATCGATTTGTGGAAGCAGGAAAGGATATGACGGAATCTGTTTTCTCGCAAGCGAAAGAGAGAGAGAGAGAGAGAGAGAGAGAGAGAGAGAGAGAGAGAGAGAGAGAGAGAGAGAGAGAGAGAGAGAGAGAGAGAGAGAGAGAGAGAGAGAGAGAGAGAGAGAGAGAGAGAGAGAGAGAGAGAGAGAGAGAGAGAGAGAGAGAGAGAGAGAGAGAGAGAGAGAGAGAGAGAGAGAGAGAGAGAGAGAGAGAGAGAGAGAGAGAGAGAGAGAGAGAGAGAGAGAGAGAGAGAGAGAGAGAGAGAGAGAGAGAGAGAGAGAGAGAGAGAGAGAGAGAGAGAGAGAGAGAGAGAGAGAGAGAGAGAGAGAGAGAGAGAGA
>KZ062069.1:15053-32860 GCA_002091835.1 Anopheles maculatus | reverse complement strand
TCTCTCTCTCTCTCTCTCTCTCTCTCTCTCTCTCTCTCTCTCTCTCTCTCTCTCTCTCTCTCTCTCTCTCTCTCTCTCTCTCTCTCTCTCTCTCTCTCTCTCTCTCTCTCTCTCTCTCTCTCTCTCTCTCTCTCTCTCTCTCTCTCTCTCTCTCTCTCTCTCTCTCTCTCTCTCTCTCTCTCTCTCTCTCTCTCTCTCTCTCTCTCTCTCTCTCTCTCTCTCTCTCTCTCTCTCTCTCTCTCTCTCTCTCTCTCTCTCTCTCTCTCTCTCTCTCTCTCTCTCTCTCTCTCTCTCTCTCTCTCTCTCTCTCTCTCTCTCTCTTTCGCTTGCGAGAAAACAGATTCCGTCATATCCTTTCCTGCTTCCACAAATCGATAGTGGTTTTTAATTTGATCGAACTTTCACGGGCATTCGGTGTCGGGGTGCACACCAACACTAGCACACCAACATGCATCCAGTGCATCCAGATAAACGGGTGGGAAGTTTTCCACCGGGGGGTGTTTTTTTTTTGCTGCCTGTTGTCGGTGCTCCTTTTATCCTTAAACGCTGCACGAATGAAAAACGGAAATGAAAGAATCGTTCGTTTGCCAGCATCAACAAACGATGGGAAGATTTGGGGTAGGAAGGGGAGATGGTTGTTAAATTCCTCGTGAATGGTGAACAGTTCATCTCGGGTTTCAATTAAGGATGCTTCTGCTACAAAAAAACGGTGTGTACATAGGATTTTTTTTTGAGTCACAATTTTGTTATTTTCCTCACTTTAATGCGAGTAGTTTATTTATATTTAACATGGAAATTGTTCAGTGCAACAAACATCTTTTATAAGATGAATAAAAGGTGGCGTTATGTCACCATTAAAAATAAAGAGATATTATACTTTGTTTACTTTAAACATTTCAAAATAAAAGTTAACCCAAAACTTATTACATTGCCAACAATCATGCATAAAATAGAAATAACTCTGGTTACTCTTGGTTACTTGCCTCATGGTAGCAGTCATTGTAAATTCTGCCATCCAAAGCCCCGTGACATCCAAAAACCCAGCGAAAGGAGAACCTTCAGCCGTCACACTGACAACCTTACTTTGATCTAATTACACCGCTTCTAGTGGTCGGCGCTTTCAATTCTTACCCACTTTGGTGCGATTGTTTCGCCGCTGAAAAGAGCGACATTAGGAAAAAAAGACCAGCAACCCTGAACAACTCAAAAGAAACGGGGTCAACTGTGTACCGTACCGAGATATACTACGCCCGGGAATAGTGCCACTTGACCTGAATAAAAGGTTCTCGATATCGTATAGACAACGCGAGAGATGTCGCTTTATGTTGTGAGACCAGGGAAGTACGAACCTCCCGAACGGGCAATGAGGGTTAAATTTAGCCAAAGGCAAGCAATCCCTGACCGAATCCCGCCTGTGATTGATAATTAATGTCAAACAAACACAGGATTCGTGGTAACTAGGATGCAGTTTTGAGGAGCCTTAACATAAATGAGGATGCAGTTTTGAGGAGCCTTAACATAACTATGCCACAGATGCGCATTTTTATATCTGGATGATGTTCGGTTTCGGTGGGAGGACGAAAACATTACGTTACGATCCGTTGAAGTCGCAGATCGGATTAAAATACTTGCATAGGTTCTTGCACGCTCTCGATGGGATTGTGAGTGGTTTGTGATTTTCTGCTCGAAACGGATTATTGTCTCAGTTGTTTTTGTTTTCTTCTTCAGTTTTTATTTTTTCAATGTTGTTGCCCTTCTGCTCTGTCATTAATCAATTTTGTTTCTGTGTTCTTTTAACCTGTCCTTCCTGATGGTGTGTTTGTTTCTTTGTAACAATTTCCGTTTTGTTTTGGTTTTTGAATTGGTTCGAAAAAGAAAAGTTTCAATCGTTTGTCCACAATTCCTTGTATGAGTCTCTTTCTCTATTTCATTTTTACTCTTCCCCTTTCTCTCTTTCTCCTTTCCTTTCCGTCCCCTTTTCTATTCAAATGTTAGCATTCGATGCGTTACGATGGTAAACAAGGCTGTTTCTGTTAACTACATTCTGTTGCGCACATTAAACAACGGTAAACTGGCCAACAACAACATGGAAGTAATGGATAACTACTACAGCTAACACTATCACTACCCACAACTAGTGATTTACCAACCCCACACTACACACGCACACACACACACATACAAACACGCCCAGATTCTCCTTGCTTTCCCTCGTTTTGTTGTTTGTTGCGTTCGTTTTTTAATTCCTATTTGTTATCTTTCATGCATTACATGTTTTTTTGCCCCTATTTCCGTTTTTCTTTCTCTCTGCTCTATTTGTTTTGGCACACTCACTCGTTCTCTCTCGCTCTCTCTTTCTCTTGCAGTCTCACATGCCATCAAAACCGGAGTTGGAAATAAAAACCTGCTGCCCGACCGGTGTGTTCTTTTGCCGTCCGATGGAGTATGGGAAGGATGCTCAAAGATTTTTCCTCACTTTGTTTTATATAAAAAAACCACAAACTTTAACAAACACCCTAGCCTACACGCCGGACATAACGGAATGAACCTTCGTTTTTTTTTTGCTGCCTGTTGTCGGTGCTCCTTTTATCCTTAAACGCTGCACGAATGAAAAACGGAAATGAAAGAATCGTTCGTTTGCCAGCATCAACAAACGATGGGAAGATTTGGGGTAGGAAGGGGAGATGGTTGTTAAATTCCTCGTGAATGGTGAACAGTTCATCTCGGGTTTCAATTAAGGATGCTTCTGCTACAAAAAAACGGTGTGTACATAGGATTTTTTTTTGAGTCACAATTTTGTTATTTTCCTCACTTTAATGCGAGTAGTTTATTTATATTTAACATGGAAATTGTTCAGTGCAACAAACATCTTTTATAAGATGAATAAAAGGTGGCGTTATGTCACCATTAAAAATAAAGAGATATTATACTTTGTTTACTTTAAACATTTCAAAATAAAAGTTAACCCAAAACTTATTACATTGCCAACAATCATGCATAAAATAGAAATAACTCTGGTTACTCTTGGTTACTTGCCTCATGGTAGCAGTCATTGTAAATTCTGCCATCCAAAGCCCCGTGACATCCAAAAACCCAGCGAAAGGAGAACCCTTAGCTGTCACACTGACAACCTTACTTTGATCTAATTACACCGCTTCTAGTGGTCGGCGCTTTCAATTCTTACCCACTTTGGTGCGATTGTTTCGCCGCTGAAAAGAGCGACATTAGGAAAAAAAGACCAGCAACCCTGAACAACTCAAAAGAAACGGGGTCAACTGTGTACCGTACCGAGATATACTACGCCCGGGAATAGTGCCACTTGACCTGAATAAAAGGTTCTCGATATCGTATAGACAACGCGAGAGATGTCGCTTTATGTTGTGAGACCAGGGAAGTACGAACCTCCCGAACGGGCAATGAGGGTTAAATTTAGCCAAAGGCAAGCAATCCCTGACCGAATCCCGCCTGTGATTGATAATTAATGTCAAACAAACACAGGATTCGTGGTAACTAGGATGCAGTTTTGAGGAGCCTTAACATAAATGAGGATGCAGTTTTGAGGAGCCTTAACATAACTATGCCACAGATGCGCATTTTTATATCTGGATGATGTTCGGTTTCGGTGGGAGGACGAAAACATTACGTTACGATCCGTTGAAGTCGCAGATCGGATTAAAATACTTGCATAGGTTCTTGCACGCTCTCGATGGGATTGTGAGTGGTTTGTGATTTTCTGCTCGAAACGGATTATTGTCTCAGTTGTTTTTGTTTTCTTCTTCAGTTTTTATTTTTTCAATGTTGTTGCCCTTCTGCTCTGTCATTAATCAATTTTGTTTCTGTGTTCTTTTAACCTCCATTACGCTATCGAGACGGTAGAACCAATGGCGTAAGGGTTAACCGCGTGCAGCCCGCGCAACGCAACGGTAGAAGCGCGAGTATGTGAGTCCTCAACCATAGTCACCAGGATTGGACCAAAACAAAAAGCAAATCCCGACCAGCGAGCGAACTTTCGAAATCGGACGAAGCAAACGTATGAGCGTGAATGGTAGAATGGTGTCTTACGTTAGTGAAGCGAACCTTCCACAAGAACCCGGCAGGGCGTAGCCGCGCGGAACAGCACACAACAGCACGGGAAGCTACCGGATATGCATACTGGCGATCCCGAATTGCATGACGAGTACTTTTGATGTTCGGTACACTGAGTACTGGAACCTTCGAAAAAGTCATTCTCACACTCTGTCTCTGTCTCTCTCCCTCGAATCGTATCCTTCGTACACGCATCTTCAACGCCTTGGATCTACTAGGGTCTCTAGACTAAGGCATAGTCCCATCACTGTACCACGCCTCTTCTAGACTGCGTAGCTCACACAACTCTAGAGTGAAACAGCAATACACCCTCGTACGCTTGTTGCACCGAATGCACCGCTCTTGACAGGAAAACAACAACAACAACAAACAAACGGGCACACACTTTGTTCAGACAGCGTCATACACGTCAAAAAACACACGACACACGAGCATGGAATAAAATCTTACACACCAATTCTACACAGCCGTCTATGAGGGGGCACAAACCAAAGAAACAAAACATAAAAATAAGAAAAAAAACCCAAAAAAAAAATACGAGAAAAAAGGTTAGTCTAACAAAAAAGAAAACCAACTGCATACACCTTTTAAAACGAATGGCAAACGCAGCAAAAGTTTGCCAATGCTGGGCGAAAAGTTTTTGCCTACCGCGTGAAAGTAGGAAAGTACACAACAAAACAGAGAACAGGAGCGTACACGCCAAGCACGTCTATCTATAGTGCGGAGACAGACAAACACTTAATGCTACTTAAACTTACTTCTAAAACTACTAAAGAGACTTAGCGAACACTTAGTTGCATGATTCGAGCACGTGAAGTGACGAAATAGATTGAATCAAGGGGAAAGCGAGTAAAAAACTGGAAAATGGGCTTAAAAAAACCCATAAATGTATGGAAAGAAGAATGGTAAAATGCTCTTGAGGAGTTGTTATGTGTACGAATTGAATGGTTCGGGTTCGAAGAATCTGCAAACTCACACAAACAAAAAAACAACACACATTTACTTAGAGTTTTAAGTAGAGCCATCCGGTAGCTTCCAGCAAGTAAACAGTAAACGAAGGTAAGCAGGCAGATGTATGAAATGTTAAACAATTAAAATTAAAAACAAAAAGCATGAGAAGTAAAACAAAAAAAACAAATCAAAGAGAGAGCGTTAATTCTATAAGAAACGTTTTTTGATTTAGAGTGGGAAAAGCTGTGTGCAACCCGCTCAATGTAACCGAGCGCAGGTGTTAATACACTTGCTGGAAACTCTTGCAAATTGTGTTTAAGTTCAATTATACAGAACAAAACTGCTCCGGGATCATGAAACAGTGGTTCCACCCAGAATAAAAATGGCGCACTAGCGAACACATATCGTTAATAGCAAAGAACGTATAATGAGGTTGAACTAATAGACGATTATAAACAGTGTTAAAGGAAAGTTTTGTGTAAGGTGGTATAAAAAATCGAATGCTAATCACTACACCAGCATTCCCAAGAAGGACGTTAAACACATTATCCACGAGAGAAGCAAATAAATAAGGTAAAAAAAACACACACAAACCAAAACAAAAACAGTAGCAGCTAAAAACGAAAGTAAAAGATCAAAGTAATGCAAAGGTATGAGTCCATACGATCGAGGCACGATCATCCTCATCGATCACGGACCCCATATGTGCGGTGTGCGCTAGAGAACCGAAGCCGGCTGCTGCTTCTCACTTCATTTTATCGTTCTAGGCTAGCGTGGCTGGGAAGGTTCATTCCGTTATGTCCGGCGTGTAGGCTAGGGTGTTTGTTAAAGTTTGTGGTTTTTTTATATAAAACAAAGTGAGGAAAAATCTTTGAGCATCCTTCCCATACTCCATCGGACGACAAAAGGACACACCGGTCGGGCGGCAGGTTTTTATTTCCAGCTCCGGTTTTGATGGCATGTGAGACTGCAAGAGAAAGAGAGAGCGAGAGAGAACGAGTGAGTGTGCCAAAACAAATAGAGCAGAAAGAAAGAAAAACGGAAATAGGGGCAAAAAAAATGTAATGCATGAAAGATAACAAATAGGAATTAAAAAACGAACGCAACAAACAACAAAACGAGGGAAAGCAAGGAGAATCTGGGCGTGTGTGTATGTGTGTGTGTGTGCGTGTGTAGTGTGGGGTTGGTAAATCACTAGTTGTGGGTAGTGATAGTGTTAGCTGTAGTAGTTATCCATTACTTCCATGTTGTTGTTGGCCAGTTTACCGTTGTTTAATGTGCGCAACAGAATGTAGTTAACAGAAACAGCCTTGTTTACCATCGTAACGCATCGAATGCTAACATTTGAATAGAAAAGAGGACGGAAAGGAAAGGAGAAAGAGAGAAAGGGGAAGAGTAAAAATGAAATAGAGAAAGAGACTCATACAAGGAATTGTGGACAAACGATTGAAACTTTTCTTTTTCGAACCAATTCAAAAACCAAAACAAAACGGAAATTGTTACAAAGAAACAAACACACCATCAGGAAGGACAGGTTAAAAGAACACACAAACAAAGTTGATTAATGACAGAGCAGAAGGGCAACAACATTGAAAAAATAAAAACTGAAGAAGAAAACAAAAACAACTGAGACAATAATCCGTTTCGAGCAGAAAATCACAAACCACTCACAATCCCATCGAGAGCGTGCAAGAACCTATGCAAGTATTTTAATCCGATCTGCGACTTCAACGGATCGTAACGTAATGTTTTCGTCCTCCCACCGAAACCGAACAGCATCCAGATATAAAAATGCGCATCTGTGGCATAGTTTGACAGCTCGTCATTTATGTTAAGGCTCCTCAAAACTGCATCCTAGTTACCACGAATCCTGTGTTTGTTTGACATTAATTATCAATCACAGGCGGGATTCGGTCAGGGATTGCTTGCCTTTGGCTAAATTTAACCCTCATTGCCCGTTCGGGAGGTTCGTACTTCCCTGGTCTCACAACATAAAGCGACATCTCTCGCGTTGTCTATACGATATCGAGGACGTTTTATTGAGGTCAAGTGGCACTATTCTCGGGCGTAGTATATCTCGGTACGGTACACAGTTGACCCCGTTTCTTTTGAGTTGTTCAGGGTTGCTGGTCTTTTTTTCCTAATGTCGCTCTTTTCAGCGGCGAAACAATCGCACCAAAGTGGGTAAGAATTGAAAGCGCCGACCACTAGAAGCGGTGTAATTAGATCAAAGTAAGGTTGTCAGTGTGACAGCTAAGGGTTCTCCTTTCGCTGGGTTTTTGGATGTCACGGGGCTTTGGATGGCAGAATTTACAATGACTGCTACCATGAGGCAAGTAACCAAGAGTAACCAGAGTTATTTCTATTTTATGCATGATTGTTGGCAATGTAATAAGTTTTGGGTTAACTTTTATTTTGAAATGTTTAAAGTAAACAAAGTATAATATCTCTTTATTTTTAATGGTGACATAACGCCACCTTTTATTCATCTTATAAAAGATGTTTGTTGCACTGAACAATTTCCATGTTAAATATAAATAAACTACTCGCATTAAAGTGAGGAAAATAACAAAATTGTGACTCAAAAAAAAATCCTATGTACACACCGTTTTTTTGTAGCAGAAGCATCCTTAATTGAAACCCGAGATGAACTGTTCACCATTCACGAGGAATTTAACAACCATCTCCCCTTCCTACCCCAAATCTTCCCATCGTTTGTTGATGCTGGCAAACGAACGATTCTTTCATTTCCGTTTTTCATTCGTGCAGCGTTTAAGGATAAAAGGAGCACCGACAACAGGCAGCAAAAAAAAAACACCCCCCGGTGGAAAACTTCCCACCCGTTTATCTGGATGCACTGGATGCATGTTGGTGTGCTAGTGTTGGTGTGCACCCCGACACCGAATGCCCGTGAAAGTTCGATCAAATTAAAAACCACTATCGATTTGTGGAAGCAGGAAAGGATATGACGGAATCTGTTTTCTCGCAAGCGAAAGAGAGAGAGAGAGAGAGAGAGAGAGAGAGAGAGAGAGAGAGACAGAAAAGTTGGAAAACCCTTGTAGTGTTGGCGTTGGGCTGTGAAAGGCCGGGCTAGGATGCTGAGTAGTGCTGCCGATGATGATAAAACCTGACTTCCTTTCGTTGGTCGGTTTGGTGTTATCGAAACGGATCCGGCGCACGTTGCAACCGTACGCGTTGGCACGTGAATCTAGGTGAAGGATGTTGCCGTTGGTGCTGCTGCTGCTGCTGCTGCCAGTGCCAACGTTACAGGCACACGCCACATTAATGACGTCTCCATAATCTTGTGACCGGGTGACTCTCTCGCCAAACCAAAAGCAAGCATCGGGGAAGCAATAGTTTGGCCCAGTTCTGTGTCCACTTCATCGTCTCCCGGCTAACGAGACGGAAGATGAAATGCGCTGCGTTCGTCTCCTTCCTCGCACACTTCCTTCGCTAAATCCTGGCTTTCAAGTTCATCCATCCGTCCTCAACTTCCTCATCAACCCCGTTCCTGTCCCGTCCTAAGCAAGCGTGCTTAATGGAATGCACTTCTGGAGTTGTGTGTTATTGTTTTGGATGCTCGTACCAGAGCGTGTGATCACGCGCACTTGATACGGCTTTTCGTTAGCCTTTTCACGTTTCGGCCGTTCTTCAACTTGCTGTCCGCGCTCGATTGCTTCCGAGCGACCATTGTTTCTGCCAGCCCGGTGTGTTCATGCTTGTGTCTTCATCCGTGGCCCCTTCTTTTCTTTTCGAATCTTTCGTGCATTCTTTGTGCATGGTGCCGCGCGCTAGAGTATGCTTTAAGATGGCTCAACCAACCGCCCGGGCCAGCGCACAAAGGTTGTTTATTTCCGTTTTAGCCCTTCCGGTATCTTATTAGCGGACGGGTGTTTCACGGAAGTGCGCCTTTCTATGCAGGGACTGGGCACGATGCATACGCTTCCGGTGGGTACGTACGTGTGTGAGTGTGTACCAGTCGTTGCGCTTTTGTTGGAACCACTTCAGCTGTCAAACGATTGTATGGTGCAAGCGCTGTCTCTCACAAGGATAGTGTGCATGGTTTGATGTTCTCAAGGTTAGCGAAGGAGCTATTTGAAGAAGGCTGGGGAAGTGGAGGACGAGTGAGGAAGACAGTGAAGAAACAAAGCAGAGACAGTGCCAGTGGAGCGGTCTTCGCTTTCCGGCAGACTGATGCTGCACAATGTGTAATTATGTGCAACGGCACTGGCTGTATTTAATCATACCCTTCACGACGGTTGGTTTCACCAAGTCGGAACTTTTCAGTTTGCATGTATTTATGAGTGCGCTTGTATGAGTGTGTGTGTTAATTTTTACCACCCTTTTGGGAAGAGACAACCCTCGGCGCATCTTAAGGGTGTGCGATTTGATGCATTTGGTTGCAAAACGAACAAAAGATGGGAATTGATTGTGCGAAACAGCTTCAACTGTCACAAGGCTTTCGCCGAGACTGAGATGAAACATTTTTTGGCATACTTTACAAGACGAACATGGTACCGAAAAACCCATCAGCTACTAATTACCTCGAATAGGTACCAGCGTTGTTGCGTACGTACGTTTGTACATGTTTCGATCGTTGTTTGAACAAGCTTACCATTCTAAACAACGCTTTGCTGGGAAATTTTTAATCGATGAACACCGCATTTGAGTGAGCATTGAACGTGAAAAGTTATAGGAATTGACACAAAGGCATGTACGAACACGGAAATAAATGGTACTGCTCGTTTTGTTTTGTTGTCATTGTTACAAGTGTTCCACATGAAACGATACAGAATAGTGGAAAATAACGTACGGACAGACCGAACAATGGATGTGTGTGTGTGTTAGGTGTACGATAAAGCTACGATCCGTTTTGCTATAACAAAAAACAAATAACCGTACCATACCGACAAACCAAAAAGGCACACGTGAGTGATCCGGGTCCGATGCAAAAACAGTGCGAATGTGTATCGGGTTGCAAAATTATCGATAGGATGCAATAGAAGTATATCATGTTGAACCGTATTTACACTGATTAAAATCCACCATAGAAATGCATCAAACCGGCAAACGGGGGATATAGTTACAATTGTATCTACACGTGAATGTTTTTAAATGGATAACAGTTGCATGTATCATTGTCTCAAGGATTTAGTGTACCGAGCGAAATCGATGTTTACCTGCTGTAACAGTACTCCTCCCAACGCCCCAATATATATATACATATACATTAACAAAAAGGAAGCATAGAAAAGCATTACTGCTCCACTGTTTGTGAGATGTGTACGGTAACAGTGCAGTGCAGAGAGCAGTCCGATCGATCGTCTAACACCGAAGCAGAAGCAGGACACGCGTAGCTCATACCGACAAAAAAGAAAAAGAATAGAAAAACAAACCAAAACCCCCCCCCATCTGTGTAAGTAGTGTAAGTTATATTGATACCTGTTTGCTCAACCCAGCGCACACACGGAAACACTCACTCGAGGCACATACAAGAAGGCGAAGAAAAACGGCGTGCCGAAGTCACGGCATGCACCGTACAGTAATCGGAAGCAATGAAGATGCAGGTCCTGCAAAACTTCAAAGCCCTGCCCAGTGGTGGGAGGCATCGTTACGGATTGGAAGGGGGGGAAAAAAGATGCAAACAAAAAGCAAAGAAGAAAACCAATATATGAACCCGGTAATGAATGCTCGATGCGTTCCGATGCGGTGCAAAATGAAGATTAATAAAAGAAAAGTTAAACATTAATCGTTAAATGTGTTTTTCCTTCTTTTTTTACAAGACGGCCGTTCTGTTTGGGTTTGTGCGTTAAAGAAAGAAAAAAAACCCCCCCCCGGTAATGACTATTAGCGAAACGTTTGCTGGACACATGGCATGGTTTAAAAATAGCTCTCCATTGCGTATTCTCCAAATAGCAGCCGAACGTCCGTTTCACCGAAGAATGGCGGTATGTACATTCGGGGGAACTTGTACGGGATGTTATTTTGGGGTGAACTAATCGCTTGCCTGGTTTGTATTATTATGTGACATGGCTTCGAAACAAACCCTAGAGCGGTATCCCAAAATAGGGCTGCAAAAGTGAAGAATCATCCTTATCACATCGCATCGTGCCCAAAAGAGAATGAGGAAAGTGAGAAACAATAGCAAAAGCAGATGACTCAACAAAACCTAGACAATCTGGTCGTGTCGGTTGTCGGTCACACATTTTGGGGAGATAATTTTGAGCACTGGTGGCCTGGGGTATGCCTATTGTCGATCATTTGTGGCATAATAATACGGCCAATCGCAGTGTGTGTTGTTGCAACGCACTGTCACTGATGCTTTTCGCTCAAGTGAGCAAATGATGATTGATTGTGTATCGTCAGTCGGCAGCAGGGTGATGCTTTGGGTGTTGCAATGTGTTCTTTAAGTTGATTTAGTTTTATATGCGCAGGTTGATGAATATTGTTTACATCGTCACACCCGTTAATGTGTGTTTAGGGATTTTGTTGTAACACTGAGTTAAAACGTGGCATTTTTGAGCGTTGTAATGACTTCTTCGTTTAAACAATTCTTCCGCTTTTTAGGGCAAATAATAAATATTTTTTGGACGAAGGTTGGTTAACCATGTAACCTTCGATGATAAACACAAGAAAGAGGATCTAAAACCAATTCAGATTTCCACACTGCAGTACCATATTATTATTCATTTTTGAAAATTTTATGCCTCACCCTCCAAAATGGCATTAAACATAGAATGAAAACAAAATCGGCTGAATATTTTTATATTCATACAAAACATGCTCCGATATCAATTTGTTGTTACCGACTTAAAAC
Source organism: Anopheles maculatus (assembly GCA_002091835.1). Classification (NCBI taxonomy): domain Eukaryota; kingdom Metazoa; phylum Arthropoda; class Insecta; order Diptera; family Culicidae; genus Anopheles; species Anopheles maculatus. The sequence goes on along the minus strand of KZ062069.1, from coordinate 21,006 downwards.
GAGTCCTTTCAAAACACGCTGTTGTTTCTATGTCACCGACCTCGTGAGTGGTTATGCACATTTCGCCATCACAAAAATCTTCTTTCAAAACTATCCCCAAAAGCAAAGGTACGTACACTGGTACCCGATACTGCTAGCGACATTTAATGTGCACAAAACCTCGGAAAACTGTGCTGTTTGCTGTTGTGTGCATTTGTGATTGCCGTTGGTCTACGGTGAAATTTATTTCCCCATTCAGCATGGAATTGATGCTGTCGGTTTGAGCTACAACACACAGAAGAAAAGAAAAAACAAACCCACACCGATGTGCAAAGAGCTGCGAGCATTTAATGAGCACTTTTGCCCATTTCGCAAAAAAGAAACAAACCAACGAACGTTAAGAAGTACTGGGCGTCTCCATGGTGGCGAAAACGCATGAAATGTGTCTCAATTTTGTCCGTGGAAAGCCCATTTGCTCGGGTGTGTGCCGGTGTGTGTGTGTGCGTCAGTGTGTTTGTATGGAATACACGAAAGCACGGAACAACTACGGAAGGCACCATTTGTGGGATGGTGATACAACGCTCATAATCTTTTCCCTCAGAACTAGGCTAATACTGTGGGCTGAGCTTTTAATGCTTTCGCCAAATAGCTCCGATTCTGTTCATGCGGGGATGGAGATGGCGCTATATTTAAAACCACCCAATTCTGCCCATTTCGTTGTCTTATTTTGGGGGTTGGATTCGGTTTGGTGTTTTGTGCGTTTGGGTGTGGCTCCGTCGTGCGATAATGATAGCGAGGGAGGGTAACGTTCTGTGGCCACGGGTATACAGAGACAAACAAATGCACTTGGCACGGGAGGAAGTGGGTTTGTTTGCTTGTTTGTGTGTGTGTGTGTGCTAGCGTGTTCTTGTTCCGTGGGAGAACTTATGGATGGGTGTGGACCATGCGAGCTTATCACAGTGACGTAGATGAGTTGATGAACGGGAGACTACTCGGGCAGAGGTTCGGCAGAACCATAATGGAGTAGGGATTACGTTTGCTCGACGCTAATCGTTGATAAGGAAGCCCAAAAGACAAGCAAAAGTATGGTGAAGATAAAATCCCAGATTAAGGAATGCCGTTTCGCTGCTTTTCGTGTCTTACCGTGAGCGATGATTATTATTTTCCCGTTTGTGTAACACTACACTCAAATGGAACATATTTTTAACGCACACAGAGCGGATCACTTACAGTGGATTGCCATTTTTTTCCTCCCGCGGATCGATCAAAATAAATGTTAAAGCTTTAAGGCTTTACTTTTGCTATTGTCATATTATGCCATCATTTAATTAATACTCACCCTTTTTTCAACTTGTGGCTTTTAGTGAAAGGTCTCTCTTTCGGCCACAAAGCTTACAGTGAAAGGAAAAAAACCCGCAATGATCCCGGATGCTTTAGCAATGTAAAATGAATTCAAACCCAGTGAACGGAAAGACTGGATATTTGCTTCATGCCACTGTACACACACACACACACACACACACACACACACACACACACACACACACACACACACACCCAATGTTGAGTCCAGTTAAGTTGACCCCTTTGGCTCCATTAACCATTCACACACCATGACGGAATGGCGCTACTTTTCCTGCTGCAGGGAGAGAAAAAAAACGGACCAAGTGAATCATTTATTACCACATCACAACGGCGAAACCCGTCGTCAATGGATGCGAACCTCGTGATGGACGAATCGCACGCTAAGGACGCTGGCAAAGATGATGATGACGGTTTGCATGTCTGGTGGAAGCTCCCGTCTACGCTTCCCTTTGCGCTTTCGTCACAGCAAATCTAATTTTAAACTTTGTCTCCTCGATTCCAAATGAAGGCACACAGTGCGAAGGGTTCGCTTTAACGAACAGACGAGCGATGGTGGATGCTTTTTTTTTGCGGTTCCTTCCTTTACCTCTGCACCCGGTATGCTTTATGGGCTGTGTGTGTGTGTGCGCCGTGCTAGGCGAGGTGTAGTGGTTTTGGTTTATAAAATCCGTGACTGACGGTAATGGTTTGAAAACGGTGCTTTAAATAAATGCCAAGATATCGGTTAGCTTGAAGCTTGCAAAAACGGAGAACGCAACACAATACATCCCATACACCTTTAATTGTTCCTGTTTCGGAACTGTTGTCATGTTCTGCCCGATGGAGGCGCCTGGTGTTTTATAGCGACGAAGCGATTAAATGCAAAAGCACAGGCCCGGCTGCTAAGCGATAGTGCGGTTATAAGAATTCGATGGGCATAACTACAAGCTACAGCATCACAAACCTGTCACTTTCAACGATAGTTGTGTGAAATTTATCGGAAAATTATTCATGATAGTTACGGACAGCCGAGCGTGCCGGCGTGCAGGTTCCAGTTTTGCAATGGGGGGGGAAAACATAGCAGCGTGACGGGTGAAATGTAAACGGGCAAGTTGGCATAAACGTAGACAGTTGTGAGTTTGCTACCGGGCACTTGCTGGGCGCGTGTGTTACTGATGGTTTTATCGGGCAGCATAATCGGATCCTATTGCTCGATTGTTCACTGTGTACAGACATTCTGTACAGTCGTACGGACAAGAAACTGCAAACATAATTTGCCACAAAATATTTTCACCAAAGGGAATAATGCAGCAAATTACTAGTAGAATTCTACTTACAAATATAAGGTTTTTAAGGCTTTAAAAAGATATGATATATTAAAGCCTGTAAAGCCATTATTTGAGATTTTATTTTTCCTCGAACAACTTTCACTTTAATCTTGATCGTCGAATAAGTAAATGGAGAAAGCCACTTCATATTTGCACAGCGACATTCCAGTATTTACCTCGCTTACAATGTTCTGGGTGTACGGAAATTGTTTCTCCGCGTACTTGCACGATTTTGGTGCGCGCTGGGAGAAATCCATCAAAAATTATGTTTGACAAACAACAAATATTTATCTCGCCGGTGATCGTTGCCAGTTGGGATAGGGAAGATTTGCCCAGTCACGCAACACCCACCGGTGGTGCTCTATTTTCCATCTTAGCTCCTTATCCAGCTTCCTTACCCAGCATGATCTGTGCAGTGCGGCAGGAGTGATTGGACGCAATTAAACGGTAGGCATACCTTTCGACTTGTTTGCCGTAGTGTACGGGCAGTTCGCCGGGAAACGGAATCGAGCACTAGGTTTCGTTACAACTCGGTTGACACTAAATGGACGGATGGATGGATGGATGCTTCATTACCGTTTCACCCGGGCGAAGCTTTTGAACCGCACGGAAACGAATGGTGGAATGAGACTTTTTTTTATTATTTATTGTTATCCAGCATGCTAGCGAGAGTGTGTGTGTGTGTTCTGGGAGAACTTTCTTCCAAGAAATAAGGTTCGTTCTGAGCGGGATCGAGACGTGGCTGCGGTTACGAAGCGCGCAGGGCAAGAGGCTTTAGAGGATTTTGAGCGATGGTTTAATTTCCTTTCCTTTCTTTTGGGGTGCGAGAGTGCAGTCTAGAGTGTGCAAAAAGCAACAAACAAAAAAACTGAAATGCCATTAAAAATGGAACCCATGCGACATTTCTCCGCTGCTGTCAGATGGAAAAAGTGACAGGAGGTTGTATTGTATGTCACTGTTACAACAGCAAGGGCGAGTTTTGGACGACTTTTTTTTCTAGTGTGACACTTTAAAAGAAGTGCAGAATGAAATTGCATTATTTAAAATTTATTAAAGAATTCGTTTTCTTACGATTAGGGAATGTTAGAACTTATGGGTAAGTTTTTTTTTTTATCGGACATTTATGTCAATCATTACCTGTCACTCATTACGTTTATGAAGGCAGATGAAGAAAAGTTCTGCATTTGACAATCTTAGAGTGATGTTTATTTGATACAAAGTAAGTTGAGGTAAATTTTCGACATGAAAACAGGAGTTTTGCATTTTGAAAAGTTTGTTACATATTCCTGTTTTCATTCTCAATTTTGAAATCAATGTCAATATGAATGGATATTTCCAGGACAATATTTTTAAAGGACAGTAAAGTATGACCCATCCTAGTATTTGTTTTGAATTCTATCGATTTAGATACTTGTAATAGGTATAACCAAACCAAAATTTGGCAAAGCATCAGCACCATCTTGTACAGAAATTATCAGAACATTACATTAGACCACAACAATACATTCAATTTGGTTTCAATTACCAAAAACACCTTTTTTTCAATATTCGGACTAGCTCGGTTTTGAGTTTACAAGTGTATAGAACAGATTAGAGATGTTCAAAGAATTAATTCACTCTTATTCCTTAACGCAGAGAGTTTCTCTGTGGCAACTAGCATCGTCCTCAGAATGAGCTTAACTAAAGCGACTTTCAAGCACTAAAACGTTAAATCACTCTGCGATTCGAATCTCAAAACGCTAAAACAAAGTGTAAAGAGTTAATTTAATTAATTCATTAGAAAGCAATTAAAATCACTCACTCACTCTCACTCGAAACGCATAAGACTTATGTAAGTAAATGTCCAAAACTTTGTTTTATGTTTTATTAAATTGTTTGTATTTCAAATTTCAATAACGGTCTAATTTCATTGTCTAAAGTATTTTGACTGTATGTTGATCAGCAAGGGAAAAGTGAATCAGAATCGATTGCATGATATATAGATACTCCTATTTTCGGCACCCTAACCTCACTTTAACCTTATTCAGAAACCAGTGGGCATTCCATTTCCATTCATCATTTTCCGTTTACTTTACGTGCCATACTAACCGTACTGTAAAGATAATAACAAACATGTTTTTCATACCCACTTCTCCCATGAAACTGTGGCAAACGTTAAGTTAAATCGCCAGTGAATGTAAAATCTGAACAGTAAAGCCCGAGCTGAATAAAACGCTATTGAAATGGCGCACTATTTCACCGGTTACTGGTCGGAAAACAGTGGCACAGTCGTCGCACTACCACTTTTTTTTGTATCGCTTTGAGCAACTCTGTGCAGCCGAAAAAATCCTGACCATCATCAGTGGACGAAATGAAGCAATCCATTCAATCAACATTCAATCAGCTTCATTCATCAGGTTTCCCGAGCGTGTCGAGTGTCCTCGAGCGTTCGGGGTGCAGCTGCACCTTCGCCGTCTCGTCCTATCGATGGCCTGAAGCTGTACCGAACATGCCAGTGTGTGTGTGTGGGCAAGTTTCATCGAACCGACGACGTGCAAAAGGACGACGTGCCGGCTTATCAGTAACGCAACGCTGTGTCAATGAAAATCATCGAGATTCGCTCGTCTTCCCATGTGTACTTGGGGCACGGGATGCAACGGCGAGCGAAATCCTGAGACACGCTGGGACGAAGTTGAAAATATATTTGTCCCATTTTGTACACGCGAACCGAGGCACGAAAGGCAAAGCCGTATGTATGTGCAGCGTGATTGGTTTGGGCTGGGGAACATCACCCCGTCCGTTGAAGCATCCGATGCTCATGCAGTTGTCGTCTGTCCGCTGGGAGATGAATCGATATGCATCGTTCGGATGGAATGAGCGTGGTTGGTGGTTGGATTTAGAGTCGCTCGTAGCGTCGTTCGAGCAGCTGTTATAGTGTAAATCGATTCCATCCTTCTGACTCCCCGGATTGTACCAACCCATGAGCTGTGTGTGTGTGGGCGCAAGCGAGTGTGCGGGATCGGGTGCCATCTTGATATGGGTTGCATGGATGTTGGCTAAAATTTCATCCTCCAGTACGTGAGCACCGGGTGGCTGTGACGGGCCTGCAAGCGGTACACTTACAATAACTCAACTTTCGCCACACGAATCCAGGGGACATCTTGGAAAGTCATAGAAACACATACACACGCTTGCGTAGTCCGTAACCCACGTCAACGCTTCTAATCACAATCAATTCCATTTCCATCGTCCCTGTCCATCCGGTAAGCACCACCGTTCCGCCTCATCGTTAGTGAACCGTTGCAGCCGAGCCGAGGATTTAA
>KZ062069.1:2500-15017 GCA_002091835.1 Anopheles maculatus | reverse complement strand
GAAGATGCCCTTTTGGGTCGTCAGATGGAATGGAGTTTGTCGGGACTTCCCGGTTTCCAGCTCACGTACGCTGTTTGTCAGGGCACACGGTCGAGGTTGGGATGGTCCCGCACACCATTCATCGATGGGATACCGATAACGGAAACAGGACCGATGACGTAAAAATGGGTGCCTCCTTGCTACGAAGGTACGAAGGTACGGGCACACAACAAAGAAACAAACAACAAAAAAAGAGGGAAAAACAAGATTAAGTATCTAGAAAAGATGTGGCAGATGTGTTGGTATATACCTTTTATCCCTCTGCATCCTCGATCGGCAACCTGTACTCTCACCACCATCACCACCATTTTTCCGCCTATTCCGTGGTTCCGCAGAAAAGGTAGTAGATTTGAAATTTTTAATCGAACCGAGATTAACTTTCCTCCAAACAACAATCAATCGATCTTGATCGTATCGGAACGCTGGGTGAGTGTGTAATTTCAGTAAGATTTTCACCGACACCAAGGTACCGAAGGTAAAACAGCCTCGGAGTTTTTCCTGAGGGCGGTTTTTTTGTTGTTGGTTGCTGTGTTTGTGTTGAAAAGTATACAACAAAGAAAAAAGAGGTTTGAAGCGGTGAAAAACACCGAAACATAGAAGGATGGTGCGTAACAAGTAATTTATTATCGTGCCACAGATTCACCGTCAGCCATTGGGTTAGCGAAAGGGACAAACGAAAACGGGTTTTCAATCCAACCGCAAGTTGCTGCACCTGAATTAATTGTACACCGACAAGTAATGGCAACCGATTTTATTAATGATGTTTTCTGCTTACCTTTACTGTATCCCGTTCTGTGTTTTCTTTTTCCTTCGCAGGTAAGTGTTCGACACTCGGCACACGGAATGATGGGCGACGTTCTTACGTTGGATCTTCAACTTAAAACGTGTATTTCGATACGATAAGTATTTCTTGCCCTGCATGATGAAACTTTACGCTACAAATGCTGTGAAATCGAAGAATCTATCGTAGATCAGCTACTGCTGCAGTGCCGAGAGAATGTCCAATTGTTTGTGCGTGTACCACAAACTTCTGACGAATCCAGAACCATGTTTCGGTTATTGTTTGTTTGTTCTAGTTTATGTTATTTTGTTCGAGCGTTTTTTTTTTGGCAACCGAGACCACCGTTGTTGGATATGTTATGGGCCCATTCCATCCGCTCCCAGTTGAAAACTCGTTTTATGTAGTCACGAAAGGGAGTACAACACAATTGTAGGTTTTACCTTACTTTGTTTTGCCGTCCAAACCGCCTATCAAGAAACGCCACAAAGCGTGGTTGTACGGTCGGTCGGCGGGTTTTTCGGAGTTGCCGTTGTTGTTCGGTTTGGGTCACCGAACCACACCGTGTGGTAAGAAATTTGTTTATTGAAATATTTTACGACCCTCAAACCCCCGGGATGGGTTGTGTTTTTGCTTGTTTTATTTGCCGTGCTGGAACAATCACGCATGTACGCACCCGACCAATGTAGCAAATTGATGGAAGGGCATGTACAGTGCGTGTGACTCCGGATGTAGTGGTTGTTTGTGCTTTTTGGCATTTAGATGGATAGCAGAAGAAGCAAAAAAAAAAAGAAAATGGGAGGATTTGGTACGAGAGCAGCAACGGTTAAATTGGAAATATTTTAGTCGTTTAACTGAGTCATATTGTGACTGTTTTATTCACATTGCCGATCAGCAAATGGTGAAGTTTTTGTCCGTTAAACAACTACCCTGATTGTTTTGATCCATATAATAAGTTTTTTTAAATGAATGAGTAAAGTGTTTGCAACGAATAGTGGAATATTTCAAATCAGTTGTAGAACTTTGCAATCATACAGTGGAATCTTGCATACCCTGAGGCAAAATTTGCGACCACTCTTACCATCTCTAAACCAATTTCAAATCCGCACATGACCACGTAACCAGGATAAAACTGTACGACGCAATGAGCTCATTTGGAATTTCTGACAAACTTACCAGGCTTGTAAGAACGACAACGACCAACTTCACATGTCAGATGAAGGTGAATGGAAAATTTTCATGGCCCTTTGCAACCACTAATACCCTGCACCAGGAAGATGGGTTTGTCTGTCTTCATTTTAATCTGGTGCTAGACACAGCCAACCAAGGCTCAGAGATAGAAACTTCAAGACCCATCTCCTATAAGTCAATCTAGATCTTGACATACGCTGATGACACATACATCATTCGTTTGAGGCTCTGCTATGTAGCATAAGCGTACCAGGTGACACTGCTCGGATTGGAGATTAACGTACAACGAACAAATAGGAGATCGTATCTTCGAACCCGTTCAAAACGTCCGATTGGCTGGTCATGTGACGAGAACGGCCCCGAACATAGGAGACGTTCTTTTAGACATAGGAGACGTGGTATATTTAAACTGAGATGAAGTGGTGGCGTTGTGGCGTTCGCAATGGCTCCCAGAATGGCTGGGATATTAGATTAACAGGCGATGGCGCTGACGGTTAGTAAGTAAGGAAGATTAATAGGAGAGAATCATACGTTCGACAAACTATTCCACAGCTGAAAGTCAAGTTCCACCACTGACTTACAAATTTCTCCTCAGTAAATACACGATTCCACTGTATAATTGCAAAGGTTCACTTGGAACTTTCTGTTAAAAACATTCCACTGAGTGATTCAATACGTTTCATGACCTAAATTCAAATTACGACAAATCTCTACAGCTCAAAATTGTTAGCGGAGTCTGATATTCGATAAATTATAGTAAAATGTCTCGTCCCGAAGCTCATATCTGATGTATCTCGAGAGATTTAACAGCTCATTTTACACCTGTTTTACAAAAACACGCTACAAAATCCACCAGGGCTGTATGACCATGAACTTACACTGCTCATCGCCATCCTGTCAGTTTCGATTGATTAGCATTAATTATTCACACGCACAGTGGCTTCTGGTGCACGGTCAGAGCAGAATTCTAATGAACCACGGGTGACCAGTATTAACATCCCGGTAACACATACACCCCGGTACACAAGAGGTGACATTTAAGCTTACGGCACGTGGGCCAGTTAATGAATGGTGGTAGCATCGCACCATCCCAAACAAAGCCCACCAAAGCGAGGTGACAACTGGTCCAAGATCCTTAAATGTGACCCAATTTCTAGCCGGACAGCTTGAGGCGTTTTCCTCCCGTGTTCCGATCCCGGCTTGCAACCATCAAAAGCATCGAACGGGTTGGGGTTGGTTGATTGAATTTAAATTATTCAGACGCTTCGAACACGGTGTCCGGTGTGTATCGGTTTGCGGATTTCATTAGCTCGAGCTATTGAAGTTTTGCAACTGGGAAGCCGAGCCGAGATTTGAGCTATTTAATGTCATCCAGCTTGAAAAGGGCACACACGGGAACGGGTGGGATGGGGTTCACACCGAGTCTGATTTCATATTTGAGGGCTTTTCTCATTACTTAAAGTGATGGGTTATGGTGGAAGGCTGGTTTCGTTCGGTACGCAATTAAGCTCATAAATTAAATGGATTGGAAAGATAAACTTTACCGGGAAAACCTTTCGGTCAAATTTGGGGGTTTTTTTAATTCGAATTTCCCAGAGTTAGGTTGAAAACAGTTTTCAAAAATTGAGTTAATAATTCGGCTCGCACGGTTCGGCGCTATTGCGATGCTAGAATTTTCATTACGATGTGTCAATTAAATTTTCCTCTCGTTTTATTCACGCGTGCACTGTTAGCGCATGACGAACATAGTAAAAAGCGTATGAAATTTGATTAAAATTTCATACCGGAGCAGAAGCCGTGTTAGTGGGAATCAGACTCTTTCCAGCTAAAAATTTGTCTGCCTTTCAAAAAAGCTTCATGTTGCGAATTTCCGAAATTTTCCAAAATCAATCACCCTCTGTCTCTGTTCAATTGTTCGGCAATTGTCGTGCAAATTTTCACCAGCATACACACGCACAATCAAGAGTTATGAGCTATTACTTTTCCATCGAGTTACAGTTTTAGCTAAAAAAACAAAAATCAGGTGACAAAAGGCCCTTCTTTTTGTCTCGATCTGTTATGTTATGCTGGTAAATAAATAAATCCTACCTCTTTTGCACAAACAAGGTTTGTTTTATTTTATTTTTCACTTTGTGTATGTGCGTGTGCGAAATTGTGTGAATTGTGAAATATTACCTCACCAATCATTCGTCTGCGAGCGGCAACCAGCATTCGAAATATCGCCCTGTTGACGTGTTAGTCGCCTTGGAAGGTGGGAAAAAAAATAACGCCAAAACCTCCCCCAAAACCATTCTTGCCCGGAAAAATTGCTCTCGCTTTCACTGTTTCGGCGAAACTTTGGTTTTACCGGATTTCCATATGGATACGGGATAGGCAATTGAGTGTGCGTACCTACATCATACACGGTCGCTTCCCATCCGACTGGTGGCATCGATGGCACGTGAGTGTGTTACCTAATTTGAATATAAATAACATCCGATTCCACACGCAGCATTTTGAGTCACGCTAGCGATAGTGTGCGTGTGAGAGAGACAGTCACCACACCACACTGTTGACTGATCGTGAGCTGTGTGCGGTGAAGAAATATTGTCACTGAATAATCATCACGATTTCCACACTGCCGTACACTCACACCCTTTCAAGCTTTCCCCTTTGCGAGCCTTTAGACCGGTGGTTGTGGTGGTGAAAAACGACCGACAACGGACCCCGGAGGCCAAACGGAAGCGCAATTTAAGTTCCATCATAAACTGTTCCGGTACACGGATGCCCGGAAGCTCCGGGCCGGATAATGCGCATGGTGGCATTGTTGGCGGGCGTGGAAGTGAGGTTATATGTACTAGTGCTTCAAAACTTTCGCACTTTCGAGGCAGTAAACAACAAAAAAGAAGAAAAGCAGAAAAGCATCTCCATCGCAGTGTTGAGCGAGTATAATAGAGGCATCGTAATACGTGCTCTCTCGATTGCTGTTCACAGTATCGTCCATTTTATGGTCGATGTGTCTTATCGTGCTTGTTGTAGGGTACGGAAAAAGTGTTTTAATTAAGGACACTATACGGCATTGATCCCTTAAAATTGTAAAATCCACAAAATACTTCAAAAAAACGGGAAACGATAATCAAAGAAAAAATCGTTCCCAAACCTCAAACCAATCCGTTAAGCCTCGGTCTCGGGATAAACGATATCGGCAGGATTTATTTTACGTTTGGCAGTTTCTGTCAGGTTTTTTTGTTTGGTTGCGGTGAAAGCGACGAATTTTATTAGCGCTTGAAAGTACACTCACTGTGTGAATTATGATAAATACTTAGCAATCGCTGGGCGAACATTTCCGGATTACGTGTGGATTAAGTGATTTACGGGGCTGACTTGGCACGTAAGCTTACCTCACGTTTCCACATTTCCACTTTGGACCTTTTTTTTACGCACTCTCCCCCATTCCCCCCATCCCCCCATCCTGCTAAACGATTAATCCTTTTGCAACGTGCACACCGACCGCGTGCGATACCGTTCCATACCGATGGACCGATGCTACCGTAACTCATTTGCATCATCCCCATGGTGAACGAAAAATGTTCCATCCCTGCTCGGTGCTCGGTGAATTATGGATTTCCAATTAGAAGTTTATTACCCGTAGCGTCCCGGGACTCCACGCCCTCGGCAAGAGACATCTCTCCCCACCCCCCTCCCACTTCCCGTTGGGTGGGAAAACTTTGAGCCTTCGCCGCCCCATTTAAACACCACGGCAGAGAGCTTTAAGTGACACGGTTCGTGTTTTTTAAGGCCTCCGGCAACGAGGGAAACACGGACAAATTGCTCCGTGCTTTGCTTTGGTTGGGGTGGGGAATATAGAGACATTGCGAGTGTGTGGGGGTGTTTGTGTGCTTCAGTGCTTGTATGTGTGTGTGTGTGTGTTTGGAGAAAGTGGATGATTTGATGAAAATTTGGGACGCGTCGTAATTATGGAAATGGAATAGACATCCTCTAGTAGAACGGAAAACGGGACGCGTTCGAGAGGTCGTACCGGTCATCAAGTGGGAAAAGTTATCGTTTGGTGAGAATATACCGGGCCAAGTGAACCGTGCCAAGCAGGGGATGGTGGCCTTCCTAGGTAGTAGGGAAAAAGGACGATATTAAGAAGGTTAATTCAATTTTCCAAATAGCAGCAGGTGGCCTTGATGAAGTTCGGTGAAAACGTCCTACCCAGCACAGCCCATTTGCCCGGTACTCAGACCAGAGCAGAGCGCAGAACATGCTGGGATGTTTGAAAAGTTTTCCATACCTACGGTTTCCATACCAGCCTTCGGGTTGCTACTTTCGTTCGGTGACGCTAAAGTTGGACGCACGCGGTAGGGAAATTAATATCAATTGCATCGCTAAACAAAAAAAAAACACAAAGTACACGAAATGGCACAGTAATAAACGTTTTTCTTCTGATTATACTTGGAGCATCCAGCGTTGATTAAGAATTGTGACCGGGCGCTGTCCACACTGTTCGTTGCGAACAGCTTTCAATTTAACTTTGGCTGCAACACCTGCTCGCCACTTACTTTCGCGAGAAACACAAACATTGCAGGCGTCGACATCCAGTAGGCCGTGATGCTTGAGCTGTCAGATGGGTGGCAAATCGAACGATGAACCTGGACGCGACACTCGACACGGCGGAAGAGATTCGGTTCCTGAGCAAGGTGAGCGGTCTGGTGAAGCGACTGTCCCGTTCCACCCACTTTACACACCAAGAGCTGGAGGTGGTGCTGCTGGTGTACTATAAAATTCTGAAGAACGACCCAGACGCTGCCGGTGGACAAATTTCGCGCCAGCAGCTAACCACCGTGTTTGATACGGCGTTCGGTATTACGGATACGGCCGTCATAAGGCGCATCTATGCTGCGCTGGACGGTGGCAACAGTTCGCACGTATCGCTGGAAACCTGGGCCCGGATGGTGTCGCTGTACGTGCGTGGTACGCTCGAGGAAAAGATCCAGTACTGTTACCGGGTGTATGACATCCAGCGCGAGGGCATGATTCGGCGCGACTTTTTGATGGTACTGTTGCGTGGATGCGTACGGCTCGGAAGAGTGTGTTGGGAACGCCACTGTTGCTGGAGTGTCTTGGCCAAGCGCTTCCGGATCGCATCCATGTGGAGGCGTTTGCGACGACGTTTCTCGTGATGTAGGGGAAGGTTCGCATGTGTGCTATGAAGATGAGCGTCGTTCTGAGGTGTTTTATTAAATAAATTCATAGCGTCAATAACTGTGTGTGTCTTCCTGTTCCTATGTTCCTAATGCCTAACATATTTGACCGAATTGTGTGTCCCGACCTTTCTAGAGGATGAGTCATCAGTTTCACTCTATCTCAGTTTGAGCATGCCGATGCCTCTTCTGTTAATGTCGATGTCCTGAGGAGGCTGTATTGGATTGATTGTTTGGTGCCATTCTCATAACTTGAATAGCACACCGAAGCTTCTCTTCTTTTTTCATGGCCGAACGACCTCTTAGGTCATGCCTGCCATTTCTGGCTTACTAGACTTATTGTTACCGCATAGTTGGATAGTCAGTCCTCACTATGGGGGAACGGCCCAGATGAGACTTGAACCTCGGTCCTGCCGTGTGAAGACCGGCGCCGCTGTCGCATCTACCACCGGGCCGCCCCCACCGGGCCGAAGCTTGGCGTGTCTAATTCGCTGCTCGATGGCGAGATCATAGTACAGCTCGTCGAGGCTTGTCATTGTAGCACCAAAAACAATCCTTGTGAGCTTCTTTCCCCCCACCCCGACTAATAAGAATTTGTCAGTATAGGACAGAGTGTTATCTCTTCATAAACTGTAATTTAAACACTTTTCCTTGCTGAATGGGAAGACTTAATCGACATAGTCGACATAAAAAATAATCGAAAAAATATGATCTACAGAAATCTGATCAAAAGTTGCAGTTTAACTGCGGTTTTTTATGCAACTAGAATATAAGTTTCCATTGCAGCAATCGTCTAGGGACAAGTTGACTTAAGTTGTTTGTTTTAAGTTAGTTGAAACATTTGTATGAAAACAAAATAGGTTGATTTCTAGATTTCGAAAACAAACAATTACTCTAGTGGTAGAATCTTTTTATTTGCATAAAAGTTCTTCATCATTTGATTGCGGAATCCAAACTATAGTCATTAACCCTCCTCACCATTCCGCACGGTTACTGACATTTTGCAATTGAAAGCTATCAACACTTCACACACGAAATGCAGTCGGTTGATACATGTAATCAATCCACCACAATACTCAATTTAATGCAAATGCAGCGTAAAATCATCTGCTAACCTCGCTCTGTCTGTCTCTTCACCAACAATCCCAACCCGTCCCACCGTTACCCCCGTTCGCTCCTTTCTTCTAGTGGCTTCCGATGATGTAGATGTCGCGCGGCGCATTGCCGCCAGTGCGTACACGGACTCGCGGTCCCGCATCTCGATGGTGCAGTATTTGGAGCCTCTGTCGCGACCCACAAAGGCGCCAAGTATGTTTCTCTCCTTTAACCTACCGTTTTCTACTGTTACGCTACTGTTGTTTGCGTTTCTCTTTGTTCGCGTTCGCGTTAAACGGCAATGTTGTGTTGGTTTTTGTTTTTGGTTTTGTATACTAACTGTTTGTTTATTTTATTTACAAACACTGTTGTTTTTTCTTTCTTTTACTAAATCGTTTTTGTTTTCTTTTCGGCCAACCGAAGCTCTTTTTGCATCTACACCGAATCGTTAGTTTGTGTCTTTCTTTTGCGCTCCTTTCTGCTCACCACTGTGTTCGATAAGCTGTGTTGCAATGGTTTTCGTTGCGGTGGTTTGCGTGTTTGGTAATCAAACAAATAGAAGACGAAAAAACAGCAAAACAACAGCAAATCAGTATTGCTACTGCTGCTTAACATTTATTACAAAAACATCCATATATAAAGCCACCTTATTCGGGCAGTCCGTTCAATTTTCGCGCTGTGTTGCATTCGCACACCATATCCACCACCACCCACACCATTCCCACCAACCCACCACGTTCAACGTAATCGAGCACTTGTAATAAACATAAATCACTCTGTTTTAACATTAATTTTTCATCCCCATCCGGTGGGTTTATGGTTTTTTTTCCATTTTATAAACACTAATAAACGAGTTTTGTTTGCTCGGTGGATGCGTAGAAGAGAAATAATTGTACATTTCACACCACGCATACACCACGTTCACCAAGTCCAGTTCCCTACCTCCTTCCCCCCACTGCCCCAGTCCTGTACACCCTTCACAACAGCTGTATTTGTTGCGTTTCGTTTATACCGTAGTAGACATTGGCGAATTGTGTCGTATGTAGTAGTTTTCTTGCTGTCGTTAGTTTAGTAGCTCCATTTAGAGTGCTTTCGATATGTCGTTGTAATTTTCGCATATACAAGGAAGTGTTAAAGCTACCACCATCATGCGCGAGCGTCCTGGGATCGGAACCTGTTGGGAAATATCGTGTGGGTGTTTATTGGGATATTACTCTTTGCACCAAGCGTATACTTAGAAGCGTAAGCGGTTCATTTTTTCACCTACATCAAATGAATGCTGGCTAGTTGGGGGCAGTTGTTACGTTCCAAACAGCCGGCTCCATTGCACCGCAAAAGCGACATCTGACTCGTTTCTCCACGATAACATTGAAGGCAAATTGTAAAAGCAATGTTACACTTACAAATTACCATTATTGTGTAGTATAATCATTGCTTTCAGTAGTAAATGTTTTAGCTTCCATTGATTCTCTGTACGTAGTAGAGTGTACGTGTGTGTGCGTGTGAAATCGCGAATGTGTGTGTGTGTGTGTTGAAGAGTGTAAATTCAAAGCAAAAAGCACGGGCACCGGGCAGCTGTCGGCAGCTGTTAGTACATTTAAGCTCATAACCGAATTTGGCGCGTTAACACCATCGTCGATGATTGAAGGTGGTTCAAGCCATTCTGCTCATACCGACCAGCTTTTTGCAATCCATAGCCGCATGTGTGAATCAAACTGTACGTGTGTGTGTGTGTGTCTCTAGTATGTACGAGTACGAAAGAAACCGGTGTGAGAGCAAACAAATAAAATGTCACATGCGATAATACGCTCTAATGTAACAATATAACCAAGTTCTACCCTTGTTTTGTACACTTTTTCCTATTTTTCCTTCTTTTTCTTCTCCACGCCACGCACCACCAGAATGTGACCAGACGTTCGTGTCCCGGGCTGGTGGACCATCCAACGGAACGTTTAGTGCCCCGATGCTCTCCAACCCGAGCAATCACTCGCGACAGTGTCTCTACATCTTCCTAGCAGGTCCCGGGCAGCGTGTCGATGTGTCCTTCACGTCGTTCAGCCTGCGAGGAACGCCTCCAGAGTGAGTAAAATTGGGGTTGGAGCGAAACGCAAAAGCTCGAATTGTTCGATGGTTGTACATGTTGCCAATGCTTACGCACTGTTCCTAATCACAACACACGCGTGTTTGGTTCTCTGTTACTGTGTATATCGGTGCAGAAACGTTTCACCACACAAATGGTTTAATGGAATTTAAGCGACAAGATCAATTTAATTTAAAACAATTAATTTCGAAACAAGTAAAATTGCAGGCAAAAGTAAACGCACGGAGAAAGCTAACTGTTGCTTTGGTGTTTTGTGTATGATGCTGTGTTTTACCTGTTCTAGTCATTCAATTGCTGTAGATTTGTTGTGCTGTTAAACTGCAAACGGAAGTCAAATATCGTTCACTGTCAAGCACATACACCATTTATGTTTACCATCAAGGCGAAAGTGTTAGCAACAAGGATGAATATCCACTTTCTTGGACATCTTGCAAGATTAACGATTTCATAAGCCCGTTTTGATTGCCTTCAGCTATGCAAAGTTTGTTTTTGTTTATTTTTCTTTGGAAACAAATCAACACAAAACAGAAAACAGCTTAACGAGTTTCGGAGGCTTTCAATCCGGGCTTTCAAAGCAAATCGATTCACACCTGCACAAGAAATCACTTCACTTTCTTTTCTCGTTTTTCTCTTGTTTCTCTCATCTACTTTCATGTCTTCGTTCGTTTCCATCAATGATTCGGAATAAAAACAACTTTCAAAAACATCTGCAAAATAATTTAATTATCTAAAACAATAATAAATACAACAAACTTCATCCCTAAAAATACAAAACAATCAAACGAAACTGCTACAAACAACGAACAGCGGAGCGGCGGTCGGAGAACTTCCAGCGTAAGTTTGAATGTCATTTCCGTTTCAGTCATTTGTGTACCATTAGGTCACCGGCTTTGTTTTTTTCTTCCATGCTTTTTACCTGTTTTGGTTTTTCCTTTTGTTGTTGTGTTGCCCTCTCGCTACCCTCTTATGATCATCACCTCATGCATTTTCCCGGGGTGTCTTTATGTTTTGTTTTAGCGTCCACTTTTACAACCTATTTCCAGCCGCCAAAAAAAAAAAAGGGGCGAGAACGTCGGGCACGTACCATCGAGCTGAATGTCCGGGAGTGAAAAAGGGCCCATTATTTTTAGTGATGCATAAATTAAATTGTATTTCATTGTGGGGACGTGGACGCGCATTGTTGTCCCTCCATTTTGTAATGGTTCCCAGTTTTGCAAACTGACCGATCTTTTGACCTCCGGGCGTCGACAAACAGCATGGAAACGCGCACACCATACACCCGGGTTTAGCTCGGGTTTCGTTCACCATACATCACAACGGCATTACCTATTTCAACACCTTTTATTCCGTCTTTCGACTCCGGCCACTGATGTGGATTGTGCACGAGCGTCCGGTTGTGGAAATGTTTTCCAATTCAGGTTCTTTTTTTGCTCGCTTCTTTCTTTACCTTGCGACAAGCAATAGTATTTATGGTGAAATAAAGTCGCCCATCCGGAACGTTTATCAGTGAAGGAAAAGTTTCGGTTTTGCCTGCCATCAGCCGCTTTTCCTTTAAAGCACATCTACATCTTGCGTTTATCGTTCGGTTTTGGGATTTGCTTGGTCGTTTTTGTTTTGCTTTGTTGTGCTGCTCGTCCTGCTGGTTGTGCGCGTTTATCGGGCCACCCGACTCGGCGGCCTGTTATCTCTCATTATCGATGGTGGTAATGGGCGATTCAGAACAGCCGCATAATGGAATTCGTATGTGTCTGTCTGTGTGTGAGCAAGCGCTTATGGTAAAGAGGCACTGCCAGGTTAGCAGCTGGTGTGTTGTTGGGGTTAAAAAGATGTTCTTCTTGGCCCAAAGTTTCAACGAGGCGTGTTTGCTTGATGGAGAAATGATTGGGAAAAGTGCCCATAGCTACGTACGTTGCGCTTGCCACCAATGTATGTGTGTGTGTGTGTGTGTGGGAACGTGTACACTTAGCAGCACAATAGGACCAAGTGGAAAATAATTAGAGTACAAGTTTGTCAGCGGACTACGAAAGACGAGCAACGCCGTTCAAGAGAAAAATGTCACAAGAGCTTGCCAGATTTTGAAGATTTAAGTGTGCATTTGTTAAAATAATAGCTTATACATTTTCTTAT
>KZ062068.1:214643-230709 GCA_002091835.1 Anopheles maculatus | reverse complement strand
TGGCTATCACCGTGTATCGTCTGTGTCCTCGGTTATTAACGTCAATTACAACATTTCCATGGGATTTAATACCTGCCCAAGGAATGATTTTTCGCTTTCTTTCTTTTTGGTTGCATGTAAGGGAGGCTTGAGACTTGCTAACTATAATTAAGCTCAAAGCGCACGGAATTTTAACTTTTAGAGCTTCCACACATTGTTCTTAAGTTAAAAGATTCAAAAGAAGTTATTTTTTAGTTTTTTTTTACATAATTGACATATACCTTTACAAATGGTAAAGATTTCTCAGAACGGAATGACAACTTTCTTTTAAATTGTCCCACTTAAAGCATCTGTAATTGCATCGTTATTTTTATCCAATGACCATTTTCACCTAAGTCATGTCCCTTCATACGCTGTCAGTCATCGCTCACGTTTCAAATAAATCCTAAAGTGGCGAGCATCGTACACTCCTTGCACGGGGTGGTACCACTGCGAACCAGTTTGGTTGACTTCTTTTATCACCGTATAATCATCATTACCGACCGGGTAGCGCAAGAGCATCATCGGTCAGTCATCGCTCACGTTTCAAATAAATCCTAAAGTGGCGAGCATCGTACACTCCTTGCACGGGGTGGTACCACTGCGAACCAGTTTGGTTGACTTCTTTTATCACCGTATAATCATCATTACCGACCGGGTAGCGCAAGAGCATCATCGACATGTCGGTGTACTTATGGCTGCTTCGGGTACTTATCTAATGAGAACCAGCGCCATCACTCTCTCGAACGCGCACCACCGCAATCCGAGATGGCATTCGGAGCGACACAGCGCCACGACAAGACTCTGAAGAACGTCACACTCGACCACGCACCACCATTACGTGTGAGGACGTCTTCCGAGGCGGTACTTGAGATGTAGTGTGTGTGTGCTTACGAAATGGGAGCAACCAGTCCAATGTTGTTATGCCCGTTTGTCGTTTACTGAGCGTGGGGCTCCTGCTGACACCGCTTCAGGCTGCGTTGTGTCCCTGTCCGACACACAGTTGTGAAACAGATGAAAAACGAAGAAACAAAACAAAAAACCTTTTTTGCCAACACCGCACGCTTACAGCACAGATACAGCGGAGCACATGCTAAAGGATTCATTCAATCGTTTTATTTGACACAGACCGGGTAACCGCACCCGCCGTATGCTCTAAGCGAAGGCATCAAGGTGCTTTACTTGTACATCGTTTTAATTAAGCATGTCGGCAGCACCGGGTTACAAATTACTCACCTCACCTTAAGTAAATCTAAAACGTTTCTCAACTACCTTTTTTGATACCAATTGAGTACTTTTAAATAATTTTCTTCTAAATAGCATACTGTCAGGCGTTTATCTTTAGAAACACTTTTGGTGGAAAATTAATGTAGAATGTTCCATTTGTTGTTACTAAGTAAAGTTTGACCATTTTCTAACAATTCTACTCTGCTTCAACCACTTTCTCTCTTCCCCCATTCTAGTGATGGACATGAACGATAATCCACCGAAATTCGAACAACCGTCCTACTCCTGTGTCCTCTCCGAGCACGCCTCCCGCGGTCAGTTCGTGACGGTGGTTTCGGCCTCCGATCCGGATTACATCGATCACGATCGGCTGGTGTACACGATTGCCCAGGGCAACGAGCTGCAGACGTACGGTATCGATCCGGTCACCGGTATCATCACGCTGGTCAACATGCAGAACTTTGCCGAGAAGCATGTTTCCATCCTGAACGTATCGGTAACCGATGGCGTGTACACGAGCTTCACGCGTGTCAAAATCACGATCCTGCCCGCCAACCTGCACAATCCCGTGTTCGAGCACATGTTCTACGATGCGAAGGTGGACGAGAATCAGCTGGCCGGACGGCTCGTCACAACGGTAAGCATCCATCACTGCGAACAGCTGTCGGGAGTGTATCCCTAAGGGGAGCTGTTTTCGCGAAAAACATTTGCCCACCGGAAAAGGGTGTATCTCATTTTCGACTAGCACCGTATCCTAATTTATCTCAATTCACCGGTGCGTGCATGAGTGTGTGCGTGTACGGTGGTGGTGTTGCTTGCTCACAAATCACTGCGAACAGCTGTCGGGAGTGTATCCCTAAGGGGAGCTGTTTTCGCGAAAAACATTTGCCCACCGGAAAAGGGTGTATCTCATTTTCGACTAGCACCGTATCCTAATTTATCTCAATTCACCGGTGCGTGCATGAGTGTGTGCGTGTACGGTGGTGGTGTTGCTTGCTCACAAATCCCTGCTGTTTCTCCGGTACTGAAACACAACGTTTGCTTTAATTTATGTTAAAAGCTCCCGATTCAAATTAGAACAACGGAAACAACGCGTGTTCTCTTCCCCAAGCTTGAACTTTGTTTGCTCTTGGAGCATGGGGTTGGGAGGTTTGTACGCTGGGGAAACATAACACTTCCCGTATGAAGCGTACCTTCATCTCTAGGTCTGTTAGGGACCAAGGGTGATTACCCGAATGTATCAACTGGCCAATTCATGGGAAAGTGTAAAATTTGCCCTTTTAACATTTTAAATTACAAATGAAGTAAAATGTTGTATTTGATTCGACAATGCATTCAAAGTCACTTGAAATTGCATACATTTAGGCGCTTTTTGTATAAAACTGTCTAGAGCACAATGAAACTTATTTTAATGTTAGTGTTTCAAACGTTTTTTTCTCTCCAGCAACAAACTGCTCACGAAACCAGCCTCACAGATGCTCGTTCTCGTATTTAATAGAGAGAGTTCAAATTCAAGCTAATTCCTGAAATCAAAACACCCTTGCCCCAAAACACTCTCGTTCTCGAGAACTTTTAAACTGAATTAAGTGTTTTGCTTTCGTGCCACAAGTGCATCATGATAGACGTTTCGAATGTTTCGAAACAGCTTTAAATAATCTCCCCGTTTAATAGACCCTCAGTTCCGCAAGTCTGCAGAAAACACAACGAAATCGATGCACATGCAACGACCACGATAAAGATATAAAATTAGTAGTTGTTTCACAAAACGTACAGAAACATATAAATCTACATGTTCCCGCCACTGCTGGCAACTACCCGGGGAGAACACGGAAAGGAAATTACAATCATCTCAAACCTCCCGTAAAACAAAATCCAAGCAATTTAATAGTGGTTTCAACAAAATCCGACACGTTTCACTCTAACAAACACACCAAGCAGTACGAAACATGTGGGCGCGTTCGCTTGTGTACGAGTGTACGCTTTGTTTTCTCCCCCATTCCGGACGAACCTTGAGCATCCAGAGCACCGACATCGAACATTAGTACTGGCTGTACAAAAGTTTACCAGAAGAAAATGGGAATGCAAATTGGACGCAATTAAGCCACACGTCGTCGTCGTCGTCATCGCCGTTGCTGTAGTCGTTCTTCTGCACCATTTCCTTCTTACTGCTACAACCGTTTAAAACGCCCGGCATGCACACGTATACACGTAGGTGTGCATGACGAGAAAAATGCTGATTTATGCTAAGCGTTGGAAAAACGGCTGCTTCTGCCACTGCCAAGAAGCATTGAAATGAATCGCACACTTCGGTAGGAAGGGATTGCCTTCAAGAAACGCCTAAATGCATGCTATCAAAATGTTACTCGACACCCTGGGCCACCTGGGCAGCACTGACTCTATTTGCTTGCCGGTGCAATCGTGAATTTATGTTCCTTCCAAATGAATTCTCTCTTGCATTTTCACTTGTCTGATTTTGGTGAGGTTTTTTTTCTGAAGGAAAGGCTTTGAATTTAAACGTACAATTACTGAACCTTGCCTTTGCGCTATTATGCACATGGAACAACACACACTCACACCTCCATTAATGAAAATGAAACCACAGTGGGAAAAATCGTACACGAAAAGTCATGACGCCAGATAAAATTGTTTCGCAACGTTGACCAACAGACCAGGTTAATATTGGTTTTCTATTTCGCCCACCACAAAACGACACCAACGAACTGATGTGTGTGTGTGCTGTGTTAACCTTCGGGAAAAATCGAATCTGCGGTTGTGGCTAAAGTGAATTCTGGCTGGCACTAAAACCCATCGTTGCTCTGTTTGTGTTGTTCTGTGGTAATGCTTTTTTCCTTTGCCTTCGTTTCACTGTCTGACCACACCTTCGGGGGCTATGGTTGAGCAATTTAAACATTATTGGTATATTTTTGCTTGTTTTTATTTCACTTCGCCAAGTGTGCAACAGACGCTTTTCCGTGTACTTTTCAAAATGGGCAAGCAAACAGACCTTCTTCTTAATGTAAAGCGATTTTTATTCTGAGAACAATCGATACGACTAACTCTTAAATTTTTTCATTTCTCGCTCTCTCGCATTTTCGTGTCTAGGTCAAGGCAACGGATAAGGATTTTGGCGAGTACGGTCGGGTATCTTACTCCATCATATCCGACGACATGCAAGAATACTTCTCGATCGATAAAGAGAAGGGCGAGATAGTGACGAAGAAAAAGCTCGACCGGGAAGAACGCATGAGCTACGACCTGCCCGTGATGGCAGTCGATGCTGGAGGACGTGCCGGGTTCAGCACGGTAAGGCTTCGGGTTGGCGACGAGAACGACAATCAGCCGGTGTTCCAGTATCGGGAGTATAAAACGCTGATCCAGGGAAATTTAACCGTAAACACTACGTTCTACCGTGTACGGGCAGTGGATGCGGACGACAACCAGAATGCTGTGGTGAAGTACTCGATCTTTGACTCACAGAACAGTGGAATTAAGGAGCTGTTCGGGGTGGATGAAAATACGGGTGGATTGTATCTGCAGAAGAGCGCTGTACAGTGGGGTAAGTCATTTGTTTTAGTTTTACTTTTGGTTGATAAATAATATACAAATATATCATTTCATACTAATTAACAATTCGTTATGCGGTACAAAACTGTGTACTTCCAATTCGGTTTTGCAGAAAACCAACTATTCCAGTTCTTTATACGCGCTCACGACGGTGGAACACCGTCGCTCTACTCTGATGTTCCGATCGACATCTACATCATGAGCTCGGCCGAAAATCCGCCACTGTTTGAGAAGAAAGATCGTAAACTGTTCCTTTCGGAGAGTTCGCTTCCAGGCACCGTAATTACTCGACTACGCCTCTCCGGCAATGTAACTGCCAAGAATCGCATTCTATCAGACGAGCTGGAAGAACCTCAGTTCTCAATTAACGACGCAGGTCAGCTTAGACTAGCGAAAACGCTCGATCGTGAAGTACGGGACTCGCATTTGATCGCAATATTAGCGGAGACCGATTCAAGCCCTCCACTGACTGCGGTTACGGAAATTATATTGCACGTACAAGACGAAAACGATAACACACCGATTTTCGAAAGCAATCCATACTCGTTTGCACTGGCAGAGAACATTGAAAAGGGTAGCTCAATTTTTTTTTTCTCCAGCAACAAACTGCTCACGTAACCAGCCTCACAGATGCTCGTTCTCGTATTTAATAGAGAGAGTTCAAATTCAAGCTAATTCCTGAAATCAAAACACCCTTGCCCCAAAACACTCTCGTTCTCGAGAACTTTTAAACTGAATTAAGTGTTTTGCTTTCGTGCCACAAGTGCATCATGATAGACGTTTCGAATGTTTCGAAACAGCTTTAAATAATCTCCCCGTTTAATAGACCCTCAGTTCCGCAAGTCTGCAGAAAACACAACGAAATCGATGCACATGCAACGACCACGATAAAGATATAAAATTAGTAGTTGTTTCACAAAACGTACAGAAACATATAAATCTACATGTTCCCGCCACTGCTGGCAACTACCCGGGGAGAACACGGAAAGGAAATTACAATCATCTCAAACCTCCCGAAAAACAAAATCCAAGCAATTTAATAGTGGTTTCAACAAAATCCGACACGTTTCACTCTAACAAACACACCAAGCAGTACGAAACATGTGGGCGCGTTCGCTTGTGTATGAGTGTATGTTTTGTTTTCTCCCTCGCTTCGGACGAACCTTGTGCATCCAGAGCACCGACATCGAACATTAGTACTGGCTGTACAAAAGTTTACCAGAAGAAAATGGGAATGCAAATTGGACGCAATTAAGCCACACGTCGTCGTCGTCGTCGTCATCGCCGTTGCTGTAGTCGTTCTTCTGCACCATTTCCTTCTTACTGCTACAACCGTTTAAAACGCCCGGCATGCACACGTATACACGTAGGTGTGCATGACGAGAAAAATGCTGATTTATGCTAAGCGTTGGAAAAACGGCTGCTTCTGCCACTGCCAAGAAGCATTGAAATGAATCGCACACTTCGGTAGGAAGGGATTGCCTTCAAGAAACGCCTAAATGCATGCTATCAAAATGTTACTCGACACCCTGGGCCACCTGGGCAGCACTGACTCTATTTGCTTGCCGGTGCAATCGTGAATTTATGTTCCTTCCAAATGAATTCTCTCTTGCATTTTCACTTGTCTGATTTTGGTGAGGTTTTTTTTCTGAAGGAAAGGCTTTGAATTTAAACGTACAATTACTGAACCTTGCCTTTGCGCTATTATGCACATGGAACAACACACACTCACACCTCCATTAATGAAAATGAAACCACAGTGGGAAAAATCGTACACGAAAAGTCATGACGCCAGATAAAATTGTTTCGCAACGTTGACCAACAGACCAGGTTAATATTGGTTTTCTATTTCGCCCACCACAAAACGACACCAACGAACTGATGTGTGTGTGTGCTGTGTTAACCTTCGGGAAAAATCGAATCTGCGGTTGTGGCTAAAGTGAATTCTGGCTGGCACTAAAACCCATCATTGCTCTGTTGGTGTTTCTGTGGTAATGCTTTTTTCCTTTGCCTTCGTTTCACTGTCTGACCACACCTTCGGGGGCTATGGTTGAGCAATTTAAACATTATTGGTATATTTTTGCTTGTTTTTATTTCACTTCGCCAAGTGTGCAACAGACGCTTTTCCGTGTACTTTTCAAAATGGGCAAGCAAACAGACCTTCTTCTTAATGTAAAGCGATTTTTATTCTGAGAACAATCGATACGACTAACTCTTAAATTTTTTCATTTCTCGCTCTCTCGCATTTTCGTGTCTAGGTCAAGGCAACGGATAAGGATTTTGGCGAGTACGGTCGGGTATCTTACTCCATCATATCCGACGACATGCAAGAATACTTCTCGATCGATAAAGAGAAGGGCGAGATAGTGACGAAGAAAAAGCTCGACCGGGAAGAACGCATGAGCTACGACCTGCCCGTGATGGCAGTCGATGCTGGAGGACGTGCCGGGTTCAGCACGGTAAGGCTTCGGGTTGGCGACGAGAACGACAATCAGCCGGTGTTCCAGTATCGGGAGTATAAAACGCTGATCCAGGGAAATTTAACCGTAAACACTACGTTCTACCGTGTACGGGCAGTGGATGCGGACGACAACCAGAATGCTGTGGTGAAGTACTCGATCTTTGACTCACAGAACAGTGGAATTAAGGAGCTGTTCGGGGTGGATGAAAATACGGGTGGATTGTATCTGCAGAAGAGCGCTGTACAGTGGGGTAAGTCATTTGTTTTAGTTTTACTTTTGGTTGATAAATAATATACAAATATATCATTTCATACTAATTAACAATTCGTTATGCGGTACAAAACTGTGTACTTCCAATTCGGTTTTGCAGAAAACCAACTATTCCAGTTCTTTATACGCGCTCACGACGGTGGAACACCGTCGCTCTACTCTGATGTTCCGATCGACATCCCCATCGTTGCTCTGTTTGTGTTGTTCTGTGGTAATGCTTTTTTCCTTTGCCTTCGTTTCACTGTCTGACCACACCTTCGGGGGCTATGGTTGAGCAATTTAAACATTATTGGTATATTTTTGCTTGTTTTTATTTCACTTCGCCAAGTGTGCAACAGACGCTTTTCCGTGTACTTTTCAAAATGGGCAAGCAAACAGACCTTCTTCTTAATGTAAAGCGATTTTTATTCTGAGAACAATCGATACGACTAACTCTTAAATTTTTTCATTTCTCGCTCTCTCGCATTTTCGTGTCTAGGTCAAGGCAACGGATAAGGATTTTGGCGAGTACGGTCGGGTATCTTACTCCATCATATCCGACGACATGCAAGAATACTTCTCGATCGATAAAGAGAAGGGCGAGATAGTGACGAAGAAAAAGCTCGACCGGGAAGAACGCATGAGCTACGACCTGCCCGTGATGGCAGTCGATGCTGGCGGACGTGCCGGGTTCAGCACGGTAAGGCTTCGGGTTGGCGACGAGAACGACAATCAGCCGGTGTTCCAGTATCGGGAGTATAAAACGCTGATCCAGGGAAATTTAACCGTAAACACTACGTTCTACCGTGTACGGGCAGTGGATGCGGACGACAA
This sequence comes from Anopheles maculatus, assembly GCA_002091835.1. Taxonomy (NCBI): domain Eukaryota; kingdom Metazoa; phylum Arthropoda; class Insecta; order Diptera; family Culicidae; genus Anopheles; species Anopheles maculatus. The sequence continues at coordinate 222,355 of KZ062068.1, read as the reverse complement.
CCAGAATGCTGTGGTGAAGTACTCGATCTTTGACTCACAGAACAGTGGAATTAAGGAGCTGTTCGGAGTGGATGAAAATACGGGTGGATTGTATCTGCAGAAGAGCGCTGTACAGTGGGGTAAGTCATTCGTTTTAGTTTTACTTTTTGTTGATAAATATTATATAAATATATCATTTCATACTAATTAACAATTCTTTGTGCGGTACAAACATGTCCACTACCAACATCGCTAGGAAGAATCTGGAAGATCAGCTTGTATTGAGCTTACGGCTGAGAACGGTTCAACCGACCGGCAACATTATGTACTCGGCGGGCAAGGTGGACTTTAACATTCTGGAGATTATGAACGGAATGATCCAGTATCGCTTCGATCTTGGTTCGGGTGAGGGACTCGTGAGTGTTTCCAGTATCTTCGTCTCCGATGGCTTGTGGCACGAAGTTCGTCTAGAACGGGAAGGAAATAGTGCCAAGCTGTTTGTCGATGGGAAACACGTCGCCCAAGGTAACGCGCCTGGAGTGAACGGAGTCCTAAACCTTCAATCCGACGATATTTTCTTCGGAGCAGAAGTCAAGCAACATCCAACCGTGCTTGGGTTCCAAGATGTCCAGCGAGGCTTCGTTGGGTGTATGGACGATATCCGACTGTCAAAGATTCCGGTTCCGCTACACATGAAGGGAGCCAGCTCGGTCGCTAGCTTGCGTCAATTCGCCAACGTTGAGTTCAGTTGTGATGCGGCATCGGTGCTTGTACCGCTCGGTGTTTGTGGTACACAACCGTGCTGGAATGGAGGTACCTGTAAGGACATTGGAGGTGGCAACTTTGAGTGTCTGTGTCATTCGCGCTTCTCCGGACCTTATTGCAAGGAAGATCTGAACCCTTGTGCTTCATCACCCTGCCTGTATGGTGGAAAGTGTTCCAAGGTAGGCTTCGGTAACTACACCTGCGACTGTCCGGCTCGTATGTCCGGTAAGCGTTGTGATTATGGAAGGTTCTGTACTCCGAACCCTTGCCGTAATGGCGGTGTTTGCGAGGAAGGCGATGATGGCCCGCTCTGTATGTGTCACGGGTATAGTGGTACATTCTGTGAGACTGATATCGACGAATGTGAACGTCAACCGTGTGGAAATGGAGCGACATGTATCAACGAAGCCGGTAGTTTCCGGTGTATTTGTCCTCCTGAAATGACGGGAGCGAGTTGTGGTGATCCACTCAACACGAACGCGCTCACCATCGCTCTCAAGAAGGTCACATCGGAAGCGTTCTTTATCGCGGTCGGTGTAATCGGAGTTGTGCTGGTGGGTGTTGTTGTTTGGGGTGTAACATGCGTGTGTCGCAAGAAGCGTCGTTCTAGTCGCCACGAGAAGATCAACAACGAGGCGAACAAGGGTATCGTGCTGAACCCGGTTTCAGAAACATCCGGCTACAAGCGTGGCTCCAAGATGAGTAATCTAGAGATACAGCGCGATCAGCGACCGGTTTCGTACACACCGAGCAGTAACAATGCGGCTGACCATCTGTACAACTGTAACGCGATGCTGCAGTACAACAATTTGGATACACTGCGCAGCTACGGATCTGCCGGCGATGAGCTCGAGAACGTACCACCAGAGTATCGTAAAGGAACTGTTCCCTGCAACCAGCAAATGGTGAATCTAAACAGTGGCGGAGCAAATGCCAACTCTTCCGATACCGAGTCACTACACAAACAGAAGTGGAACGAACAGATCCAGCTGCAAACGTTCACAGACAAGATCAACAACGATCTAAAGCGACTCGCCCAAGGTGGTTCACCTGATCCGCTCCTGCAGCAACAGCACCAACAACAACAACAGCATCAACCTCAACTCCAGCAACCTCATCCCGGTGCTCATCTTCGTGTGTCACCGATGCAGCTTAAACCGGCCCAGATGGGCATACTGCCCGGACGACTACTCAACACGCAACACTCGCCCACGATGCTAATGCCACCGCACAGCTTCGAGGATGCACCGTCACATCACGGCAGTACGGCCGCCTACCATTGGGACTGTTCCGATTGGGTCGGTCGGGGCCATCATCCGCTGCCGAACATCACCGAAGTACCGGGCAGCGAAGTACCGGACTCGTCCAGCTTCCACAGCAACGAAAGCAATGAGTCGCATCCGAAAACAAGTCTTCTTCCACCGAGTAAGTATCTTCGAAGGGGGTGAACTCAGCTCCGATAGTTTATACGGATAACTGACCATTGTGTCTTTCCTATCACACAGTTCTAGGACCGGTGGACTCGACGCGTGACATCGAAACGCTGAACGAGGATAACGAGTCGGAGTACGTGGACGATTCGGAGTGTGATCAGAGTGAGCAGCCGCTCTCGTTGGGCTTCGAGCAGAACTCCTCCATATCCTGCCTGAACCCGCTCGACAGTGGCAGTGAAGATTATAGATTTAACACAGGTAAGGTTACGCGTGGTTTGTCTCGCTATACTTACTAACAAATAATATGTAATGTTTTTGTTCCATCCATTAACAATGCTGCAGTGCCTTTAAAAGTTAATACACGTAAGTTTCCCTATTGTGCTAACCTTAAACTATTGATCATTAAAGGCCTTAAGGAATTATGAACATTTCAATCGTTAAAAACTACAATTAAATTTTATCCTTTTCGTGCCCTTGACCAGAGAGAGTTCCAGCTTTGGACATTTTTATTTGATAATTGTTGGTACCTGTAACTACTGCCTGGCATTTCTTACTCTATATAATTCGTCTCGTAAGGAACACAAGGAACTCTCAAGTCCTGATAAGAATATCACCACAGAAGATTCAAATTATTTAGAAACTTGAACTTGAAAACATATTTGACATTAAGGCTTATCTCCTGAGCAGAGAATATAAAGTATAAAGACACCTAACAGTTCTTGCTTTACCTTGTTTTGCTAGTTATTGTGTAGTCAAACAGGCCTCGCCTTTTCTGAGACTATTATATTTATACAAAACCATAATCACAACTTTTTTTTGGTTCTCTTTGTTGCCCTCTCCCTGCACAGCTGATAGTTATCTGCGTCATCCGAACAGTTACTTGCCCAAGTATAACATACAGAGCGAAACGGAGGGCGAAAATGTGCCACTGACGGGCCGGAAGCCGCTGAACGGGCTCGAGGTAGGCCGGCATCAGCTGGTCGAGTCGGACGACGATGATGTCGAGTCGTACGGATTCCCCCAAACGCGCCGGAACCGTCGCGAACCCAGTGATATCGATTTAGTTTTAAAAACTGGTAAGTAATCGATCTCTCTGTGCAAGAACTTGCTTTTATAGTTTATTTCCTCGGGTTTCCTCCCATCTATAGACGAAGGTAGCTCTCTGCTTAGCCATTCCCGCACACACAACAGTTCGAACCACTCGAACAGTGATCTCTCCACGCAGCTGTGTGAGATCGACGACTCCGAGTATGAGGAGGGCCATCATCAGCAGCAACCGATGCACCATCACCATCACCATCATCATCATCATCATCAACAGCAGCAGCAGCTTCAGTCCACGGCCCAACCAGCTGCCAATGTGTCCGGTTCGTCGGGTGGTAGCGTTGGTTCGACCGGTGCCACCGCCAAACCGAAACAGCAAAAGGTCAAGTGGAGTAACGTCGTACAGCAGACGGAAGTTTGACAGCGGCAGCTAACTGGCAACAGCAGCAACACACACAGCCAACGGATGGCGCTAACAGATAAGACTTATTTTACTATTTCTACTAGTAATGTCCTTTGCACACGGTGTAGTGATGGTAGATTGCTACACCACGGTGTTGCAGTAACGGTGCGATCCTTGTTTCTACTTCTGAGGCAACTACAGCTACTACTTCGACTGCTCCAGAAGTCACCAGCATTCCAGCGCCACTGGTACTTCGTGGTGGCGATAATTTATTTAATTTAGCCATCTTCTGTGGTGCTGATTTTTTTTTTATAAACTCGCAATGATGATGTGTCATATATTGTTTACTGCCCGTTGGTCCTTACACAATTCGACACAGAATTCGAGGGCTTCTAGATTTCTGTTTTAACTTTAATTAAGAATGGCAACTAACCGATCATCTTCCATCACAACGAGCGCATCTTGGTAGTCGAGATGATGCACAAACACACTCCAATAAGCGAACGGAAGGGATCGATTTCATCCAATGAACACAATTAAGGACTGAGCGATATCCTCCATTTGAGTTTCGTACACGAGCCACCGTCAGCAACTATCATCACCCGGGAAGGGTTTTATGTTTGTTGAGGACTTAGGACAAATCTATAATTATTTAGACTAATGTGTTGAGTCGGGTTCCCGTGTTGTGAATCATGAATCCAAATCCAAACAAGCATCACGCAACACACAATGTCCATAAGCATCCATAGGCGGAGAAGTTCCAAACGACCTCCATAAAAAAAATCGCTCCAAAATCCACAAATACCTAGACACCTTCCATTAAGAGATTCGATAGAGATTACCAGTTCAGTATTTGCATTGCGCATTTTCTGTCTGCCGTGTATGCTCTCAATTAAACGCTAGCTTCTTCATCCCATCAACATCAACCAAACGCGCCTTTGGGATGTTTGTGAAGGGCTTAGGCTAGTACGGGTTGCCATTAATGGATTTCCTTGCTAAGTGGGTAGTTTATCAAGGTGGTTGACGCGTCTACACACAGCAACTAACCTCGTACATTTTGTCCTACCGCGCGACACTAATTATGTTTCATTATCCCGTCAAGCAAATAGGCGTTCTTAAGTTGATGTTTATTTAACACTAACATGTTTAACTAAATGTTCCGTCAATTCCATTTGTTGTAACTAAATATTCCACAGCGAGGTAAACTCCACCGCAATAGACTCGGTTTGTTCCATTAGGGTAAAAACAAAAGTGCATTTTAAGTGAGAAGGAAGCGCTCCAATGCTTGCCTATATTTTATTGTCTTACACTCATTTCTCGGGAGCTCGTCGCATGATTTCACCGCATTTGTGTGAGTTCCTTCAGAGGGCGACATTTTTTAGTTTAAGGTAGAGAAAAACAACACGCCCACCCGTAAAATGTTTCATCTTCTTCGTCAAACTATCGAAGTTTTACGCACGCCCAAACGATGAAAAGATGTTAAAAACACTTGAATAGCAGCTCGAGTAAAGTGAGAAAAAACGTAGAGGTGAAAAAACAATGTGAAGAATAAACAAGTAACACTTAGAAATCCTTAGCAATCCTTAGTAGAATATTGAAAAAGTAAGTAAGAGAAGAACAGAAAAATCAACAAACAAAACCACTAACTAAAGAATCGAAGCGACGAAAAACTGTATCATATAGAAAAAAAAAACGAGCAAACGAAAAAAGAAGCAAAAGGGAAACAAAACAACCGGTAGCGGTAGGGTAAATGAAATTGCGAATCTTGTGTTATTTTGACTAACTTTTAATTTTTACGTTTGGGAACAAAATCGAATGCATCAAAAGCGAAAGTAGTGAGTAATGGTAAGTTTAAAACAATTCCCTTTCCTCTCCCCCCACAAAACCACGCCCTCCCTTCATCCTCCCTCTCTTTGTAGGTTGAAAAACAAAAACAAAACACAACGGACAACTATATCAAAAGTATTAGGAAGAAAATAACAAAATGAAAACAAAAACTAGAACAAGAAAGTAAGGCGAAACAAAATCATGAAATGAAAATGAAAGCTCGTACTCCCACAAAAAAAGAAAACAAAATAGAAGAAAAAGAAAATAGAAGCAGTGAAGGAAAAGAACATGTAACTAGACTATCACATTTTATCGGAAAGAAGAAAAGGAGAAGAACGAACAAGATGAGTTTACTACTTTCTTTCGCTAGGAAGGAACGAACCAGATTATCATGTATTGAAAACAGTACGGAACACATACACACATCCACGCACGCACGCGCATTTCGAAGTCCTTTGTTCATCTCTTTTTTTTTCCTTTTAATCGGATCACAATCACAAAACCTTATCATGTGGGCAAAGAAACAAATTAAGTATTCAACACACATCTCCTGGAGTATCGGGAAAAAACGAAACCGAAAGCCACAAAATATGTAAAATAATGATAAAAAATATTGCGTGCGTGTATGTGTGTATGTGAGTGAGTGTGGGAAAATTGGGAGGAAATTATACGAGAATTTTCATTTCATGTGCTAGAACGGTCGGTGCGAGAGAGCGATGGAAAGTAGGAAGAAAAGGAAACAGAAACAACCGAAAAAGCGTATTTATATTATTAATGGTGCCGGTTCCTCCCTTGTACTGATCAGAACCTAACGGGGGCACCAGAATGTGTGGAGCGAACTTGTGGAAGTAAATAAATTTCTGAGATAACTATTTTTAAAAGTCGCTGTTCGCTTATTGCTGTTGAAGAATCATAAAAAAAGTGGCCGAAATCCTTCTTTCAGGTATGTAAATGCAATAAGTATATTTAAAGCATTGTATAATTTTTTTCATTCAATTATTGTCCTGGAATTTATTTTATTTTTCATACAAAATTCTCATATAACTTCTCATTTATAAGGCGTCATTTTAATTAAAACAGCATTGAATTATATTAGAGAAATAAGAGAATCGATTCACCCTCTCGCACACGCCCGGATTGGATGCTGGGCTGGAGAGAATTCCTTCTATATTGGTCCGATTTGGGATTTCAGGTAACAGGAGAGCATGCAAACGAGCAGGTAACATCCAGATCATCCGGCCGCCTTGTTAGTATGCGTTCTTATCAAGGAGGGGAAATTGATCGGCTGGTAGTAGTGAGAGAGAATCGATTCCCCTTCTTTCGCTCGCACGGATTGGATGCTGGGCTGGAGAGAATTCCTTCTAAATTGGTCCGATTTGGGATTTCAGGTAACAGGAGAGCATGCAAACGAGCAGGTAACATCCAGATCATCCGGCCGCCTTGTTAGTATGCGTTCTTATCGAAGAGGGGAAAGTGATCGACTCGTATGAAGAAGCGAGAGAGAATCGATTCTCCTTCTTTCGCTCGCCCGGATTGGATGCTGGGCTGAAGAGAATTCCTTGTAAATTGGTCCGATTTGGGATTTCAGGTAACAGGAGAGCATGCAAACGAGCAGGTAACATCCAGATCATCCGGCCGCCTTGTTAGTATGCGTTCTTATCGAAAAGGGGAAAATGATCGGCTTGTAAGAAGGAGAGAGAATGAATCGATTCTCCTTCTTTCGCTCGCCCGGATTGGATGCTGGGCTGGAGAGAATTCCTTCTAAATTGGTCCGATTTGGGATTTCAGGTAACAGGAGAGCATGCAAACGAGCAGGTAACATCCAGATCATCCGGCCGCCTTGTTAGTATGCGTTCTTATCGAAGAGGGGAAAGTGATCGACTCGTATGAAGAAGCGAGAGAGAATCGATTCTCCTTCTTTCGCTCGCCCGGATTGGATGCTGGGCTGGAGAGAATTCCTTCTAAATTGGTCCGATTTGGGATTTCAGGTAACAGGAGAGCATGCAAACGAGCAGGTAACATCCAGATCATCCGGCCGCCTTGTTAGTATGCGTTCTTATCGAAGAGGGGAAACTGATCGACTCGTATGAAGAAGCGAGAGAGAATCGATTCTCCTTCTTTCGCTCGCCCGGATTGGATGCTGGGCTGGAGAGAATTCCTTCTAAATTGGTCCGATTTGGGATTTCAGGTAACAGGAGAGCATGCAAACGAGCAGGTAACATCCAGATCATCCGGCCGCCTTGTTAGTATGCGTTCTTATC
>KZ062068.1:153565-212549 GCA_002091835.1 Anopheles maculatus | reverse complement strand
GTGATTTGGGATTTCAGGTAACAGGAGAGCATGCAAACGAGCAGGTAACATCCAGATCATCCGGTCGCCTTGTTAGTATGCGTTCTTATCGAAGAGGGGAAAGTGATCGACTCGTATGAAGAAGCGAGAGAGAATCGATTCTCCTTCTTTCGCTCGCCCGGATTGGATGCTGGGCTGGAGAGAATTCCTTCTAAATTGGTCCGATTTGGGATTTCAGGTAACAGGAGAGCATGCAAACGAACAGGTAACATCCAGATCATCCGGCCGCCTTGTTAGTATGCGTTCTTATCGAAGAGGGGAAAGTGATCGACTCGTATGAAGAAGCGAGAGAGAATCGATTCTCCTTCTTTCGCTCGCCCGGATTGGATGCTGGGCTGGAGAGAATTCCTTCTAAATTGGTCCGATTTGGGATTTCAGGTAACAGGAGAGCATGCAAACGAACAGGTAACATCCAGATCATCCGGCCGCCTTGTTAGTATGCGTTCTTATCGAAGAGGGGAAAGTGATCGACTAGTAGAAGCGAGAGAGAATCGATTCTCCTTCTTTCGCTCGCCCGGATTGGATGCTGGGCTGGAGAGAATTCCTTCTAAATTGGTCCGATTTGGGATTTCAGGTAACAGGAGAGCATGCAAAAGAGCAGGTAACATCCAGATCATCCGGCCGCCTTGTTAATATGCGTTCTTATCGAAGAGGGGAAAGTGATCGACTCGTATGAAGAAGCGAGAGAGAATCGATTCTCCTTCTTTCGCTCGCCCGGATTGGATGCTGGGCTGGAGAGAATTCCTTCTAAATTGGTGTGATTTGGGATTTCAGGTAACAGGAGAGCATGCAAACGAGCAGGTAACATCCAGATCATCCGGCCGCCTTGTTAGTATGCGTTCTTTTCGAAGAGGGGAAAGTGATCGACTCGTATGAAGAAGCGAGAGAGAATCGATTGTCTTTCTTAATCACACCAAGATGAAATTCTTGATGTTTAGATTCTTTGATGCAGGGTTTTTCAATTATAATTAGCTAACCGATTGCTGTGGAGACGTTGTGTGTTTTGATAAACATTTTGTTAGACGTCGCAATCCCTCAATCCATCATTAATTATGAATTCGATGGATTGTTACCAACAAAACGGAATTATGGATTTGACTTACAAGAACCAAAACTATCCACGGAACGCGTATTTATACTTATTTTCATCCGTTCCTTGCTTCAATACGTCAGATTGGTGTTGGAACTAACAGCTTGAGGGTTTACGACATCCAACAAATAGTTTTTCAAAGTAATTAGCTTCTTCACAACAACCGATTGGTCAGTGAAATCCTGTATGAATGGTTCTTTAAGTCTTTTTTGTAATACATTTTGTAATTTTTTATCTTTCGACTCTCGTCTCGAGGAGACATATTCATCCTTGCAGATTATAGACTCACAGGTTATACCACATAAAACATCATCTTCCTACGAGGTACACATTTTCACTCATCTTCAATCAAACTTTAATAGAGTTTTCCTAGAATAGAATTACCTCTATTCATATTCTCCTCTCACAAATAATGTAATCATGGTCTTTCATCCCTTGTTTTGAGCACTTTACTAGCCTTTTTTCATTACGATAAATCACTATTTCCAATGCAGACATTAAGCCCCCGGTACATACACTAATAAAACAATCGTACAACCCATATGATGACAGCTATAACGAAACGGTGGCCCAGTCAAACATTTTCCCACGATAAAAGTGATTAACAGCAAACCCATACACCGAACAACGACCCAAACCAAACTGATAGACTTGGACGTTGGGCAGGCCGGTTGGGCCGGAGGTATATTATTGCTGTGGCTAACCGATGCCGAGTGGGGCCTGGGAGTGTGTATTAAATTATTCAACTGACCCAACACCGCCCCATTACTGTGCCGTCATAATTCGAATGGCGGGAAACACATACCCCACGTACCGTATTTAGATGAGAGATAAACATTTGTTATTGGTTTATGTTGTGTAGTTGGTTGGTGTGCATTGCTTTCGAGCAGGTTCAGCGCAAACGTATTGGCTTATTCAGCCGTGCTGAGGTCGAGTGCGTTTATGAAGTTGAGCGGATTTGCTGACAGGATTATCTTGTCAATTGTGTTTTTCCCATTTTTTTCCCCTAACTGATTGGTAATTCTATGACTGTGGGCTATAAGTAGAAAAATTAAGAAAAGGCCGCCACAGGAAGTAATATTAGGAATGCCCTATTAAGTTGTTATTTTGTTTAAAAACAAGCAACATCTGTCGTTTAAATTTCCTCTACTTTCACGAGCCTTTATTTGCTAAGTGTTTTAATCTTATTTAAGTGTTTAAGAACTGGTCCATCAAATGTTCAAACAGCAGCAAACCTAACTAGCACTAAACAGGTCAATGATTGGGAGCGTAATTTAGGTATAATAATTTTTAACTCCAAGTAGATGCTAATTCTTCTTGACGTAATGATCAGGTACGTCGCTAAACGTCCGGTTGGAGATTAACGAGGCAAAAGCCAAAAGGATGGTGGCACCACAGATAGGTCACACCTTTGAAGACATCCAAAACATCACGTATCTGCGATCGAGACTTAGCTAAAAATACCTCAAAATACCTGGGGCGATGTACGAAGCAGGGACTCTACCTAACCTTTAAAGTACCAGTACTCACATATGCCTCTGAAACATGGATTCTGTCCAAAAACTGACCCTCTAAACCGAGTTCGGAAGAAAGATACTTTTATGAGGATGGTACGAGTTATACGAACTGTATGGTGGCCTCACAATCGTGCAGCTAATTAAACTCGCCTGGCTCCGGAAGGCTGATCATGCCATGGCAATGTACGAAGCTGGGACTCTACTTAACCTTTAAAGTACCAGTACTCACTATGCCTTTGGAAACATGTATTCTGACCAAAACTGACCCTCTAAACCGAGTTCGGAAGAAAGATACTTTTATGAGGATGGTACGAGTTATACGAACTGTATGGTGGCCTCACAATCGTGCAGCTAATTAAACTCGCCTGGCTCCGGAAGGCTGATCATGCCATGAAGATGGCACCGGAAGACGCTAGCCGTCCACATGGACAGAGGCTCAACCTGATGACGTTGATGTGTCCGCAAGAACGGCTGGGATATTGGAATGACAGACGACGGCACTAGACCGTGAGCGGTAGCGAAGATTTCTACAGCAGGCCAAGACCACGAAGCGGTTGTAGCGCCTGATAAATAAATAAATTGTAAGGTAAATTGGTAAACTTCTATCCTAAAACATCCTTCAAACTCCATTCTAATTCCTCATATCCGAGGCAATAGCAGCACCGGTCTGCGAAAGGTAGGACCTGGTATCTAATTCCGTCTGGACCCTCTCCCTGTGCATAGGACTGACTATCTAGTCTAGGGTAACTTAAGCTAAGGAAGCCAGTAATGGTAGATCATGACTCATTTAAGGTTTTAGAGCCGTAGGAAAAGAAGCATTGTTTTAGTATATTAAGGATGATAATTAGTACTCCATAACTCTTCTACTTATTACCGACCTTCTTTTGAAGGAAAACTTAAAGGAAGTTGATATTGTTGAGATATGTCAAAATTTATTCGAATCTATATTTGTAAACTATATTTGTATTAAACCGTTCAAATCTTCTTCTTAATTTTTTTCACCATTTCTTATCCAAAATTACACGACTTTAAGTGTGTTTAAAAATAAATTAAATATCATAATGATAGATTATTTGCAGAAGATCTGCAAGAAAGTCTTATAACCTCATCCAAAGCTTCCTTGAAATAGACAAATCTTTTGATATGAAAATCAATTATTTCTTATTTCCATCAGATTATTCCTCTTGTTTCCTAGCTGATACGATAATACGCTGCAATTTACTTTTCAGCTCATCAGATAGCACGTTTTGTTTGCAAACTAATTGAAAATTCCTTCACACACACACACGAACCCTTCACACGAGCTAAACGATATCGGTATCAGTATAACATGCATAAATCCTTCTTTTTGCACGTCGCACGTATCCGTACCGTCCGTCCGGGGATGCACAATCACTTCTCTGCCTCGTAGTTGTTCTGTCTAGCGTCCGGGTGCTAGAAGATTAAAAGCTAAGCGCATAATAGCATAGCACCCCATACGGGAGAGCACTCGCACGGTGCTCGAGTTTGCACCCGGCAACGATAAAGCCGATCCGATGTTTCTCCAGATTACCGATTACCTAACCGGTCAGATCAGGTTCGGCGTGCGAGTGCCGTAATCTTCACGGGTGTGCAGTAGGGTTAAAAAATAAATAACAAGCAGACAGGCATAGCTGCCACAACACTTCACCGACACCTATTGCTGTGCACGGAATTTGGGGGAATTTCCCATCTTGACACGCCGGTTTTTCGTGCATTGGCCTTGCCGAACTCGAGCGGCGCGTGTTAATATATGGGGCCCTGTAAAACATCGGGCCAGGTCAACACTAAATCCATCACCAGGATTCTAACCTCAAAACACAAAAAAAAGCGGAACGAGCTTTACGAAGCGTAGTAGTACGTGGCCCTGCAGTCAGGTATCGCAACACCAAAACTCCCGGTTTTGCGAAGATTTGGCCATTTTACGAGCACGTTGTAATGCCGGGTACGTTAAGCCAGCCTCTTCATGGACAAGGTGAGCTTTCGTTCTTTACGGGTGCTTGGTACACGGGACACGAGAATCTGATTGTTCAACCCCGTTTGAGGCATCATACCCGGAGCAAGCCGGTGCGGATATTAAATCGTATTTCATACACCACTCAGGCACCACTTCCAAGGAAAAGGATAAAGGCGATACGAACGATATAGATTCGGATATCTTGCTCTTATCTTTGTGCGGGTTTTCTGGGTCAGTACGGTATCCGAGCGACAGACATACACCGTTGGTTGTTGCTTTTTTCAGCAAGCGTAAGATTAGGTTTAGTAAGAGTAGCATTTCGAGGAGTATGATCTGTATACAATGAGTAGCATCTATTTAGTGGAAGGATCCAAATGTTATGGTAATAAACAAACAAATATAGGAGAAGGAAATTGTTGAAGATTCCTAAACCTAGTAAATGTAGTATGATACAAATACGCAAAACATTACATTTATTAGTTCCTACACGCAAATTTAGTAATTTAGCTGGGCTTTAGAAATCCGATTTAACATTAGGTCTCTTCCTTTTAGTAATGTCAGTAATATTGTTTTAAAATATTTTCGTTAACTAGATCAAAATTCTAAAATGGTTCAATTTAAAGCTGTTAGATCAGGAGAGTTCTGTGATTTTTTATTCATCACTCATTGGAGTCCTTAGAATGTGACTTAGGTGTATAGAGAAAATAAGTATATGGAACTTATTGTAATAGTTGGATAGTTTCACCAAGAGTTATCTTGGTTATGATGTCTTTCCTGTTCCAGAGTTTCATTGTTGCCCGTATACATTTATGAAGCAGTTCACTTTACCTTTGGGCAGAACTCCTTGATACTTTTTCTGTAAAGTTGTTCTTATCAGGCTCTATAATCTTGAAAGATCGTAACCTGCAATACCTGACTTTCCTTAACTATGTATACCCTTCAAAAACGCTCAAGAGATTTTGACCTATTTCTACAATCTTAATCCAATGTCCCAATGCCAACCTAAAACTTCAAAAAAAAAAACTACGAGTAGTGTTTAGGCTTAAGATGGCTAGCTAATTCTCAAATCATTATTATACGTTTAAGCTTTAAGTTATTTACAATGTACATCATGCGTGTTGATTCTGGTTGAAGTCTTATTTAGTTTGGCAAGCTTTAAATTTAAATTTGTAACAAAATACTTGCGCTACAACAACGTGTTTCTGATCCAGCTGGGCTACTTGCGAAACCTCTATACATAAAAAACTGGAAATTTCAGCATAATATCTTTCTATATTTCAAGAATTACATGAGAGTTAAGTGTTCTAGCTTTTTAAAATGTTTTTTCTTAACTTTAAGTAAAGAAAACATACAATAACTTTTTAGTTAAGTTTAACGAAAATATTAACTTTGATTTATTTCGTCCGCCTCGCATGAAAAGCAATACTAAAAAAGAGAATTACGTAGGAAAGATATTCAGGACTACAAATTGCCTACCTTCAGGCGCTAACAGAATGTCATCGAATTTCAGATGCTCACAGTAATATTATTTAAATGACTAAACTGCTTTCTAACTTATAGATTTCATTAAAAAGAAATTTATAAGAACCTTACCTAACGTAGTTTAATTACCATTTTCAACCCATTTTACAATACTTTATTACAAGGAAGTTCTTTTCCATCAATCTCACATGGAAACACCCTTTACCTTGTTACTACTGCCCGTCCATACCATAACGACGTTCACCTTACTTAATTGTGGAACAGCTTTACTAACAGCTCTGTAAAGCATTCTTGCAACATGTTCCACCCCGGATGGAAACACCCGGAAACCAGATATCGAAGTTTTATTACCCTGCATATCCAGTGCTGTCCTGAATTCCTGGCTGCTGTAATACATCCTATCAACCCTGCCCACTCGCTGCACTTCCTGCTAGAGTGCTGAAAAACATATTAACAACCCGTTGTTTACTGATAATAATACAGTCCCCGACACAGTTCCCTCTTTACGACCAATAAATACACATGCTACATGATGGAGGTTGAAACTAAAAAAAAAGAAGAAGAAAAACATCAGACCCAAACCAAGGCACGATGGAGGATGGATCCCTTTTGAATCATAAACTCCCGTACGAGAGTTTATGATGAAGTTTACGATCGAAGATATCAATATCGGTGTTCCCGCATCCTGGATGTTTCCCCCGTCATTTCCCACGAAGCGACCTAAGCCTATTTTAAGGTACCAATCTCATTACTTGCAAACGATTTTAAAATGAACTCGGTATCAGGAGCGCTTTGGCACACCGATTGATTAGTGTGAGGATCTGGCTGTCCAGTGCCACCTTCAAAAGAAATCTAATTTCCATCGTTATCCGTACCGGTTCCGGGGATTATTCGTTTCGGGGAAGATAACCGGCATGCTGCAGTCTGATTGAGTTTCCCGAGAACGATCTGGAATGCATCCGACGACATGCTGGACTACATCTTTTTCTACCCTATTTGGCACGGTACATATAGTTGTGCCATCAATTCTAAACTTTACATAAAAGCGACACCTTATCATCCTTCTATGTCCTACTGCCAATGATGGTGGTGATGATGAGTGGTGGTTGAGTCTGCTACTCATAATGGGTTATAAAAAGGCAAGTACAATATTTTGCCTCGATAACACTCTCACCGCCTAAAGGTAGGCTTTCCGCATGCAGTTGGTACTGTGCAAGCGTCGGTAAAAAAGCATCGGTGTTTCTTTACCATTTTAATCCTACGTAAGCACATGACCCTCAGGACGGGGTCATTTGTGCTGGGAGGAAATTAAACCATCAAAATTGTAAATTTCATCCCAACTCGGGGTTACCTTCTCGGAAGGTTCCCGGTTCTGTAGTTTTCCGAAGTTTTTTTTTTATTTGTTCTTCAGTGGAAGGATAGTTTGAAAGGATCCTTGGACCGTTGGTTTACTCAACCTTGCACGTGTCACTATCCCGTTGGTTGGGGACGAGTGTGAGTATCGTACAAAAAGATACACTACGAGTAGCAATGGAAGAGAATGGATTCAAAAATGGGTCACACGTTTTTAACCTAATTATTGATTTTAAGAAGAAAAAATTGTGACATGAACGCTAGGTCCTGCCGATGAACGTTGTAGTAAATAAATATCTATTAACGCTTTAATTTTCAAATTTAATGGTATGGAGAAATTATGCATTTTATAATTTAATATCCTCATGAACTGTTCGTCCATCTATTATTGAGTAAAACTCTTTCTTTCTATTGTATATCAAACTCTACATTAATGTACGTGAGTAGCGCACGAGTATCAATAGCGTAAATAGCACTCAGGAAATATATAACTAAAATTATATTAAGGAATAAATTACTTTATTTTTTTACTTCTAAATCAATTTAAATTTCCACATTCTTCTTCTTTTCTGGCACTACAACCTCTGTAGGTCTTGGCCTGCTAGCAATTGCTAGCTTTCTGTGACTTAGTTATACCCGTAGCTGGATAGTCAGTCCTGCGTACAGGGAGGCGGTCCGCCGGGATTCGAACCCCGGTCCTGCCGTGTGAAGACCACATTTCTAATTAAAGAATTTCCACATTTCTACAAGCATTTTTCAGCACTGTATTTTCGTAACTTGTGCAAAGAATTTCCTAAAGTATGCTTTTTGCATTACAAAAGAATTTATTTTAGAAATGATCAGTTTCCTTTTTGATGTTCATCAACTCTTCAAAGTGTTTAATTAAAAATTTAAAAGTAATTTTTACAGTTACGATGCTGTAGAGCTGCTAAACGTATGTCCATGTATAAGCTATTTATGCTCTAAGGGTGCACTGGCAACAATTGCTAATAATACCTAACGACTTATGATCCAAGCTTGAGATAGAAATGGATAGTTGCTAATAAACTACAGACTAACATGTTACCTTTCCTAGTATCGCCCAACTTTAGGTATCATAGCTTCAAATTTAATATAAAGATAGTTCCGTTTGACTTTTCTATTCTTTTGAAACCCTAACTCTAATATCTGAAAACCTATCTAATAGAAATAATTTTATTCAGTTATACTTTTGTAAACTACTCAAAGAACTACAGTTTACAAAGCATTTGTTCCAAATCTCTTATCAGTTAACAGATAAAAGATTTTATTGATAGGTCGGGCAATCAAAAACTGGATCTAGAGAATCTACTCAGGCATATAATCATTTCCCATATAGATAACTTTCAGTCTCTATAACTGTTAGAAGTTGTCCCGCAGCTGTCATCCCAAGGCAACACTCGTAGTAACGAGTACATTAAAACAAAAGACAAAATGCTCCGAATTTTCATGCGACAACCCTACTAGTCATCTATTTATTGGTCCACCTGTCAGTGATCAATGCATAATTGTGGACTACAAACTGCCAAAATTTGAGAACATGATGAGTTTTTTATTTGTAGCTTTTACAACAAAAGTGAAAGAACTCCGCTCAATCCCAGCCTTGAAAAACGTCGTACCTTAGCATACTTTCTCTCGAAACAATCGGACAAATATCTATAAAACTCTTTCTCACTCACACTTTGACATGTGACACCGATCGCCATAAGGTGCAATAGAGAGTGTGTGTGTGTGAGTGAGTAAAATCCACAAAGAGTTAGTTATAAAAATAAAATAAAGACTGAATTATGAGCGTAGAGTAGTGTGAACTCTTGTTACTGACTTGATTTCATACTTTCACTTCCAGGAATCCAGTAAAACCTTCTTTGAACATAATCAAGGTAAATTTGTTTGACAAGCAAGAACATAAGAACAATACAACAACAGGCCAAGCAAAACATTTTTCTACATATTCTAATTAAAAGTAGGTGTCAATTAGAAATAGGTGTCAAAATACTTAGAAAAAATATGTTTTGAAGTAGAGCAAGAGCAAAGGGAAAATTAGTGCCTTTCATAAAAAATCGTTTTCAGTTAATAGCAATTAAACAATCACCAGCACTTTAATAAATAAAACCATTTTAAATTCCTTCTCACTCGTGATGACGTTATACCTTTAAAGAATTTTTCACATTTTCCAATAAAATACAGATAAAAAACAAGTTATCATTCAAATCATGCAAAATGGTCGATCTATCCCGAACAATGACGTTCAAAGGCCAATGAAATCAATTATCGATGAACATGACCCTAACAAGGATGTGGGAAAGAGAGAGAGAGAGCAAACTAAATGCTCTCTCTATTCAACCGTTTCCATCCCATTCCCCTTCTTCCCAAAGTTTCCTTCCCACCTGGTAGTGGTTATGTATAAATTTGGTTTAATTAAATTCGATACAAATTAAAATTTCACACAACTAGCTCCCTTGTACCGTGGCCTTATGGAGCGTGGTCACCTACTTTTTTGAGCGCCATTTTTTCCTTCATCTCGGTAGTGTATCTACGCATCCTTTACTAAACAGGCAATGAATAAACGCACCGCGAAGGGTGACAAAACCCACCCACCAATCCCAATGTTTGATCACTTGCACACCCACTTCATTTACACACAATTTAGCCAAATGCACATTAGCATACAAATAGGACGCAATCAATGACTCCGGCACTAATTTAAATTGAATTTCCCCACCGTCCGACTCGCTTTTTGCTGGCCCTTGGCTTAAAGGGAAGTCTTTCCGCGTCCTAGCAGCCGTACATTAAGCATTGATCGGATGATATGATATCGGAAATTGAATACCAAAAACTATCGGCTACCGGTATCCCGGTTACGGCTTTAAAAAGGATCCCGATAGGGGAAAAACACAAACGCAAACGAAAATGCAAAACAAAACCCCCCCCAACCGGTGAAGCCCTTTAATCATGCGTCAATCCTGCCCAAAAGCGAAAACGACTCTAGAGCGAAATCGCCTTTCGCCCAGCGTTGTACACAAGCTCACTCGCAATCAGTGTGTGTGCCAGTGTTAATTATGGTTTTATCGGTGCGCCCCGTACGCGTGGGTATAGGTGTATAAATGTTTAATTGTCACTGATTTAATTTTGCCCGTGATTTTCATTGAAAGGAACCAAAGGCTATTTGAATATGATATCGTCAGGTGAAATTATCAATCTTCCTCATGCGCGGCTCGTGCTCGGTCGGTGAGGATCGAGTTGATAAATTGTGCAATCGACACCGGAATTGCATTGATGTGGTGATGGAATTGGTTTTTGGGGTTTGACAAAGTTTTGGTGCCAGCGAACACGGGGTTTTATGCAAATATTTAACATTAAAATTGTACACTGCAAATATACATCCGAGAGGTAATTTAATTAAAGATGTGTTTGTGTTACATTTTAAACGGTCTTTTGTAGAATTTTATTAAAAAGTATTTGCTTAATAAAAGATTAATGGCAATGAGTTATTTTTGCAATGAGTCTTCATACGGCAGGAACGGAGTTCAGGTCTCATCTGGGCCGTTCTCCCATGGTGAGGAGTAACTATCCAACTATGCGGTAACAATAAGTGAAAATCGGAGGCATGACCTAAGTCGTCGTTAGGCCAAGAAAGAAGAAGAAATTCCATAAAGCGAGCGAAATTCGTTTTTCTGGTTATCAGCAAGCAATTACCAAACCCCCAACGGTATGCAATGCTTATGGGGTGTAATTGACGCATTAAAATACTGTCGGTGTTTATCAAAATCTAAAATTTACCTAATTTCTAAAATTTGCTTTAATTCACGTTTTCATCTGTGGTATTGTTTCTGAATAGTTTTATTTATCATATGCGCATAGCTTCAGTATTAAACATTGGAATAACAGTCAGTTCTACTTAAAATAAATTCAAAAGCCCTGTAGAAATACATCCTTTTATCGCTAATATCAAAAACACAAACAAATTGTAAGCGCCTAACATTATGCAATGTTGTGCGTGGTACTGAAGTTAGATGCTGGCAACAGTTTATTTATTTATTTTACTTATTTAATATACAATATGACTGCCTTTGGCCGTCTCGTCAGGCACGGGTAACAATTTGTTATTTATTTATTTATGTACATATAACAAATTTCGTGTCCCCCACGCGACATCTTTTCTTTATTTCCTTTTCTCGCTCTACAACCTCAGTACTTCTTGGTCTTGGCCTGATATTCCTAGCTCTCTATGTGGTAAAAGACTCGAGAAGGCCCCCCCCTGACGAAAATGGTTGGTCCCTATAGGAAAAACGCCTAACAGTATGCAACTCGCAGCACATGTCGCAAAGACATCACTATGGGTGCGGATGATCTTCTGAGAGGACAAAAAAAGATGAATGAATTGAAGGAAAAAAAACCTAAATTTGGAATTTAAATAACTCTTCCCTCATCATAATCTCTTATTTTGATGGCGAAGGATCATCTTATTTCTTCAGTTTAGCAACGGAAGAACTATTCGGCCAATAAACTGCCCCTTTGATATAGAACATATTTGAAGGAAGCATTGTACCGGGTATATAATATAGATACGATTAGGAAATTGCCGAACATTATGCAGAGCAACTTACTAATTAAAAGGCATATTTAAGTTTATTTTTCATGTTCTATTTGGTCTCTGGGGCGCCCGCCCTTTAGACAACTTTCCCTTATAACTCGTATGGGCGTTCTGGGGCAATTACTCATCGTCGATCGATAGGCTGTGACACATGTTTGGACTTTGGCAATGTTGCCCGGTAACTTATATGGGCGTTCTGGGGCGACCGCTCCGTGTCTGGAAAGTATTTTAAGCAATAATAGATATTGTATTTATTTAATAAATTTTGACCGCATGAAAACACACTGTGCGACAAAATTGACAGATTACAGTGCTGCACACAAATAATTCTAGGGGGGGCCTTCTCGAGTCTTTTACCCTCTATGTATTACCCGCTGCTGAATAGTCAGTCCTGCGTACGGAGTCCCCGGATGGGATTTAATACCCGGTGCCTGCCGTGTAAAAAACCAGCACCGCTACTGCCGTTTGAAGTAAGTTGGACCCACAATATATTAAATCACACATAAAATACGCTCAAACAATTATATCATCCAAAACGCAACTATTTATTACATATACAGATACAGATATACTGTCGAAAGCGGTCAAAAGTGGTCTTGAAACCACTGTATACACAGTCTATTTGTTGGCTTATATCCATGTAGCTCAGACAATTCGATATAAAGTTAACTTATTTTTGTTTTAAGTCGAACGCGTCATCGTAATTCATGAATGCTGTGCAGAACTAATGTTGTGTCCTGATGCATGCCGTAGCTTGTCGTGCATAATAGTTTCCAATACTTTAGCTCTCGAACTTATGGAAGTTCGTTTTAAGCCGAGTTGCATATTTATACTCGGGTCGTCTCGTCTTTCAGATACTCGAAAGTGTTCCGGAATAGTATGATAACTGATATGAACATGATGTGACGAGGTGTGCTAGGTCTTTAATACAACAAGTGGAATTTTGACTGTTTCAGGATTGTAGTTCATCTTCAATTTATTCACAATTCAGCGCAGAGTACCACAGATTGCTTTGCCAAGTATGATCTAATTATTACTACTTTTCACAAACAGCTCATGTACATGAGGTATGTTACAGTATAGGAACATTAATTCCAATAAACACCATCTCAAATTAATGAAAGCATCAATTTAAGCTCGAGTTCGGAAGATTTTTATACCTCTATCTTTGCACCCTTTTAACCACTCTTTCAATTCTTCGAGTAACAAAGTAATTAACTTGATACATGTTGACTAGTTGACGCAAAAACCACCTAACAACTTCGGCCCAATTTCAACCGCTCCGCAGCTCCCTATTTTAATCACACGCACAGAAAGGTCGATAGGATCGATAAAAGTGAATTATAAATCTGTCGCTCATCGGCCGCGACAACAAAGTAACAAACTCGTTGAATAAAATTTGGCTTTCCTGTGGAACGTACGCATACGCCCCTCAGCCCTCCTTCCAGCATCCTCCTCACACCCTTACAAATACTTTAATGGATGTCATTTATGGCTCCCACTCGCATACTCACCCAACAACTGCACTTACCAACCCCGTTTCGGTACGGAAAGACATTATTGAAAGCTCGTAAATTAATACTTACGACAAATATGCAAATGGCATCACCCGCCCAGACACGGTACAGAAGCGAAAGAGATACAATACAAGGGCGAAAAAAAAACACACGGATTCGTTAAAGCTATGCAACACAATGTGTACGCCCGGCAATTGGTAATGGGACAGCGATAGCGCATTTTCCATTAACCGTTGACCAAACCCGCGTTGTCATCGGAACCGATGGATGCAGAAAGAAAACAGAGCAAACATAAAATGGCAACAACTACAATAGATGAGAAGACTGCAACACACACACACACATCCGTACACAAGGATGGCTTTCTCGGTACTGTATAATAACGAGAGGACAGCAAAAAGGGAACAAATTTGCTGTGGAAAATGAAATGAAAAGTATCCGCTTGCTATCGTTTGTGGTTGGGGTGTTCCATTTTTCTCTGTACTTCACGTTCACGTTTTATTCTGTTTTCTTACTCGGCAAGCTATATTATATTACGCTCGTTTATTAGTGTATCGATAAGGAGATTACAGTGCGTGCGTGTGTGCATTGACATTCGCAAAATTTACCATAATGATGCCCTCAGTAAATGGACCATGGCATTATGATGGGATCGTCTTATAGCGCAAGGGCCACCGCCGAGCGGGGGTGATTCGCTTAATGGAATGTAGGAAGATGGAGAGAATCATTTAATATGCTTTAATCACTTTAGCGTGGTTATGTAATTTTTTTTTAAATTTATTATACAGTTGCCTTATAGTTTGTAGCTGGTGCTTTGTTATGAAAAATCTATTATTGAGCCTCCAATTATTCTTTTATGTTATTTCAATTGTTTGAAACGCCTAAAAGTATGCAATTTATTGTTTGAAAACTACTTTTATTTTGCTAGTTATATTGCTTTATCCTTACTTCGTGTTATTTCAATTAGTAATTGAATAATAAATTACTGATTATTAAACACTACCAAAAAATGTATATCTGTTGTTCCATTTATCGCTTTAATGGAGGTATTCATTGTGGGCGTTAATCTGTCCCTAATGAGGTTATAATTTATCAAAGTGGAATAGTGATGCGACAATGTGATAATATGGAACATTAACGATCGCGTGCTTCATGCGATAGATAAATGAATCGTAAATATTAGGGCATCGGCTGTATGAGATTTTAGTTACTGTAGAATAAATGTAGATATAAAGTTCTCGACTGGATTGCCACATAATTTATAAAATAATTCGGAGAAAACACTTCTATACGGAATCCGTAACGGTCAATAATAAGCCTAATAAGGAATCTAAGTCATGTGTTGGAGCCACTGCATTGGACTGGTTGAAAGGAACATACAAGTTACCCTTAAGCCATCTTGCAAAAATCGAGCCGATAATGGTACCGTAGACCGGGCAGGACCGGGGTTCAAGTCTCATCTGGGCCGTTCCCCCATAGTGAGGATTGACTAACCAACTATGCGGTATCAATTAGTCTAGTAAGCCATAAATGGCAGGCATGACCTTAAAAGGTCGTTAGGCCAAGAAAGAAGAAGAAGAATGGTACCGTAGACTGATCGTTTTAACCATTGCGATCAACGATTTACGACGAGATTGAGTATTCGGCACAATCATTTGACGCACACTGTCGCTCCGTCGCTTAAAGACGGAATCACCGCTTATATGCCAGTACCGTGTCCTTGAAGTTACAGTACAACCTTTGCTGAAAGAATGTCATGAAACGGAAGTGATGGAACAACATCCTTGAAGGGTTTAAGTGCTCTCCAATAACATTGAAGAGATAAACAAATAATTGAAGATTGAAATTGTACTCAAAAATTTAATCTTGATCACTTACTTTCTATCAAATTCTGAACTTAAACTCACAACTTAATAAAAACATAGATATAGAGTTATGCACCGAACGTTGCCACGTCGAGAGTTACATCCGACACCTTGGTCCCGTGCTGTCTAACGTGCCTATGGAGCGTAAAACCTGATACTCAAGGAATGTCTCTCCTAGCAAGCCATCGTGAGTCAAGCAGCCAACAGGAAGAACTTTTGAAGGTCGATCCAATAGTCTGCTCGTGCCGGACAGCCAGTTCGAAACATTCCTAACAGATTTAATAAGTATTGCAATAAAAGTTTAGCAAGTAAGATTATTTTTTCAATAATTCACAACTATAAATAGATAACAAGATGCCTATTGTTAAAGAAAATCGAATGCTAAAAAGCGTCTTAGAAAGATAAACACAAATTCAAGCAAGCAACACTTTAATCGTCATTGGCAGTACACTAAAGCATTCAGAAGGATATTTAGAATTTAAACAAGATTCTAACTATTTTATCAAAAGGCAAGATATAATAAAAAAATTTAAATAACAATAACAATAACAAAATCTTTAGTCCAAAAAACTAGAATTGAGCAAGTAACAAACGTCTCCAAAAAAACTAGATGAAAAATGTCCATTCATTAGGATCAAGAGAGAAGTAACAAGAGTGAAGCATAAAAAAGATAAACGTTTGAAACGCATTCTCTATTTAGTGATAAAAAAATATTCTGTTAAAACCCAATTGAAAAGGTATGACAAACGGTGACTAAAAGGAGGAAGCTATTATTTCATTTCAACTTACTTTATTAATTCGCTACCAAATAAATTGTTATGGGAGATTTATTTTAACAACATAATCTGACTGCAAATTGCATACTTTTTGGCGCTTTTATTAAACCTTTTATCGATATGACTTATCCTAATATCCTATCCGTTTTTTATACTTCATTTCCTTAATCTTCATCACAGCTTCATTATTTACTTTCTATTTATCTTTACTTCTATCTTATGCTTAATATTCTTATGCTAGGTATGCTTTACCTATCTTTTATTTTCTATCTTATTCTTACCTATAGTTTTTAACATCCACCAATCGCGATCATCCTCCCTACCTATAATTGTTCTATAATGCATTATGGAATGGTGTTAGACATTTGCCTATGTGTAGGTGCCACATGTCGGTTGCTTGTCCATTTTTTAATGTCCATTTGTTTTCTTTCAGTTCCTAACATTAAAAACACATGAATATGAAACATGGACTCAGCTCTAAAAAAAGAAATAAATACAAAATCCTTTACAAACTCAGTCCTTTGTTATCCTATCAACAGCCGGAAGATGATGGAAATAATCACCATATCGGATGACAATTTTCCTAACAAACCCCACACGTGTGCCAACCAGACACTTAATTAGAAAAAACAGCCATTAAAAAATAGAAAAGCAACATACAAGAACTTTGAACTTTCCCGTAACGCGAAACATCTCTCACCGAGTGAAGCAACCACAAATGCAACGGTCGAACAGTGTTTTGTTGTCATAATCCTAATTGCTTGACGCATCGTCTCTCCCATGTCTCTGGGTAGTGTACTGCCATTTTGTAGCATTCACCCAAGGACAGCGATGTGTGGCACGAAAACGAAGTGTCCTGTACGAAAGCGAAAACAAAAAAACTAACAAACCACACCACAAAACGATGGATGTGTGGAATGTTTTCACAATTATAAACCACGCCGCGTCATTCGTTGACGGGTTTTTCTTCGTACCGAGCTTGTTTTTTTTGTGGTTTTTATGGGATGGAAATTAAGCATTCCGTGTATTGTTTTCCCATACGGAGATGGGTTGATGTGGCCGGGAAAATTGTTTCGCTAGTATCATTTCAAACCTATTAACTGTGCTGCTGCACGAAATTGCAAATAAAGGCATCATAAATATAGCAAAACAGACGATTCGCTCTCCATAAACTGTGGTCGTTGATGTGTGCTGGTTGTTGGAAGATGCGCTTGGAATCGTTTTTATTTCGCTACGTGAATAAGTTCTAAAGTGATAAACATCTAAACTTCACACATCAAAGTCAAAGGTTCATAAATAAAGGTGGAGAATGTAAACAGTGTTGTCAATGTCACTTGTCAAAATGACTTCAAATCATAGACTACTACTCCCGCCTATCAATGCGGGCATAGATACACTATTAACAATTGAAACAAATAGTAGTTGTTCCCTTCTCTTTCTTTCCCATTTTTCATTTGGCAGTTTATAGTTGTGACATACAAATGTAGCTACAAAACGGCGGTTTAGCTCATTGCTACCCATTTCAACCACCACGACTTCCATTGCTATTTTTATTATGCGTTTCTTCTCTCTGGTTTTTTTGTTCTTCGTGTCTCCTCACGCTAAAGGACACATGTGCAACGAAACTTAAAGATAAGTACCGTCACATAAAACGACTAAATGAAAGCCATGTGCAGTTGTTGAGAAATGCTCCGTTTTACTGTCTACGGTGGACGTGCCGGTGTACCAAACTGCTGCTACTGCTGCTGTTGAACTATGATGGCGGCGAGGACTAAGAATCACCCCACTCACACACACAGAAGACTGGAACTTGAACACCATTGCTAAATGTGTCGTTGTCTTTGCCGTCGCCCATAAATCATAAACCGACGACGACGACGACGACAAACGATGGATGACGACGTCGGCGTCGGTAAGACAACGTCAACCCATCTAAAATGGAGCGTACGGTGCGAGGTTTTGATGCTAGTTTTACATTTAAACCAACCCCCCCTCCCCCCACTTAACCACCCACTGGTGAAGGTAAGACTTTTCGAGGAACCACACACAGAGTATCTGCTGCTAGCTGTTGCTACGTACGGAACCGTAGCCGATGCTTAATTATTGGGGCATAAAATGAAACAGTGGAAAGGGGTTGAAAATTTTCAAAAATTTATGCTCCACCTGCCACCTGATACTACGGTACACCGGGCACCAATTTGGTGTCGTGTGCATTTTTAAGCAAATTGTTTGTAGTACTTGTACAACTTGAACTGCTACTTATGTTTTAAATCTGAAGCATCTTTTTTTCTGCGTTTTCCAAATCGGTGACATACTACAGTAAAGCTCATAATAAAGAGCCTGTTCTGGTGGTTCAATGAACCCGGCATACTTGTACAACTTGAACTGCTACTTATGTTTTAAATCTGAAGCATCTTTTTTTCTGCGTTTTCACGCAATCACGCACCATAAACTCATTACACGTACCAGCTCCGAAGGCCAGCAAGGAAAATTGTGGTCTCATCCCCAAAAGCAATCCTCTCTCACGCACACACACACACACTCAGTCTCATTCACCAAGAGACACATGCTCGGCCGCACAGTATGACGTCAAAGTGAGCAATTTCAGACGAATGTGCTCTATTTACCCAGTGAACCGAACCGGGTGCTGAGTTTTTCACTTTCCATTCATTCGGTACGGCCGGCAGAGGTGTAGCAGACTTTTACCACTCTACAACAAACAACTGCGCACGGCGGAAAGCAAAACAGAGAGGCTTAATTGATTAATATGCAAACAAATATGGAAACGCATTAAAGCATCTTGTTCTGCGGCGAGAAGCTTTTCCAGTGCGATTCACATTGAATGATGAGTGGCTTTTGTTTTTTTTTGCTTTACTGGCATGCTTTTGAAACTCACTGGAAGAAAGGATTGATATTTTTTAAAGTATTTTTCTCAAATTTTATTCCTATGCCCTATGCTTCAAGGAAAAAAGATGGGCTTATCGAGAGCATGTTATGGTATTATAGCTAAGAAATATTGAACGCAGCTTAAGTAATTATGCCGTTAAAGATGGATGTCATACAATAACCTTTAAAACATCTTCTCTGGTATCTACTTATAAACGTTTGAGGTTAAAAGCTTTTGGTAATGTTCCTTACTAAACTGCTAACACTAAGTAAAGTTAAATAAATACTACGTTAAATGCATGTTGCGCCTGCAAGTAGGCTGTGCGGATGCCACCATGAGTGGTTGATGTTTGGGGACTGAGATACTGGGATTACGGGAGAGCGCTCACAGAGACAGGTTACAGCAGTGATACGAGGGAGTGCGGTCTTAAAGGAAATGAGGAATAAAATTGTTCATATAAAAACGGAACAGCAAACGGAATATACCAGCAGATAAATAGTTTACAAAAAAAAATCGAACCAGCCCTTTAGTATTTCAGTTTTATGGCAGAACTAATATATGCAGAATTAAAAATCGTAAGCAACACAAACTGTCAATAAAAAACATAAACAAATGAAACCAAACCCTCTTAGCAGTACTACAAGACCAGCCAGTCTTCAAGTCATCTTTAAGACGCTTTAAAGATTGTTAAAAATAAATATTTTTGAATCATAAAAAGACATTATGGAACTTTTTTTACTTGATACACCCATTTTAATGTTTGAAACTTTTTACTATAAGACAAGTTTCTTGAGAAATGCCAACACGAAGAGAATTTTGGATTTAAACCCCGTTTATTATTGTTTGGTAATTCGGATTTATCTCCATTTTTGCAGGGATACATGCATTCCACAACGAATCCAGAAGTACAAGTGAGATTCAAGTGAGCAGAGGCCAGAGAGTTTATAAAATTATAAGCCCATATTGCTATTCTTCCTGGAAATCTTCTAAAATGTAGAAGTTACTGAGGTCCTCAGCTATAGTAGATTGAGTTAGTGACATTTAAAAGGATAGAAAAAGGTAATGAATCCTTTGTATCTTTTGTAGAAGTCCAGTAGAAAGGATCTTGTAGCCTTTTTACTCAGAAATTAAATCCTAATGTCGTTCTTTAAACTAACAATAACATAACATTCGCTTTTGAGCCATATTGTTAAGCACTCACACTAATTATTCTTTCTTACATTAGTATGCAATTGCTTCCCCTTAATGTAAGCCCTTTAAAAAAATATATGTACTCTTCCACTAAATAATTGTCACCTTAATTTTGCGCGCCAAAAGCACACTTTCCGATTCACAACTCCTTCGGAAAATGGGTGGACAAATCACAGCCATCTTTCCAGTGCTGCGAGCTGCTGCAAAACTAATTTTTGATGATTCGCCCACGGACTCGGTCATCTTGAAACTTCTTCCACCGTAGTAGCCTCCTCGCACCATACCCTCGACCCGCCTCTTCACCCATTGTGATCTATGCGCTTCCAGTTCAGTAAGTAATATGATTGAATAAATTGCGCCATTTTATTGTATCGTCTGTGTCAGCCGGGCCGTAGCTGGTGGAGCGTAAATTGTCAGCATTGTAGCAATTTTATTTTTCCCAACCGATGGTTTGGTAGGTTGAAGGAGGGCCAATTCCGAAGCAAAGCAAGCAGCAGGCCCGAGCCAATATGGCCAATAGTGTGTAGTGTTCCGCGTGATGTCGTCAGTTTGGTCGACCGTGAGCTGCCGGAACGAGCGTGTTTAAGGATTGTGCGGGCTTGAATGAGGTCGTCGCGCGTTGTTGGAAGGTTTGGAATGAGCTTTTCCATCTCGTCCTTCCCGTCCCATCCGCCCGCTGCATTTCCCCCTGTTTCGCCATCCGGTGTTGTTGCGGTCTTTATCGGTGGTGATGTCTTTCTTTTTCTTTCATCACACCACTACACCAACCTCTAACCTCTAACACACACACAGAACCCAGAACTGCCTGTGACTGTACACACACTTGTTCGGTGGGTCTTTCATCCCCGGTCCGGAGTTTTCATCTCACTTCATTTTGTGTTCTTTGCACTGTTGTTATTAGATTTTATTTCATTCTCGACTTTGCTCGTTTATAAATTGAATTAAATTTTCTCTTTATTGCATTCAGTGGTCTCCCCACTACCATGGCCCCAGTGTCCGGGATGCGTTCTAGTGCCTGGTGCAAGCCCGCACTTCACCACGCCTGTGCTGGATGGTCATCTTTTACTTATGTGTGGTTGCTTTATGGGACGCTCATCGTGGTTACTGTGCGGAAGCCGAGCAAAAAAAAAAGCAAATGCAATAGGTCGTCCGTTAGTCGTCACGTGTCCATGTTGTGCTGTCTGTTTTTGCTTGTGTTTCCTCGTTGGCCCTGCTCACCCTTGCAGTCTTGGAGGACTCGCGCCCGGAAGATGAGTTTTCCGTGCCGGCGCTTTCT
Source organism: Anopheles maculatus (assembly GCA_002091835.1). Taxonomy (NCBI): domain Eukaryota; kingdom Metazoa; phylum Arthropoda; class Insecta; order Diptera; family Culicidae; genus Anopheles; species Anopheles maculatus. The sequence continues at coordinate 190,969 of KZ062068.1, read as the reverse complement.
TTTTCGACTGGTTTTTTAATGGATTTCTTATGGTCTAAAAAGCGGCAGATAACTTACGACCATCATGGTTCTGGACGGTTACGTACACGAAAATGGTTTTTCGATAGTTGTTTCGGGAATGGTGTCCAGTAGCGTATGAGAAGCGTATTCGGTAGTGCAGTGTTAAACAGAACCTGAAATGGGATGAAATGGACATTAGATTTTTTTGTTGTTAAAAAGAAAATTAAAATTCTATTTTACTCTGGTACTACGTTTTAGAGCCACACCTGCATCTTTGACAAACTGGTGAATTGGGTAATAACACAATTTTTCTGTTACACTTGATGAAAAACAAAGGATAAAAAATAACACTGAAAAATCATTTAAGATTCAAGTAGAATTTTTATTTTCCGAATATTTTTTATGAATTCTAACATAGATGATAATGCTGCACTTAAATTTTGTGATAAATGAACTACTTCTTTAAAGCTTTATTCCACAATTTTATGTTTTAATAATGTGGAAGTCCTCTCTTATAGCTTGTGAACATATTTTCTACCAATTTTTTATATATATAATTATGTTGTTGATGTTTTATTGTTGAACAAACATCACTCTTGCGAGTCTAGCTTAAGATTAACATATTCAAATGAACTTATTCTAATTGACGCTATCCCTACCTGGCCCTAGCTGTAACCCTAACCGGTGAACACGTGAGGGCAGCATCCGATGATGTGCAGCACTGTCCGGTATCCGAGGCGCCGTCTGGCATCCGAAGCACTGTCTGTCATCTGATGCGCTGTCTAGCGTTTGTGCTTACGCGTGTCGGTGTCGCGCAGCTTAGTCGGTCAGCGTAACTATATGTCATCATAATAAAATCTTCCTAAGCCCCTTAATGTAGCGATTTTAAAATCCCTAATGCTGCCGTATTGCTTTTTACTACTGTTCTTCACACAACCTTTTCCCAATTTGTGTTTCACACGGTTCAAATCTTCCGTACAAAAAAAGTATAATAGACTGTAAATATAAAAAATTGAACGTGTCCCATTGGCATGCCATTTGAAGTTTCACAGCTTACAAACTTTTTTAGTTACGCATGATGGTCAAATTTGGAGCTTTTTCCATGTAAGAATTTATGATGAACTTGTCCTTGTGATACCTTCAATTTTTTTTTCGAGTTTGTTTCAATGAAGCTCTCGTTTTCCGTTACTTTTATATAGTTTCTTCCATTTAGATGGATGCAATTTGATAATAATATCTTTTCTTTCTGCAATTTGACAAGTGTGGCTATAGAATATGTTCACTAAGAAATATTCCTAGTAATATACGATACAAAACATTTTCCTCAAATATAAGTTAGCACCACCCAAGGCCACCCAAGTGCAGCATAAACCAACAGTCGCCCCAAAGATGCATAACAGCGAATTCCGCAAGACGTAAACATCCCCTGATGGAGCAGCGCGTGTGAAGAGTAAACATCCCCTGATGGAGCAGCGCGTGATCATCACCGGACAGTTCCCATGCTGGAGCAAACGCAACGTCAGCAGATGCGCTTGTGGATTATCGTCATATTGTAAACAGTTCGCGCATCAATGCAACCTGCCATCAAGCTGCGTGAGAAGAGACAATTCATTCTTTCCAGTTCTACGTTCCAGTTCGGTTGACGTATTCGAGCGGACAGATTAGACTAAGTAGTTTTTAAGTTAGGAGATAAATAAAAAGTTTTTTTTATGACCAAACGGTCGTAACAAAGCTTAACTTATATTACATTAAAAGATAAGATAAGATAGATAAAGTATTTATTTAACATACACTTTTTTACATTTGTTCGTTTTACATTGATACCGGTTTTTACATTTTAAACCTTAACACAATAGTAACTAATTGCCTTTTCTTTGAAACATTTGAATTTTTAGTTATATTAACTGTGAGGTGCACCGTAGGGAAAAATTGCCCAAAAAACCCAGGATATTTTTGTTTTTAGTTATTTTCGTAACACTACTTAGTCGTTTAAACTTAAAAGATAATTAAATATTCATGCAATTCATTTACTTTTTATCCTAAGTTAAGCCTATTTACTATTCTAAGTGGACTACAGTTACATTTTTCGTTGTACATTGTAAGAGTATTGGAGATAAATTCATTGATAAATAGTAAATTTGTTCTTGTATGTATATTCAGTGTGCTATGCCAAGGAGGTAAATTAAGTATACGCTTTAAACATTTGTTTTGTAGCACTTGAATTTTTTTCTTATGTGCCGCTGCACAGTTTGCCCAGATGGGTGACGCATACAAAACAACAGGTCTTACAACAGTTTTGTAGAGTAAGGTTTGGTTTCTCAAGTTTAACTTGGACTTACGGTTTACAAAGCAATAAATTGATCTCAGTACCTTTTCACCAGCGCTTATTTTACTCTCGATGTGTCTCTTGAAAGTTAAGCGTTTATCTAATGTAACACCTAGATATTTTACATCGTTGCTCCAAGCAATATCCGTGTTTCTAATTTTCAATGTTTGATTTGGAATATTGTTTGCACTAGTACATCTTGTGAAATAAATTGCCTCGGTTTTGATATCGTTAATTTTGAGTTTCCATTGATTGCAGTATGTGGTATATTTGGCTATTCCTCTATTTAAATTTTTAATGACCGTATTTGGGCGTCTGGCAGAAGAACTAATGGCAAAATCATCAGCAAAGGCATACCTCTTAGCAGCTTTCATTTTGGGGATATCGGCAGTGTAAATGTTAAATAATATCGGCGATAATACACTTCCTTGAGGAACGCCAGCTAATGGAGTAAATGATTCAGAACAGGATGAGTTTAGATGGACTGAGCATGAGCGGTTATTTAGGAAGGAGTCTATCATTAAGATGACTTTGGGGGGGAAGTTTAGACTTATTAGCTTGTATATCAAACCACGATGCCAAACTGTGTCAAAAGCTTTTTCTAAGTCTAGTAAGACTAGTCCTGTTGATTTTTTTATGTTGCGGTTTGACTTTATGGTGTTTGTGAGTCTATGTAATTGATGGATAGTTGAGAGTCCTCTTTGGAAACCGAATTGGTAATGGGGGATAATGTTGTTGTTATTAACATGCTTTGTGATTTGTTTTTCTATTAATTTTTCTAGAATTTTTCCAACACAACTCAGCAGGCTAATTGGTCTGTAGCTTTCGGTCTTGTTAGGGTCTTTGTTAGGTTTTGGAACTGGGATAATTTTAGCTATTTTCCATGCTGCAGGAAAGTAGTTGAGTTTGGCACAAGAGTTGAATATGAATGTTAGATAAATGAGCCCCTTTTTCGGCAACTTTTTTAAGGAATGATTATTAACACCGTCAAGGCCCATTGATTTTTTTGTTTTACAGTTTGAAATTATATCTTTAATTTGTTTAGGTTTGAACAAAATTCTTATATCATTATAAGTATTTGTTTCGTGGTATCTTAAGAAGTTGAAAACACCATTTTCAATTTTAGCATTCAGAGGGCTGGTTTGATTTAATGTAGTATTGTTTGCTTTTTGAAATTGTGTTTTAAGTGCTTCGCTTTTTTCATTATCTGTTATTAGTAAATTATTGTTGTACTTTAGAGGGGGTATTGATAGTTGATTACCTTTCATTATTTTAAGAAATTTCCATAACCTATTGTTTTGTGGTCCGGTATTCATTTTTTCTAAGTTTTCAGACCATGCTGCATTACGAATTTGTTTAATTTCATGCTTGATTTCATTCGACATTCTATTATAATGGTTTTTCAGATTCAAATTACGTCTATCTCTTTGCCATCGACGCCTAATTGTATTCCTTTTTTTAATTTTAGATAAGGTGCTGGTCGGGAGGATTATTTTGTATTTGTCAGGAATAGTTAATGGAAATGTTGTTTGTGAGCGATGTTGATTACGTTGGTTAGATAACTTATCATAACGTCGATTTGAGAGGTATGGTTGATATTATTTAAATTCAATTTGGTTAAATGAAGTCTGCTGTTAATAAATGCTTGATATCCAGCCCAATCTGCGATTGAGTAATTAGGTATGCCTTGCGATGCTCTAGTATTTATGCTATTAGTTTTAATGTCAAAGTAAACCGGGAGGTGATCAGAATCGAAATTAATAAAAGTTTTAGGTTCTGATAATTCGTGAAGGCCATTTGTCATTATTAAGTCGAGTACAGAAGGAGATCGATTCGGGTCATTTGGTATGTGCGTGGGATTTACAGGGTGAGAAATGGTAAAATTCCCTCTTTGCATTTCATCAAAGAGGGTTTTACCCATCCTGTTGGACCTTACGCAGTTCCAAAGCTGGTGTCGGGCATTAAAATCGCCACATATTACGAAACTATTACGGATATTACTTAAAGCTCTGATGTCGTGCCGAAAACTGTCTGTGTCTGTATTTCCACCTGGGTTGTAAATCGACACAATATTGATTGCGCCTAGCTGTGTTGGTACTGTTACGCCTATTGCTTCTATAATTTTTAGTTTGGGTAGTTTAAGTGCAACATAGCTTAGTTTCTTACATATTATTATTGCAACCCCCCCTTTTTCACCAGGGTATCTATCCAGTCTATGTATTTTATAATCCGGGTGTGACAAGCGCATACTAGGTTTGTATATATTACATTAAAAAAGATCCATCAAATGACAGTAAACTTTTATTTTAAATCAGATTTTGGCCAAACATTGAGTTCCTGTTTATTTTTAATGATAATGAAATATATATTCGATTAAAATTCCAACGATGTTTTTACGCCTAAAGGTATGCAATGTGCTAGGCGAGTATTTTTGGTTATTTTTATGGAAGAATTTTGCAAACGAATTGGCACGTGTGCGCCACATCAAACCAGCAGGAAAAGGTAAAAAGTTGCATAAAAATGATGATTTACACATTTATCATCAGCACAACCTGTCTGAACGCTGCAGGAAATAACAATTGGACAACCATATATTTTCTACTTAACATACTAACCAATTATTTTATTTAAAAATTCTATATCAACCCCCTTTGAATCACAGTTTTAGTATGTTTGTGAGTCATTGAGCTTCGTAATAAGTTCTAAACTATTTTACAATCTTTTCTTTTTTCATACCAGAAATTTATTTTCAAATGTATTTGCTATAAGAGATACTAGGCCACTCCAAATCAACTTGTGTACTATGATCAAGAGACCAAAAAATACATAAAAAGCTCAAAAGACTATTTATAAATTAATGCCCACAAAAACATCTAAAAATTAAATCTTTTTTTCAAATTGAACATAAATGCTGGTTTGCTTGGTCGGTTAGTTTAAAGATAGTTTGAGTCATTACACTTAATTCGTCTCTAAACCACACGTTTTTTTTCCCAGACACGTTTAACTGCAATACATCCCTTTGCTCTAAACTGCATTCCCCATTATTGAACCAATACTTTAACAGACCCCATGCATCATGCTTAACCATAACTGCTTCTACAATAATCTAACCCATCCTGCCCAACACCACAATTCCCATTCGTTCTCCCCCGAGAGCCAACCAGAAAAACCCCCAACCGGTGGCCGGCAATAAAAAAGCTAATGCGATTTGTTGTTTCGCTCCATAACATTCCACACCGAAAACATGTCGTTCCAAGCGACGATTGTGGTGGCGCGCGGTGAAGCAAACAATCAATGGCAGTGGCTGTGTAGTACCGATCTCGGGAAATGGTGTTTGTTGAACAAATAGAGCGGGAGAAAAACGAAACACCAACACAAAAAAAAACATAACCATGGAGAAAACAAATTTCCTTCGGGCGCACCCACTGCCACGGGCAATCGATTGCCAGGAGCAACCGATTCCGATCCTGGAACAACGGCCATGGCCATGCCGGGTTCTAGCCGATGTGCATAAATAAAAATCGGCAATAAAAATAAAGCCCCTGTATACTCACACACACACACACACACAACCGTACTCCAACTCGCGTGTGTTTGCATATCCATCGATGCAGGATCGTGTAAGCTCCGGCAGCAATTGGAAAGAAAGCCGATCGTTACGACGTTGTATCGTCATTTTCTTCTGCACTCCGACCACTCCATCTGGTCGACAAATCGGGTGCACACAGCCCACCCATCCACCGGTACGAATAAAATAAAGAAAGCAAAAGTGCAGGGAGAAAAAAAAACCCATGTGGGAAATTATTGAACCCATCCCGGGCAGTGGCAAAAAATACGCCATACCGAAAACCGTCTGGAAAGTGAAATGTAAATTCAAATGCAAATACTACAAATCGCTTCCCAATTTTGGAGCACGTGATTTATCGTAACGGTGTAGCAGTTGCGTTGGGTACGTCTAATGGCAGCACCCGGTTGGGGAAACATACATCGTAAAAGGTACGGGAAATATTCTCAAACACTTCCGCACGCATCGATGGCGATACTGGTCGGTGTCGTTCGTTGTGTTCAATGTGCCTTTAAAGCTACGTACGGTTTGAACCAACCAAAGCTTCTTGAACACTTATCCATCGACGTTCCGGGCGGCGTTCGTGCTTGATGGGACGAAAATGGGTACGCCGCTTGTCAACAGCTAAGGACGTGTTATTACGTTCCGCCGCTTTGCTAAGCATCAAAGGACACTTCAAACTGGTGGATAGATTGCAATTTAAAAACATCCATTTGTGGGACGATCAGGGAAAAACAGGAGAAGAACACGTTTTTGAAATATTAGATGTGATCTGGGAAAGCAAGGTCAGGTGTTATGAGATTTAGGGTTATTTTTAAAATTGATGCTAAAGAAGCTTTAAAGCTCTCTGTTGGCATTTCATCCTATAAAAATAAACTGTAAAGTGAAGAAGAGAGTTAGTGACAAGTATAAGACAAGGATATGCTGTCGTTGGTCTTTTTGAATGATCATTGCAGATAAATATTATGTTTAAAGCATTTGTATTATGTCTAAGATTTAGTTAATTAGATTAAATATGAAATTTGCCTGATACACAACTAAGTAACGGCTATGTTCTGTGGATTATGATCACAATATAAAAAATACATGTAATGAATCGAAAGTAATAAAACTCTTGGTAATTTGTACATTGCAACCATTCAATATTTTTCACATTACCAACATTCACTGTTTAGCATTACAATCTATTAATAACATGAATTTTTGACAATTAAATTGATAATGACATTATGACAGCCTACAATTTGATCGATTTGATTTTAGAGAGGATAAATAAATAATCTATTTTCCTAACTGGCTGAGTCCATTCTATGTCCAGTCCAGCTATGAACTACTGGGCGCCTCCATTACGTTGTCACAACGTACCATGCGTCTCCATTTGTTGCTCATGTGTGAGCAACCATACGTCTCCATTCATGTTAATAATAACAAAATTTCGTACAAGATTCGAGAAAGAACCCCCTAGAATATTTAGATAAAAGCATTGGGCGCTATCCATTTCGTAGCACAGCGTGATTTACGTGAGGTCAAAAATGATTATATAAATAGGATGGTTTGTATGATGATTTAAGCAAGCTTCATGTGTGTGTTATCATTTTGTCATAGAAATAATGCTAGCCCTTCATTCATACTAGCTGGGAAATACTATCCTGCGCCGAAAGCGTTAGATTTAGTCTCAACAAAAACCAAAAATAAGATTCAAAACAATGGTAGAAAAAAAAAATTTGTGTCTTTTGCTCTTCTTTGACTAAGTGTGCATAATTCATCGATGTTCTTGAAAGATGCCTGCAATGCCTTCAAATTTTAGCACATTTATTTCTACTAAAATATGCATTCTGTGTAAAATATGCTGTCAAACGCTTCGCGATGAGTTCTCCTATTTCGGTTTAATTGGTTTAACTGCTCATCTTTTTGATACAGAGTCGCCTAAGATTTTCAGATTTTCTAGCTTACATCACCATAAATCCCAATGACCTAATAAAACCATAAACAACTGGGCGTCTCCATTACGTTTCTACAACGTACCATGCGTCTCCATTAACATGTGAGCAACGGTGCGTCTCCATTAATGTTACTAATTACGAAATTTCAACCAAAACAGAAGATAACAACGAGCGTTTTCACTCACAAAACCTCTTTCCGATTGATTAAAATCGCGCATTCCTTAAAATAGATTGCAACACATAATAATGATCTATTCAAAACCAGTACATCTACACCCGCCCGGCCAAGAGCGGATTTATTTGTATGAAAATCAAGAGAGAACACCAGCCCGCATTTTGACATCGCATTTCCGTTTTTGCGATTGACTTGCGATCTGAGCGAATGTGCCGCATGCGCTCTCGTGGGGGTTCTCTCACCACAGTGCGGTGCAGCTGCGGTGAACTTCACTGCGAGCTTCAGTTCACAGAAGGAGTGAAAGAAGCAAACTTACTGCGTGTCTTTCACACATCGCAGTGCGGCGCAGATGCGACGAGCTTGTTTTCTACCCGTGTTTTTTGCTGCTTCGCTTTCGTTCTTGTTCCAAGCGCCCTCGCAGTGCGGCGCAGATGGGGCGAGCTTGTTTTCTACCAAGCATACCAGAACACTGAACGAATGAAAGAAACGGACTTAGCGCTACGCGTCGTTCACACGCCGCATGCGGCGCAACCATTTTTTCACTAACTTTGTACGGTAGAATCATCACGAATACCGATTTATCACACGATATTTCACTTCATACACTTTCTACACTTTGTATGGGAGTTGTTTTCTTCAACATGTACTGTAAGATTGCTTTCTAACTCCAAAAACAAGTTGTTTGCCGAAGCAAACACGGAGTGTAAAAAGCAAGCAAACACTACACGTTTTAGGCGCCGGAAACAAGCGACACACACAGATTTCTTCTTCACGAAAGCACTGCACAAGCTTGCACAACTGCACAGAGCAAAACCAATGCACATAACTTGCACTTCTTGTGCATAAATCACGCACAAACTGGAGGACAAAATTTCTAAGTCCTAGACGCACGTCCACTCGCGAAGACGCTAACAGCCAACTGCGCAGTGGACGTGTATACAAGAAGGAGAAAGCGTGACGATAAGCCTGCACGGATGTCAATGCGAGATAGCAGCAGTTCGAGCATGCGCAGAATCGCCTCGCTCGCTGAAGTCGACATCGTACAGCGCACACATGCAAACACGGCAGGCTTCAACAGGCCGTTTTGCGTTTGTATTGTGTAAGCTCGCGCGCTTAAAGTACGGCTCGCTCGCGTTGCTGGGTGGTACCCGCCGTTTCAATGTGTTTCAACCTGCGTCGGGCCCGCAAATTGACCGAAAGAGCGAGAAAACTAAAGCTCTTTGCGTGCCGGGCAATCATCCCACCCGACTTGATTTACTGATAAGTTTCTCGCCGCTCACTAGCACCTTTACCCATGGCCCCTTTTCGCTGATTTGCTTTGCTTCCCAATTTTCGCATCGTGCGATAGTTTTCGCGATGGGGTTCTCGAGGTTTCTCACTATAAATCATCGACCACCATTCGGTACCGAGCTTCCCGGTGTTTGGTTGATCGTGGAACAGCACCGAGAGCAATAAATCAATCTTCTCACGCTTGCTGCCTTCCGTACAGCGTACCACAACGTTTGCGTCCAGGTCAGCACAGGGACTTGTGCTCCGGTGCCGGTGCACTTGTACTTCGTTGGGAGTTGCTTCTGAAGGGATAGAAGGAAAAAAGACACAGAAAAAAGCGGCCAACTCTCCAAGTAAAGCGTACGGCGACAGTCCTTCTCCCTGTCAGTCTGATAATGATATGGATAGTAAATTTACTTTTACACTATCGTAGCATCTTGGCCGGTCGGTGGTATCGTGCCGGGCCTAACCGACCAGAAAGTGGAACCAGATTGAATCGTATAGTAGTGCGGCTTTTGTTTTCCATTGCTGCGTTCTGCGTGGCTTGAGCGGGGGGGAAAGGGGGAGCAGGAGTAGAAGCTGGAAAATCTCGACCATGTAACGAATGAGGTCATAAAAGAGCACTTGGTTCCAGCTATTACAACACTTTGTAGTTTCCCCCTGCTTAATACACCTACTGTTGCTCATGCAACAACGTACTGCCGCGGCCCGTTATAACAATGTTATGTTGTTTTATTGCAGTGCAAAATGCCGACACTAAACACACACACACACACGAGCGCGGGCTGTATGGAAAGTATGGGAGCATAAATAAATCAAATCGTGCAAACAAAATGGTAAATTGAATTTTAATGAATTATTCAGAAGCACTTTTTTTTTTGCTCAGCACCAAGCCGTGTCTTAGTTTAAATACAAGGAAACTAAACATTATATTATGAATATTAAGCAAATGTTTACTGGGCAAACATTTGGAAAATTATTTCCCCGGTGATACCCATCTTCGCTCATCCGTCATAAGTAACTATAAATAGGCTTGTTTGTCACTGTGCTGTGCTTTCGGTGAAAACTGTACCCAACTTTGTAATCATTCATCTCATGCGTACGACTTGAAGCGGCCATTATTTCGCTTCCTACGCCTACGTACCGTTCAACCAGACAACCGGCCCGTTTCCTTTCCGAAGAAAAGCGAGCACGTGTAACACTCCCAGGCCACGTAGACAAGCAAAGTGGACGTAGTCAAATTCTGTACCTTTCTATGCTTTTCTCCTCGAAAAAACAACAAAAAAACGAGTGTCCCCTTTTTCCCACGACACGGATGACGTTAAATAAGGGTAGAATAGTCACTTGAAAGCCAACTCCACTTCACAGTTTGATGAGCTTTTGTTTTGTTTTGCGTTTTTTTTTCCGAGAGACCAACAATTTATTTCTTCTGTTGTTTACCATTTACTTTTTTTTTGTCCCGGCTTTAGCCTACTGATAAGACGCCCCAAAACCGGTGACCTTCCATCGGCGAAACCAAACAAAGGCGGTCAAAAGGTACTTTTAAGAAACGGCTAGAGAATATTGGAGGGGATTCCCGGGTTCGCGCCGAAGTTTTATGGTCAGTCTTTAGCCCGTTTTATTACTTTCTGCAGTGCGGTGCGGTGTACGTTTTAAAAAGAAACCGGTTCACGTACGGGGGTTTTTTTTTGGGGAGTAAAAAAACGAACATAACGAAGGTAAACACAGGGCAAAAATAACAATCACACCACCCTTCAAACGAAGCTTGCAAAATTGAGATATATTATTGTCTCCACCCTGTTGTGCTTTCGCATTTCTTTAAACAACGGCAGGCCCCTAAATGTAGGCTTTCTGAAATGCATGCAGCAGAAAGTGTCTTCAGAACTTTCGCCTCTCGAGGTGGCTGTTTTGTTTTTTGAGTTTGTTGATGTTTAGGGAAAGGATTATTTTTATTTCTACCCCTCACCAACTCTTTCTCCTCTTCATTCCCTTTCCCGCACGCTGTGCTCTCTTGGGACAGGAAAGGAAAAGTCAGTTGACCTGCGAAAATGAAAACGGAAATGACAACTGTCTCAATTGCTGCGCTACCCAAGCCAAATCCAAACACCCGAACCGTCGTCACTTTGATGGCTTATTAATGAAGAACACTACAGTGTCCATCCTTTATCGGCAGTGGCCTCCAGCAGCAGCAGCAGCATACTAAACCGATTGGGAAGAAAACAATAAAAGATGACTCCCGGTAATGCAGAAATATTGTCCAAAGTAAACCAAAAAAACAACCCTCACCCAATGTTCGGTTACTGTAGCATCGTTTATTTGCATCTGACAGATTGTTGCGATAGATAAATAAACCGTACCGGGCCGGATCCCGTCGGGTCAATCGGGTCGTTCCCATTGATCCGCAATGGGTAAGATTTATTGCAACCCCCAACGGATCCGCTAGATCCTAATCATGTCTCGTAAAATAGTAGCCATCCGCTGAGGGAGATAGAACTTTCGGTAGGCTTTGGTAGGGACCACCGACCAAATCGCACTTCAATTAGTGTTTATTACACCCTCATAAAGCTCTCATCGATTACGTTCCGTTGTAGAGAGCTGCATCGTAAAGCTAGCCGGGTACCGAAAATGAACTTCCAATTTTAATGGTGGCCCCATGGTTTTGGGGTGAGTTCTTTTTCCCGAGCCTTTAATCGTTTTGTGAATCGTTACACGAGCTTAATGAGGTACAGTGGGTCTGTAGGGTGTGGGTGATTTTTAATGTACAGCATGATTTTTACTATCCTGCGTGGAAGCGTGCGATAAATTGTTTAATTGTAGTTGTCAGATTTATTAGACAATTGCTGAGGCAGTAAACGATGTAACGCCTGAGGGAATTATATCTATTTAAACGTGTTTGATGTCAGGCTGGTTTGAGAGTAGTTTTGGTTGGTTGCCTAAAGAACTTAATGTTTTGTAGTAAGTACATCATCCATTTTTATATCTATATATTAAACTTGTTTACGAACAGCAATCAAAAGAATATTTGATCGATGAATTTAATGTCTGGCTGTTGTGTTAAAATAAATCAAACAGATAGTTGACGTCGATAACATGAGCACACCAACACGCATTATGTGATGGCCATGCAGAATAAAACATGACAAAAATAAATATTCCAGTAAGTTATAATGAATAAGAAAACACTCTTCACTGCAAAGAATTATAATTTTACATATCTTTTTACAACTTTATGAATCTTTATCAACAACGTAAAGCGTTATTTATTAAACAAATTATTTTATTAAACGTTTCTTCCAGCAATCAAGATGTTACGACCAAGATATGGCTTTATATAATTTAGATGTTTTGTACTTTTGATATAGCATTGAAGAGTGAGTGCTATCAATTATGATCTTTTTTCATTTCCATGTAAATCAAATATTTATTTATTATTTCTTACTACAAGCTAGTACATCAGATTTGGTAGTCTTTTTTAGTTCTCTTACTATTGTCAAAAATACAGTTTTTCGTATAGTTCTGTTAATGACAGCCTGTGACAGTGACGAACAATTGGAATAAGATCATTAAATTTTGTAAAAGCCCGTAATACTGGGCTTACGATGCCAATTTTCAAAGAATTCATTTATTTTCATATTTGTAAAACTAAGTAAAAGATTTGGGGAAAACGTCATTGTATCTTAGTATCTTTTTCATTCCGAAGAAAATATCACCCTTCAGTCTTTTCAATCCGGCCCCCCAAAGAATTGTTGAGACAATCATCAAGTGCGAATTTTTCAGTAGCTTTTCCGTAGTTATATGTATACAACGAGGCACATTACCATAAAGAATTTCATTAAAACGTACAAATGTGGCCAATAAATGTGGTTTGGAAATTAATGCTCACAAGAATAGTCCTGTCCTGTGAAGAACTAATTCCGAGGAAAGTTGTCCTTTCCCCAAAATCTGTCAATAGAATAGCAGTTTGGTGAAACACACTTACAATCGGCCTCTGTAAATCTCTTTATACAAATTCTGAGACTCGTATTCTGTGTTCTACACCGAAACAGCATCCAATTTACCGATTTCTGGAAGAGTTCTCAGGTCATTTCCAAATCATTACCATTCCAGGAAGAAAATTTTCGGATTAAGGATCCGTTGGCTATCAGTCAACACAAAATACATCAAGTAACGAGAAAGCGATATCAACTTACTACCAAAACAGTTACCAAATGTTTAATCCAAATTTTACGGCAATTATTCTTGAGTAAATAGAAAGAAAATTTTAAAATGCAAAACCATATTTTCATAGTTTTGAAAGAAAACAGTTCCCAAACTGCAACTGCTCCATCGAGCTCAATATCCAATCACAACATTACAGTGTAATGCACAGTACCGGGTTACCGCTAAACCGAATCAGATAATTATTCCTTTCTGTCTGCACTCCATCGATTACTGTTAATATTCATTCGCGAAATGAATTGATACAGAATTATCCATCGATTCATCGATCCAGCCTGCCCGGTTACACAACCCGTCCAGACACATAAATACGCACACGCACGCACACGCACGGTGCATAATTAATGAGAGAATCGCAATCAAAGTAATCAAAGTAATTAATTCCGTTCCAGCGAAATAACGATGCCCGCTGTGATTTTCCGTTGATTGCTGATTAGAATAGTGCCCGGCGCATATTAAAATGATTACAAATCGCACGTAAACGGTGATCATCCCGGTGGGAGCTTGGCAACAGGGTTTTGAGCGGGCCCAAAAAACAATGGTACCCAACCCACAGTGGTCTGCTGAAATGTGTGCATAAATCATCTATTTTTCCACACTCTTTAAACTGTGCAGCGTGTCTTGAAGTGGCAACATTCAGTACAAAAGTGTACACGTACCAATAACAATAAAGACCACCCGTACGCTCTACTCTTGTGCGATTGAAATGGTGCAATTTAATCAAAATAAAAACTCACTCACCAGTTACAGTCGCATCGCATCAGCGTGCCCAGCTGGAGCACGCTCGCATGACCGCACCATTGCATACTCTGCAGGCGCTGCACCGAAAACGGAATTCCGTTCGTTAGGGAAAATTCAATTAAGATCACATGTCACTTTCTAAACTAACTTCCCTTCGGTACTGTGAGCTGTTTTGGGGGCAAGTGCAAGCGTGTGTGCATGTGTGTGTGTGTGTGTGTACTATCCTGTTGCACTGAATCAAATATCATCCTGCAAAACTCCTTTCAGATTTGCATATATGCTTTTACCCGAGCAAACTGTCAAACGGATAAGGTGGGCCGCACAAAAGAGTAACGAGAAAAGTCATCCTGCAAGCAACGGCGCAACGCTGGGGGATATCTTTTGCGCTCCCTGCTTCAATCAATCCACCAACTATCTCTCCCTCGAGCCCCTCGAGACGGGAGACTACGGCAAGGAAAAAGACATAACACGTTTTATCTGCGATTTTGACAAATATTTACAAATGCTGCTATATCATCATTGTCACATTCTTTCTTTTTTTCTCCCCACCGTAACTGCCTTCAGCTAGCTTTTACCGTCCGGTATTGCTCAAACTCTTTGTTAGATTGGAAGAAGTTTCTTGCTTTTCATCCTTTTCAATGTTTTTTTTTGTTCGCCCAGTGTTGCCAAGAAAGCTTCACCGAGTAGATCCGCACGGAAATGGTATGCAATGAGAGTTTCCTTCCCGAGAGCCGCGGCCATACTTGTGTGTACGAACTTTCTTTGATATTTTACACACGCTCGAAGAATGGAAACGATTCAACGAAAGCTGAGTAAATATGTGTGTGTGTGGCGCAACTGGCTCACCGGCTCGCAAGCGTATCACATTTCGTGGCTTTGTACGGCGAACGTACTGTGCGGGCTACGATGTGGCCTCCATTTCGTGGAAAGGGTTTATAAGATTCTAAATTTAATAAGCTCCATCATTTGACTTATTGTTTAAACAGTCGTGTTTTAATGTTACTCCGAAAGCCCATCAGGCGGTTTGAGCGCCATTGCATTGGTTCTGCTTCTATGTTTTAAGAAATGTTTACTCACAGATTGTTATTATGGCGAGTATTATTTAGAGGAAATTTTGCACTTTAACAGTAAAAGAATAAGCAAATATGCTTAAAATAATATTTATTTATTTAAAGATAAATACCTCTGCATCAATTCAAATCAGGTTGATTCGATCAGGTCAAATCAGACCGAGCCTGAAAAAAAGACATGACACAAATACCTATAAATAACTCAACGTAAATATCTATTTATTACTATCTAAAAAACAATTGATAAAGAGACATTTACACTGCAAACTGCAATATCCACAGTGGAATTGGAAAATTATATGGAAAATTCACAAACATTCCTTAGAGACTGAAGAGAAATTCATTTTGTATGAAATGGCTTATGAATAAGCACTTTTCATAGACAAGGGACTATCAGATAATCCGTTTTTGCATTGTATGTTGTTGGAATTTGAATATGGAAGTTGTGCTAGTTATTTTAGATATTAGTATGAATTGATAAATAGGCATTTTATGTTAAATTATTATTGCAATATTTGAATTTTTATAGTAACGTAGGGAAATATTGACAACCACCAGCTAGGAATGACCTATTTAATGAACTGCAAAAATGAACTCGTGTAATGAATTATGCTATTTTTGACAATGTTTGCAACATATCCACACATTATGCAGTGCTGGATGGAAGTACATAGATTTGAAAATAACTTCATAGGGCCTTCGGATTGTTGCATCTTTTAAAAAGGATTGAGACTGTACTACGAATCATTATTTTATTAAGTTTATTATAAGTATTCATAAGTAGTAAAGGGAAGTTGTATATAGAAGGAGATAAATAAATCTTTTCTTCATTTTATATTTGTCATACTAGGTCCTTTCAAAATAAGGCGTAATTTTAAGAACCTCAATCTTTAACTATAAACTTTCAGCTTATTTACAAAGGACAACACAACAGATGAACAGAAACAGATGCAAAATGAAATTAAAAATTAATTAATGATTATATGAACGAGCTTAACTATTTTCAATCTAAACTGTAATAAATGATAAAAACAACACAAGAATGCCTTGCGAATGTAAGCGAATGACAATTTCATATATAAATAAAACAAAATTCGCATGAATATACAATCATCACGTATCAAGTATCAAGTATGTTACCTTAAACAATAGCATGAAAATTGTGAATCATTTCTCAAAAGTCTTGAATCATTTTGATATCTAATGATGTTGCCATAAAATCCTCTGCCAATAAATCTTCTTCTAATTTCTTTAGACAATAAATTGAATTCATGTCTCTTTTTGTAAAGAACAAAATGGATTTTGATTAGTCCATATCAGTTTATTGTTTATTTTTATAAGGAACAAATGGAATTTAAGCAAAAGATGAACATCAGCAGCTTGGAACAATATAAATTTTATCTTTGTACGCAAGACTGATTATCTAGTTACGGCTGCATATAGAGAAGAACACAACTACTTTCGCTGCATGGTATGTTTTGTAGAAGTAATGTAATGTAACTGCGTTTATAGAGAACAATATTTAAATTAAACTGTATTTTCTTATTTAAAAGAGAAGCCATCAACAAGCAGCAAGTCGTTAATCTTATAAACAAAAGAAATATTAGTAAAAGAACAACTTAGTGACATAAAAGTATAAATATACTGATACCAATAAAGCAGATAAAGCTGATACAACACAAATAAGACGAGCAACGAAGACCTTGAAGTATGTACATATTTCTGAAGATTTTTCCCTCAAAATTTAACCATTTCTTCAAAATCAAAGAGTAAGAAATAAGCCTATTCAACTCAGCTTTCGTGGTCTTCGTTCGCATTTAATATTGCAAGCAGCCTCTCCCTATTTAATTTTGTTTCGCATCAAAGTAGGCCTTCACATCACAACACAAGCGCTTTGTACCACAAATATGGCGTCTAGAAAAAAGGCGGATGTAAGATTTGGCTTCAAACTTGCCTAACATAATTCATTTCCATTCTTACCCATTTCCAACAGGAAGATAAATTGAAACGCCGCCGTCTCGCTAGGTTTCGCTTCAAACGTTTGGTGCATGTGGTGATCTGCAATCGCTACTGGATCGCCGAAATCGAAGACCGGGAAATCGGTAACAATGTAACACGGAACGTTGCGGTTATTGATCGCCGACTCACCCACAAAGGAACTCTCACGATCATTGTGCGTAGCAGTGCTTCGATGGTCAATGGATGTAACTTAAAGCTTGATTTCGCACTTCTTACCAGGAAAAGAAAATTCTCAACAGCCCGCCAGAGGAACGTACGGAAGAAAAGAGACGCCTGCTGAGAGTTGTGCTGCGAAAGATAGAATGCCTGCAGGAGCTTACCGTGGAACAGCTGGACGATATCGCTGGCTGTGCAACGTTCGAGTACTACGAACCTGGGAGAGTGATTCTCCGGGAAGGACACCATCCGAATGCGGTTTACTTCCTGGCGAATGGTGAGGTTGTCGTCAGCCGCCTAAGATGGGACAGTGTACGTATACGGAAGTTGCAAAACCGTCTTTCCTTTCCGAGAATAAGCTCGATTGAACTGATTCTCTGTTTTTCTCACCTAGATCTATCGAACCTACAACGATACACCCTGCGGTACGCGAGTGCGTGGACAAATGTTTGGTGAAATTGCACTGCTGCACGATTGTCCACGGACAGCTACCTGTACCACCGCCAGTAAGCACAAACTTGAATGCTCAAATTCCATTCAACGTGCGCGTAATTGCGACACTCTGTTTGCTCATTTTAGCCGACTGTGAATTACTGTGCCTGTACCGTACAGACTTCGAGCGCATCCTGAAGTGTACGCTGCTGGAACGGTGGCGACAGTTGCAGCTAGCATTGGCGCGGTTTGATTACTTCAAATATTGGACCAACGATCAGGTACGCGAGTGCTGTCTGCTGAGCCGAATCGTGGCGTTCGAATCGCACCAGAAGCTTCCGGTGGATGTCGACGCACGGTACGCGTACTTCGTGCTGAGTGGCCAATGCATGATACTGCAGTGTTTGACGGTGTCGCACAGGCACGACACCTACCGGCTGTTACCGATTGAGGCTAACGAATCTTCCACCGCTAAGCAAACGTCAACCGACGCGAATGATCCCAAGGTAAAGCGCGTGGCTTATTCGGCATTCTTTGCATCATCTGCCCTCTCTGTTGCTCAGTACCCTTACGGTTCGTTCCCTTTCTCCAGCAAGCGAACGTCGAGCTTCGGTTCATCGACGTTGGCACCTTTGGCTGCGGTTCCGTGTTTGGGCTCGGTGAAGCGATGCCCCATCGGATGGTGGTGGCCCGGAACCGGGTACAGTGTTTGGTGATTCCGCGCGACTGGCTGTTCGAGAAGCAGCAGAACGTCGGCAACACTTGGCAGCGGATTCGCATGAAGCTCGACATGACCATCCAGCGGGATCGACTTTTCGAGCTGTTTGTGCGTGATCAACACTGGCAGCGCTACCGGAAGATGCTGGTGCGCGAGTTCGTACGTCGCAATCCACGGCAAAACCCGACGCAGCTTGCCGACGTACCGATCATGTGTCGGGTGGAGCAAGGTGAGGTTTAACTTTTGTCACACGAAGCACATTCTGAACTCCGGTACAAAAGGGTTGACAAAGCGGGTTACGTTACGCAAGGGAGGGAAGATTAGAATTTGCCACTTCGAGACATTAGCGCTAGCGCTGGGATGTTTCGGATCGGATTAGAAATCAATTGTGGAAACAGTTGGAAGATTAAATTTTATATCACATCACTGCATAGTGGGATATGATGAACGCTAAGGGAAGGACAACTTATAGCAAATTTAACATTTATTGTTTGAGAAATATATTGCGTTATATTTTTTTAAAAATAAAACTTATCAGCATGAGGATTAAAGTTGAATGATGAAAGTTTTAATTTGAAGTTGAAAAAACATTAACCTTTTTCTTAGTTTTCTTATCTTTCTTTGGCACTATAAGATCTTAAGAGCAATAAGGAGTCTTGGCCTTTCATTTACTGACTTAATTTCGTTTTACCCGCAGCCGGATTGTCAGTCCAGACAACCAGTTTTAATTATCCGGTGCTGCCGAGTGATGACCGGCGCCTCAAATAAGGATTTGTTACAAAATTCACATTTAAAGCTCTTGTTTTAACCACCAACTTGACAATGATATCCAAATTAAGTTTTTATCATTCACAATTAAAATAATTCGTTTACTGCAACTTACTCAAAGTTTTACTTCTTCGTTTTTGTCAGACTTCGACTATCAAGAATCATATTGTTTTGATTATTTCTGTTATTTCGTATGCTAAATCTACTTTTTTTTAGTTTTTATTCATTTTCATTTTATTTCTGTGTTGTTTTTATTGTCTTGTTAGTTTTTTTTCATTCCATATTTTAATATCAATTTAGTTCAAGAACCTAATTTCTTTTGCTGTTTTAATATTTATATTGTAATCTTTTCGAAATTTGTTTTTTTCTCGAGTCTATTTGAGATTTTCCCTTTTTATTTTTGGTTTTTTTTTCTTTTCTACGTATACTTCAGTTTTTTCTATCAGTTACTACAGCTTTGATTTAATATTTTACTTCTTTTATGTAATCAATGTTATGTTTTATTACTATATTTTGTTTAATTTTCTGCCACATTTATTTAAATTTCGTAGCTACTCATTACAATCTTATCGAAGAATTATATCTCCCTTATTGTTATAGCTGTGTAAGGTGTTAAAGCATTATAAGTTTCAACTCATTTTATTTTACATTTATATAATGTTTCTCCTAAAAAAGCATATGTTCCCTAATACTATCCAAATTAGATTTTATCTCACTGTGCACACCTGTGACACTCACACGTGACATCTTCAGCTGCAGACTTTTAATAACAACCTTCTACCACCTGCACTAATTGGAATCCATTAGGAATGAAACTGTCTTACATTCGAGTTACGCGCAGCACGGAAGCGTATTTCCCAATCGTTATCTTTAAACCACGGTAATTACGATAAATGGAAATAAATTTTAGTACCCCGTTTAGCTACCAATAAAGCGACAATCTGCTCTTTGTGTTGCAACGATAACTGCAAAGCGAATTCAATCGACAGGAGCAGTATTTTTTCCCTTATTCCATCCGCACAGCGATTTCATCTAATCTAATTGACTGTTGGAAAAGCCAACACGTACCACACGTGCTTTAAACCGATTTAAGGGACCATAAGCTACAGTAGCGCTGCTGCTATTAATGTTCGAATCTGTCCCGATCGTAAGCGGCCGATAAGATTGTACACAAAGTTCTAAGAAAACATAACGCTTCTGTTACGGTGTGTAATTATAGAGTTAAGATTTGTTTGCTGTTTCCCGCCCCGAACAGCTCAACAGATAACGAATGCAACAGACCCCCGCCGTGGCATAATTCGTCAATTTATATAGAACTAAACTTAACCGCACAATCGAAGAACAATAAACCGGTTCCAGCTGTAGCCTGACTTGCAATCAGGTCACGGCCGGTCGGGTTGATTAATTAAGCAACGCTAATTATAACCTCATCCGGCTTACGCTTCTCTGTCTCACGCGAAACCGCAAACATTCAATCATAGTTCGGAATTAATCAAATCCTGGCTATCCACCGATACGGTCTCGGCTGTGTTCAGTGTTTGGTGGATGCGTTCGGTGGATCGCGTACGGTTTTCATTATTGCAATAATTTAATAGACCATCTGTTGATGTTGACCAACGATTGCTGATTGCTTTATGCTTCATGTATGGGTGTTCTGTGTGTGTGTGTGTGTGTGTGTTTGTGCATTTGTTTGTACCGAAAGGATAGTGCAAGCGGAAATGAGAATCCAGCTGCATGTCGATTGTGCAATAGCGTGTTAGGACAGTGGTGAGCAAGAAGCAAGTTATTGTTTAACATAAATTGAAGCAAAATCAATAGAAACATGATTTACAGATACTAGATTTAATGTTCCACCTTTGAACTACTAAAACAGATAAAAGGAAACGAATAAAAACTAAAAAAAATTAAGATTACAGACTAGATTTAGCATCCGAAATAACAGAAATAGTCAAAACTAATTGATTCTTGATAGTCGAAGTTTGAAAAAAATGTTGCAGTAAAAGAAATTTTATAATTGTGAATGAAAAAAACATAAAATGAATATCGTGGTCAAGTTGGTGGTTAAAACAAGTGCTTTAAATATGAATTTTGTAACAAATCGTTATTTGAGGCGTCGGTCATCACTCAGCAGCACCAATTATTTCAACCTGTTAGGACTGACAATCCGGCTGCGGGTAAAACGAAATAAAGTCAGTAAATGAAAGGCCAAGTCTCCTTGTAGCTCTTAAGATCTTATAGTGCCGAAGAAAAATAAGAAAAGTAAAAAAAAACATCATTCATGTTTACTCCTCATGCTGATAAGTTTTATTTTAAAAAAATATAACGCAATATATTTCTAAAACAATAAATATTGAATTTTCTAGAAGTTGTCCATTCTTCAGCGTTCATCATATCCCACTATGCAGTGATGTGATATAAAATTTAATCTTCCAACTGTTTCCACAATTGATTTCTAATCCGATCCGAAACATCCCAGCGCTAGCGCTAATGTCTCGAAGTGGCAAATTCTAATCTTCCCTCCCTTGCGTAACGTAACCCGCTTTGTCAACCCTTTTGTACCGGAGTTCAGAATGTGCTTCGTGTGACAAAAGTTAAACCTCCCCTTGAGGACAAACATTGGTCATACGTGCATCTAAAGAATTCTATAGAATGAAATATTAAACCAAACACGCGCAATAGCCATTAACCAATCCAAAGTGGAGTAAACAATTATGTCGAATTGCAATAGGAACTTTCCATAGTTTAGAACCAATCAGAAATTAGCAGACAGGTGAAGAAGATATCTTTGGAATGTTCTCACACTTTTAGACCAATCAGAATTAAGACAAACAAAAGGATCATGTACAAGAATGGAATTTTCCATAAAGTTATTCTCACGATCAGTCTCCAAAAAGGGATTATAAATTAAAGAACCACCATCCAACAAGTCAGTCTCGTTCGGACAGCAAGTGTAGCTGGATGATCGTTACTCAACAACAGCCCAACAGTCTCGTTCGGACAGCATGTGTTGCTGGACGATCGTTACTCACCAACAGCATAACAGTCACATTCGTGCTCAACAGTTAAAGTGACCAATAAAGTGTTGTGTTAAACAAAACCGAACATCAGTGCCTCAATACAGTTATTGCAAATATCACAAACAACGTCACTGGTACATGTCTTACTATCTGCGTCCGTTTCTGGTTGTTACAGGCGAATGAGTTCTCTGAGACCCAAAGGCTCTATAAGTATACGATAAAAAATGGATTAATTTGTATTTTAGTTATGAAATTATTTTTGTTCTTGTTGTAGGGATCCCAAAAAACGCTCAATTATTCACTTATTAAACTAATAGAGCCTGTTACTGAAAATAATCGTCTGTTTTTTTGTCACCCACTGTAACGAAATGGGCGAGTCAAAAAACAAAATGCTGTGTTTCTTTTTCGTATGTAGTTTTTGACATATTTTTTCCTCCTTTCAGCATTTTATCCTACATACGATGCAATGATCTGCTTTGTTATCTGGCACGCGTTCGTTTCCGGATGCGTTATTTTTTTTCTGTGCCTCACAAGTTCTACATTTAAGTGGAGGAGATAAATACACGTTAAAAAGAAAATCGAAACAAAATCCCGGGTGCTAACGTTAACCGCTTTCTGCTTTGCGGAACCCTGCAGCACGCAAGTCTTTCGCGACGTAACGAAAGAAAGCTTGTTGGAAAAAATCTTAAGCCAGCTTTGCCAATACATATCAGCGTACGATTTGCGTACCGCTCTTTGGGTTCAATTGAAGAAAGATTTAAATTCATGTTGTACCGATTTTTATTGAACGCGGGCCCGAAGGAAGAGCTGCTGATCCAATTTGGTGCTGTGCTGAAAATTGAATTCCATTCGTTTGGTTGGCAGCCCGATGAACGCGGAAGGCGGAAAGCAAAGCGACAGTTTATTTCATCGCTCGTAAAAATGGATCCATCAGCAGCAGGAACAACGCGCTGAATTCTATATTTAATTGGTCTTGCTTCGCTGGAACGCTTTCGTTTGCCAGTTTTGCCATTATTTCAGAGTAACGTTTCACCGAAACATTGAAGCAGCAAATTTGGTTTTAAACCAAGGTTTGATCGAGTATAAACCATTCCGCGAATTTTCCCATTGATTGATTTTGTTGTCTCACCTTAGCGGAACTTTTCCCGGAGCGCAAACCGTTTCACCTGAATCACATTCACGGCCGTTTGATTGAATGATTTCTGGTTTCCGCCCGTGTGAAACGAAAACAGTGTAACAGGATTGATCGCTCATTACAGCTAATCATGTTGACCGGGGTTGAAATTTATTAAATTTAGTTTTCAGCCAAATTTGGCCTTCCCTTCGGCGTTGCCTTCGGTTTCGTACGCTGACTCGTAGACGCTCAAAACTTTCCCCGGCTCTAATCTGTCTTAATTAGGGGAAGGCGCGAAAACAAAGGCGAAGCAAAAAAGGAAATACACAAGGCACAAACTCCCGGTGTCTCCCAATAGGCTGCTCGTTAGGGTGCGCGCGACAAGCGACAAGGGCGAAAAGTGGAAAATGGATTTTTAAGGTCTCTTAATTAGGGGAAGGCGCGAAAACAAAGGCGAAGCAAAAAAGGAAATACACAAGGCACAAACTCCCGGTGTCTCCCAATAGGCTGCTCGTTAGGGTGCGCGCGACAAGCGACAAGGGCGAAAAGTGGAAAATGGATTTTTAAGGTCTCTTCCTAAACTCATTTATCAACTTTCGAATGGATCACATTATGCTGCTAATGCTGCTGCTGCTGCTGCTACTGTTACTGTGTGACAATGAATTTAATTTCTGATGGGTTTGGCATCGAAGGGACGGACGGGAACTTCGTGTAATCCTTGTAATCCCGGGACTGTTGAGTGATTGTTTCTTCTGATTTGCTTGAGAAATTGTTTTCTTGTTTCTTGCGTCGTCTATTGAGATGCATAAAATAGGCTTATTTGAAAATTTCTCTTGAGAATACGAGTGTAACGTATTCAAATTGCTTCATTATTTTACGGTTTCACAGGTATGGGAAAGAATCCTTAACCTGTCGTAGGTCCTCTACTCTATAACATCCGATCTACGATACTTTAAATCATTTTTCTGTAAGTGTTTCGAAATTTGGAAGCTTAAAAACAGTCAAATTTCCGTGCAAACTGACAGTTCAAACTCTCAATCTAGCTTTCTAAATCAAATAGCATTGTTTATAAAACATTGCATACATTTTGGCGTTTATGTCGTTATTCATTGCATACATTGACGAGTTTTGTTCTAAATTTCCATTTTTTTATAAGTTTTTATTTTTTAATTAATTTAAGTTACAGGGTTTTCGAAAAGAAATAGTAAGGTGTGTTCTTGTGTTTATTAGTTTCTTCATTTTGAGCAAGAATGATGTCTTCAGCAGCGTCTAGAAAAGACTGGCATACTATCAGTTCGGTTCGTAATAGCTGTAAGTTATAATTTCAAAGTAAATAATATATTTCGACTTAATTTTTATTTTGTAAAAATAGAGTCTATGATGGTTAAAGCTTAACAAACCGAAAATTGTAGGTCACATTCTGTAAAACAATTGAACAGTTAGAGCAGTTGAACCGAAAGTACTCAATTCATCCCGAAGTGTTTAGTAATTTACATTCCATTTTGACTGTTATTTTGGTAAGCGCGTCTTGCACAAACTTGCAACATTTTTGGCAGAATAATTAAGAAAAATAAAGCCTATAAAGCCTATCAAATCTGATCAACCGAGTGCCTATTTTTCTCTTCGCTGGCTGCTGTCAGCCCGAAACGGTTAGGCTGCGATTTCAGTGCCCCAACCAAAAGCGTTATCTCCTAGGAATCTCGCCCCGTTGACAATAAAATTTCAAGCCATAAAATACTCCAATAATAACATTCACTGTTAGGCTGTAAAACATCAGCCTATCTTGTATAAGCTCCCCATTTCGATGAGCTTTTCTTGTCATATGAAAAAACGCTAAGCAATCGAACACACTTTAATTACTTTAATTAGAAGAATATTTTATTGTTGGAAGGTTCCTTTATTCTAAACATTTCACACGTACCGTATTATAGCAAAGCTCTTGTTTCTCCTGAAATCCTTTCCCACCCTAATGGGGATACTTCATAGCTTACTAATCTATTAAATTGAATTGACTTCAAACGTTTAACCTCGCTCGCGTCCACATCAAAAGCCTCCTCCCACAACGTTCGTTGCGGTGTTTGTCCAACGGTGGTTGCCCACAATCCAACCACAAATAATAATAATAACGACTCCACACTCCACATTCCGAGGCAGCTCGTTGTGCCACCGTGCAAGCCTATTGCAAATGCGAATGTGCACCGTCACCGGGGCCAATAATAGTCGAAGAAAAAGTGTCATTCGGGTTATGTGTGCGTGTGTCAACGTCGGGACACGATGATAATGTGTTCCTTGTGTGCTGCTTAGGGGAAAGAATAAACAGCAGCGACAAACAAACGACAGCGACACCTCTGACAAGCGACATGCCGGTGTCGTAATGACACCCGGAGGAATTATCCATCTCCCACCACATCGGTTGGCACAGTTGGAGATGTTTGGGGGAGCCCTTTTTCTTTCACTTTTTTTTTTGTCTACGCTACTGTTGTGTTGTGTTACCGTCGGATGCTCTCGGGTGGCCTTTTCCGTTACACCACGTAACGCTCATTTGCCCGTCATTCCTGTCACGTTCCGGCAAACACAAACTGACGTACGAGAGTCACACAAGCACACACGCACACATGTGCACAGTTGGTGTTGGGAAAATTTCAATTAATTCCAAATTGCAAACAACAAAACCGACGGCAACGGGGACAATATTAAGAAAAGATAGCGCGGAAACAGCGAACGACCCGGTGTGACATCTGAAACATCTCACGTAGCCTTCACGCAGATAAGACGATTGTGTGAAAAACAATTATGCTCGTTACTAGCAGACACAGTCAACACACACACAGACGCGCGTATGATTCGCGGTGCCAGAGCAGAAAATAAATATCTTCCAATCTTAATCTTCAACCGACAGGGCCCGGAGATATTAGCGTTCCGTCACCATTCGCGGTCACGCCTGGCAACGTCCACAGCGTTACCGAGCTGGCATTAAAAGCGCCATTTCGGCGAAGGACCTCACTGAGTTGTTTGCGTTTCCGGTGAATCTTACCACCTCTTGGCTCCAAAATAGCTGCTCCATTACAATCAGTGCGAACCGAACTGCCACATCCGCAGGGAAGGTGGTCGTTACGCCCCAAAAACCCTACTTGCGTACTCTGTGTTTGATGTTCAATAGTTCGGTCGCTAATTGATATTGGGTTTCTTGAAGGATACCGAGGCAACACTGCTAGGATTCATTCACGAAGCTGTGATTCGCTTTTCGCCTGTACTGAAGGACTCCTTTTCTACGTGACGTTTTGTTTGTGGCAATGCAAAACCGAAGGTTAGTCCCGACCTGAGGTACCGGAATACTAAGAACGCGGACTGACGTCAGCTGAATATCTAACGAAATTGTGCTAACGGCGCAATATTTTGACCTTGGTGTTTGTCTGCCTTGAAGTTTCAACACCAAACGAATGGGTTTGCTTCATTTAATTATTAAATTACTTGCCTTTATAGTTATTACCCAGCTAAACTTAATTTACAGTCAACAGGCTAGCTGCAGAAATGAGTCAATCCTCAAATGAAGGAGCTTTCGTCGTGACAACGGTGTCTTCCAAGTTAAGCAGCTATTTAAAAGAACTTCTAGACGCTGGGAAATAGTCTTCTCAATAGTATTTTTGTTCTTTCTTCTTAGATTTTCTCTAATTCTTTCAACTATGTCCATGTAAATGATCTAAAAGGATTTTAAGCACCAGCCCATTAGAGCTTGATGGAGAGGTCACCGTACAGCTCACAGAATCCTTCTGGATATCTTTCTCTTTTGTTCTTGAGAAAAACTCAAATCAATGATGTTTATGTCACCAGCGTATGTCAGGTACTTTTAGAAAATGGTCCCCGAAGTTTCCAGATCCTAGTATCGGAAGGCCGTCTCTACCGCATATTGAAGAGAAGACAGGCTAATCTATCTCCTTGTCGTAGAACCTTAAATGAAGCAAAGATAGCATCGTTTATTTTTTACCCTGGCTTTGCTGTTAAACGTGGCTTTAAAATCGAGTGGAAGATTTATCTATAAAAGAACTTAAAGGGCTGTCATACTGTGTCATACTTTTGGGAGGATTATTTAGGAGGATTATTGATTGCATGTACTTGATTGTTAGGTATCTATAATATCAACAATTACCCAATACTTAAAAATAATCCCAGCATCCTAACTTTAATTTCTGCTCCCTGTCTGACTGGAACTGGAAGGTTTTAGATATCATAGTTGCAAGTTATCAGCTATGGGTTTACTCTGTAGACGCCCAAATGTATGCTATTTTTGCAACAAAAGATTCTTCTTGCTACCCTCATGGTGCCACGCAGTCCAGGCAGCGTATCAAAGATATAAAGACAACATTCGCTCAAAGCAGTAAAAACTTGTAAAGAACATTATAACCTGCATTCTTTCGTGAAAAAATATGCCTAATTTGAAAGTATGCAATGAAAAATAAAGTTATATAGCTTAAATAGCTTCCAACTCTTGTAAGTATTGCAAAAAAAAACTGTATTTAAAAGAATAAACCAACATGAAAAAGAAGCTTCGCAAGTAAAAACTAAATAATACCTTAGAAACTAAAAACAACATGTAAAGAAGAAGTTAAATTAAATAAAAAGACGATATAATAAAAGTGGCTCAACTTTATACCTTTTTAAATTTTATACTTATAAAATCATTCATTCAAACACCTCTACCAAGAAACAAGCAGATCACTATCAACCAATTCCAGCAAAACTGTCTTTAAATATTGTTTTCAAATGACAACCAAGCAACAACACAATGCTGTATCATTTTGCAGGCGTAATAAAGCAATCATTTCTCACTCCCTGTTTTTTTTCTCAATCAATTTGTAAAAATTATCACGCTCAAGCATTTGCGACAACAAAAAAACCTTTTAATTTATTACAAATGACCTTCAACCCCAACGCAAACAAACCACTGATTGCCCGTTAAGCAGATGCTTCGCGCTTGGTTGCACGTGTGACATCATCATCAGCAGCATTGTCCTTCCATTCAGCACAATGCAGCTTAAATGCATTCCAACACACACACACATTGCACGCGGTTGTAATTGAAATCCATTGCTACCGACGTCCATTTCACCAACGGTTTGATTAATTACGTGCTAATCAGCACTCATCGGGCGGTGCTTGAAGCCACTTCTACTTTCCGCCTTTAATGTAACCCAACGATCATCATCAGCGCGATGATGATCTATTGCTCGGAAAACATAAACCATTTCCGCTGTCCGTATTTTCCATTTGTTTTTTCAAATGCATTTTTTCTATCTCCTTCTCTCCCTCTCTCTGTTTACCGCGGAACAGGAACAGAAGTAAATGGTCACTGATTTATCCTACCGCCAGCCTCCCCAGGAATCGGTAGTGTTGAGGTTTGGTAATGAGCGTGCTAGATAGATAAAATAGGGCCCGCACTTTGTTGAAATGTTTTTAATTATCCTGTTTAAATTTCCTTTTCAGCTAGTAGTTTTTCCTCCCAGAATGCACGCTCATTCGCTGGCCATTGCAGCGCTTGTTTTATAACTTGAAAAGCATTATTTTATTTCCATTTAGCTTACCGGGCCGGCCCGGGTTTTGTGTGTGTGTGTGTGTGTGTGTTTGTGTGAGCTCTTTTTTTCTGCCGGCTCGTTTCTACATTGTTAACCACAATTTCACTTTGCGTACGAATGGAAAGCTCGATCAAACCAGGATGGAAAGGCCTGGAGGTTATATTTCTGCAGTGATTTATGCTACTCACGAGTAATGTTGCATTCATCAAGCATCCCTTTCCACCGAAAGGTGGGTGGCTTAGGGAGGAAGCGAAGGAGGGAGTGGCACAAGCGGGAGGCCTTTCAGTGCAAATAATGATACCGTCGGTGAAATGGTAACAAAATGGTTAGCTAACGGCTTTATTGGCCGGTCGGTCCAATGGAATTTTCATCGTTTTATGTTATATTATTCTGTCGAAAAGAAAACGGAAAAATAGCGTTTTATTATAACCGGGAACGGTTTTTCGCATTTTTTTTTTATTCCAACATACATTCCCAACATCACATTGTGCTGAAATGTTATCCACCGATAGGAAATGAATGGGCTGACAGATAACAAATCCATCGCGCCCCATAGGGTAATGAAAAAAATATCATAAAAATTTCGCAGAATAAAAACTACAGGAAAATCCCTATTTTTCCCCCACCCCAACAGACGCTAACTGACCGGACGGCACAAACGAAGGGTAGATTAGTGTACTCCGGTACCCAAACAACGCGTTCACCTGGGTAAAATGTAATGCTCGATAGAGAAATATCAAAATTCGACACGATTGAATAAATTTGAAATGTTCCAACCCATTTCAATCCAATTAATATGCTCCATTCTGCGTGAGGGAAAACGTTTTTCGTTTTGTGTTGTTGTTTTTAAATCACCATTGAAGCTATTATTTATATAAATATCAAGCTTTTTCTTGTTTTTGTTTCGATTCAAATATCGGCGCCTGAAGTTAGGCACTCTGCAATGCATCAAAAAATTATTTCACAAATAAATTGAGTGGGCAAATCACTCGACAGAAATGGAACTTTTTGGTCAACGGAAACGAAATATCCATCGAATGTTCAATTAGTCATTTACAGACATGAAAAACGCTGTTGACTTTTCAAATGATGAGCAGTTAAATCCATCAATATGTAACGATTGTGTATTAAGCGACTTAAACCTTCAACTAATCCTGGTCCTGACGGTATTCCAGCCATTGTTTTAACCCGGTGCTGTGACGCTATTGCTCCAATATTAGCCAACATCTTCAACGCATCTCTCCAAACTGGCATTTTCCCGAGCGCATGGAAAACATCTTGGATGGTACCAATACTTAAAAAAGGGGATCGGAAAAATGCTACTAATTATCGTGGTGTCACCTCACTATGCGCTGCATCAAAGGTGCTCGAACTATCGCTTTACAATCCCCTAATGACAGCATCGTTGAATTATATTAGTAACGCGGAACATGGCTTTGTTCCTAAACGATCAACTACTACAAATCTGATACAATTCGTCAGTTTTTGTAAACGCCAACTCGACGCCGGGAGTCAGGTAGACATAATCTATACAGTTTTAAAGGCTGTTTTCGACTCGGTTTCTCACGGCATACTCCTCGCGAAGCTTGAAAAGCTAGAAGTATCTTACATGGCTGTGAGATGGATACGCTCCTACCTGACCCAACGCACATACCGTGTAAAGCTGATGAATAATTTGTCTCGCAGTATTTCGTGCATCTCCGGTGTCCCACAGGGGAGCAATCTGGGACCGCTTCTATTCTCGCTGTATGTGAACGATGTGACTATTCTTTTGTCTAAATATGATGTTTTGCTGTTCGCTGATGACGTGAAACTATACGCAGCAGTGAAAGATACACATGACTGCCGACGACTGCAACAAGCGTTGGACATCTTTCGTTCGTGGTGTATTCGAAATGTCCTGTCCCTGTGTGTTGATAAATGTCGCGTAATTTCGTTCGCTAGAACCAGACATAACCTAATGTTTAACTATAAAATAGACAACCACACACTGGAACGCACCAGTTGCATTCGAGACCTGGGAATCCTGCTAGATAGTCGTCTTTGCTTTAGGCCTCAAATCGAGTCGGTGATTACAAGAGCAAACCAAATGTTAGGCCTTATACGTCGTATTGCAAAAGAATTTCATGACCCTTTGACGATAAAAGCTCTCTATTGCTCCCTGGTGAGATCTGTTCTTGAATACGCTAGTATAGTCTGGAGTCCTTCCGCCGAAATATGGTCGGCGCGTATAGAAGCAATCCAACGAAAACTCACGCGATTTGCAATAAGGCTACTCCCTTGGAGAGACGGAGACACTCGTCCATCGTATGAAGCTAGGTGTTTATTGTTAGGCATCCAACCATTATCTGTTCGTCGGAGAATTTCTCAATGTCTTTTTGTAGCCGGCCTTCTTGACAACTCGATCGACGCTCCTAATGTTTTAAGTTTATTAACATTTTCGGCACCGGTAAGAACACTTAGACCACGACAACTACTACATGTTTTACGTTATAGAACTAACTTCGGCCAAAGTGATCCTGTGAATGTTATGTGTGTGGCGTTTAATGATGTGTCTGAGCTATTCAACTTTAATGTTTCCAAGTCAGCGTTTCGTGAGCGTTTGCGTAATTTTAGAAACTAAGATAACTTTAAGAAATTCATGTAGACTGTTGTCCGATGAATGGTGTGAATAAATAAATAAGTAAGACGCTGTAACACGACCCTTAGTAAAAAAAATATATTATTCCGTCACCGCCTGTATTCTTCGGCAAAATATTTGTAATGTTTTGGCTTTCTCAAATAATTTATAAAACTTGCCGTACCTTTCAGCACATTGCAAACCATTCCCAATTAGGCTAATAGCTGTTAACCAATGTCACGAAATGCTGCTCTTTGGACGGCCCACATCATCTTAAGCCCCCGAAGATAGGCAATTGGCATAACACGATATCCCAGGAGGCCTTTTTTTGCTCTCCGGTAGGAACAAGAAAACGTAACCAAAATCGGGCCACACTCTGCTGCAGCCCCAAACTCCAGCACCACCACCCAAAAACAGTACACGGAAGCCCAAAACCTTTGGTTTGCAGAACGTCATCAACCGGTTGACGGCGTGATTGATTGTATCCGAACGACAAATCGTACATGCGCGCGCGCGTGTGTGTGTGTGCCCGCGATCGAACGCAATCGAGGAAAATAAATCAAAGCCGTACGAATCCTCCCGTCACGCCGATTGACGATTTGGGAATGCCGTCTGCCCGGTTCGATTGTCAATCATTCAGTCTCGCCGGTTTCGCGCTGGCTGTTACGGAGTGGAGCCTCCACAAGCCTTATCGGAAAATAGCCATCGGAATGTCGTTACAGGTCGGAAAACACTCACAGCGAGGGAGTAGAAATTCGATCTATCGCTCATGCGGAACTGAGCCGAGATGATGCTTACGAATGGGCCCACAGCCACTGAGTAATGAGCCATCAAACTGACGAAGGTCAGCCAAGTATCAAGTTACCGGGCGGCCGTCGGCGGGCGTCGTGAAGCCTAGACATTTTTTATCGACACAAATCGTTACATGAAGATGAAGCAATTGATTGGATTCTGATAGTCGAAACAATATTCGAGGAAACACAACCAGCCGTCGAAACAAAGGCAACAATTGGATCATGTCTGCGTGCAACATTTTACGTACAATCATTAATAGTGGCTACAGTTATTCGATTAAGTCTTCCGAACAAAATCTGGTGGCCCGTCCTTCCCGAAAGGATGTAAAGTTGGTAAAGAATGTGTCGAACAAACTCGTCATAAAAGGGGGAAACCCACCTTTAAAACTTTTCCTATTGCTCAACACCAGACCACGCTGGCCACTTACGGTGGCAAACATTCTTTTGCCGACTTTTCACCCATGACGTCGCCTTTCCGTTTTAAGGTTGGTTCCAAGTAAATGCTTTTAGCTTCCGTTTTCTGTTGCTTTTTCCTGTATCACATCAAGAAACTTCCCGGTTGGTTTGTTGGTTGGTTGGTGGAGAAGGCTTTTGTGGAGGCTACGTCCAACCTGGGTACCGAAATAGTTTCGACAGCACCGCTTTCCCTGACATCACTTAACTGCGATCAATTTCCCATTCGGGGTGTTCGGGTGGCGTGGCGCTCGGAAGCGAAATGCAACCAAACTCTCAAAGCAATCAAAGAGGACACGCCACCATCAACAATCAAGTGGCTCCGGGTAAACCGGGAAAAGATCACCCCCTTTCGTCCTCGTTTCCATCTCTCCCCACTTTGCACCGGAATGAAATCGAGAAGCATTGGTACGGGTCCGTTTTGCAAAAACCGGCTGATGATGATCATGACGGGCGGTAGGAGGATGGGTGGGCAGGGAACCAGGGTGAAAATGGCAACCGAATGGCACCTGAGGGATTATCGGCTAAATTCGAGAACAACCGACCGATCTGGTCAGCCAACACACGGTGGCATTACCGCAGCTGTCAGCACTGGCACTGCATCTCGTGCTGTAGTCGCACCCGCTGCATACTTTCAGGCGCTTGATGCCATCGTTGCGCTTTAGTGGCCCGTGGAGACCGCAGACGCGAATCGGAATAAAAGCGAAACGAAACGGAACAGTTGCCTCTTGTCACCCACACACACACACAGACATCCCGCGTTCAACTAGCTTCCCCAAAACCCCGCGATGCAAATGGTAAAAATCACGAACAAAACACGTCACGGATCATCGCCGACCGGCAGCAGCACATCGGTCGTATCGTTCTAACCTTCTGGTTCCGCTTTCTGCAGTCGGAGCGTTTTGTACCGTGAAATTTTTCATTTGCATTTTCTTGCTCTAGCTGTTTTTTTTTGTGAGCAAGCTTCTGGCCTCCGGGGATAGATTACAACGGAATTACGACGGAGGGTTAGAAGGATTCGTCGTCACATTCCGTGATACTTCCCGCATTCTGGGTATGTGGAAGAATGTTTAGAAAAAGACATTTTAATTGCCAAATGCAAACAAACTGTAGGAATTGCAGCGCTTTGTAGCTTAAGTTTGTAATTTGTAATTTGTCGTGGGGCGATTAGTAAAGATAAAAGTGTATTTTATTTTTTGTAGCAACAGTTGTGAAAATCGATATTTTTGGGTGATAGTTTGGGTGACTAAGATATCGATTTTACTAAATTAAAACATTTGCTTAGGATTTTAGCCCATTAATAGCTCTTTCTTTATTAGTAGTTTGTGTTAGCTTACGGCCCGGTGGTGATTTGTGTTAGGGGCGGCCCGGTGGTGATGCGACAGCGGCGCCGGTCTTCACACGGCAGGACCATGGTTCAAGTCTCATCTGGGCCGTTCCCCCATAGTGAGGATTGACTAACCAACTATGCGGTATCAATTAGTCTAGTTAGCCAGAAATGGCAGGCATGACCTTAAGAGGTCGTTAGGCCATGAAAGAAGAAGAAGTTAGCTTACGCCTAACTGTATGCAAATTGCTTGCAAACAACAGCGGTTAGGGTGACTTTAGCTAGAATACTTCAAACTTTAGCCAGCTTGTTGCAAACATTTGAGCAACCTTAAAGGTAACCTTATTGCGAAGAGTTTGAGTCCAATTTTGACAGATACACATCCTATATACAGATTAATTTGATAAGCACGTATCTTTTTGTTCTATAAGCTGGTGTGGTAGCAATACTGCACTGGTAAGGCATGGATCCGAAGGTCAACAAAGGCTCTCCATACCCTACTTCGACTCAATACGTCCCCGGCGTATAGAACGGTAACATGTCTCTCCAAATATCTGAGCTTGGGTATACGGGGAAACCCAACGCTTTGGGAAGATGGGTGACATGGCTAAATTGAGCGGAGGAGGATAGTTAGCGTCTGTTCTCCATGCTAGGGGCGGCTAGCTGTCCTTTCTGTCCTGGCTTCCTACGGGACTCTAAACAGCTAGGAAGCGTAGGCCCTCCGACGAGACAGGAGGTTTTGGGAGAGGCCTTGCAAGCCACCTCCAATACTATCGCAACGAACGACAAACAATCACGTATCCTTTTAACATATTGTGAAGAATTAATACATATGCTAACATTTTAACGAATTACTTTACATAGTTTTAAAACTACTTAAAATGTATATCAAGGTAACACATTTTGTATAGTTTATAAAGGAGCACTGGTGCCTTGAGCTGACCTCACCAAAAAAAAACCCACATCAAACAAATTTTCACCAATCTGATCGAATTTACTATTTTTGGGTTTTTTTTTTGGTTTTGCACGAATAAAATTTAATGCTTTTGTAGCTGGCTAGTTATGCCTACCAATTGGAATGGAGAGCTAGCTGCATTTTAGCCGCAAAACGCCAAAACACATACACAAAAACTGGCATAGTTAATTATAGATCTAAATGGCTTACAGGGTGTGGATCCAAATAATGAAACTATTAAATTAATTAGTGGAATGGACAGTGACATATAGCAAACCAGAACATTGCAATCATACAGTGGAGTTTTGCATTCAGTTAGAGGTAATTTGCATCTCGATTGTTTAATCAATTTTCAATCAGCTGTGGGATTTTTGCTGAGCATTTTGACATTTGACGACATTTAAATTTGAGGACGTTTTGCTTTAAAACTGATCTCTCTTGTTGCTTGGTCTAACGATCTCTTAGGTCATGTCTGCCATTTTTTTTTCTTGGCTTACTAGACTTATTGTTACCGCGACTATCCAGTCAGTCCTCACTATGGTCAGTCAGTCAGTCAGTCAGTCCTG
Source organism: Anopheles maculatus (assembly GCA_002091835.1). Taxonomy (NCBI): domain Eukaryota; kingdom Metazoa; phylum Arthropoda; class Insecta; order Diptera; family Culicidae; genus Anopheles; species Anopheles maculatus. The sequence goes on along the minus strand of KZ062068.1, from coordinate 155,153 downwards.
CCGTGAGAAGACCGGCGCCACTGTCGCATTTACCATCGGGCCGCCCCTCTATATCTATAAAATAAGTTCTACAGTTCCGTACGCAGGACTGAATATTCTGCTACGGGTAAAAACCAAGTCACAGAAAGCTAGAAATAGCAGGCCAAGACCTATAGAGGTTGTAGAGCCGGAGGAGAAGCAGAAGTTCTACAAACAAGGCATAACATGTGCTTCAATTTATATCATGAATTTAATAAAATTATTATCATGTTGACATTCATAAACCACGAATCGTACTTTATTGTATTGTGCTGGCATTACCAATGTATGATAAGTACAAGGAAAGAATCTAAATCATACCGACTAAACCTAATTGTACTGTCCGATAACTTAATTGTACATATAACGTGATGAGACAATTTGACACAAATACCAAATCATTTTAAACTGTTTTGCATGTCTGTAGGCGCTTAAACCTCTTAAGATAGGCAACAGATAATAGGTTATCGGCAAGCCTTTTCAAAACGTGATCATTATTCAATGTACTTTCAGACGTATTTTAATATTTTATTAAATTTATACTTTGTGTTCCATGTTGTTTATTTCGATCTTTCGGATCTTCGAGAGTTTTTGAAAAATAAGCTTTTTGAATAATTGTCCTCCCTTGTACATCACATTAAGAAGAATTCATTTACAACTGTGCAACAGAAAGTATTACCATAATCGATATTTTAATCTTTAAGCACCTGCTACAGTGAACAATAAATCGATAAACACATTGAAAATAGCATCGTTAAGCTTTTCCAACGTTAAGCGAGTTTCTTTTGTTTCTCCCCAATAACGAACGCATACCTAACGATGGAAATAACTCGTAAAACACCATCAACAAATCGAATTGATACCAATGTTTCGTTGCACCCCGCCATCCAACCTAACCTAACCTTGAACGAGCGTGTTAAAGAAGCGTATTGAGCAAACAACAAACCTTCCTGCTGCCAGGAAATGTCTTGCGTCGTATTTTGCAGCGAATGCGTTCGATATTCCGTTTTCCGAATCACATTCCCTTCCACGGTAAGGAATTCTGTTTTTCCTGTTTCCTTTTGTGTGTGTGTGTGTGTGTGTGTGTGTGTGTCTGAAAAATAGCATTGCATCCCGTGCGATAAGAAACTGCGCGCTGTAGCATTTCGTTCGCAGCAAACGTTGTTGCATCAGGGCGCAAAGGAAGCAGCCGTTTCTTCACGAAAGAAACCCCGGGTAAGAAATGTGGGATGCTTGTGTGAGGTTTTGTGTGCCCGAAACAAGCGCGAAGCACCGGAAAAGAAATTAATTTTCAACGTAAATAAATACCATCACACCATTTGCTGTGCCGAACGTTCGTGGGAATGAAATTGAAGGACTACGTTCCTTATCGCCGACCGCCCTCAGTAAAGCGTGCCCGATGGCTTTAAAACTGCCGGCAGTCAGGAATTATGCACTTTCGAGAAGCAGAGCAATACAACAAGCTTCGGATCATGTCTGGCACGCCTTCCGGGGGCTTCCCGTGATGCTGGGTTGTTCCATTCACAGGATTGCCACTTTTTCCCGATTTACCTCACTACACTGTGTTTCT